>JAWHQI010000451.1:1090000-1400011 GCA_033032865.1 Dactylorhiza incarnata
TTATAGATTTTTTCTATTTATATATCATATAGTTGATATGAGTTCAACTCATCTAAATTTATAATGAAAAAAACTTGTTTTAAAATAATCGTAATATAAAAATATTGATATCAACCTTGTCCTTTATAACTTACGATAAAACCGAAAATCGTCCCGACTAATGAACCGAACCGATCGGTTTAAGTTTGGTTCGGTTTGTAGAAAAAAATAACCAAAACTTTTCAGTTTCGGTTTGGCTCCAAAACGACCCAAACCGAACCGCTTGCAACCCTAGGGATGACTGCGAAGTCATCCTTATACTCCTCCGTTAACTTTCTCATGAGGAATCACAAGGCAGATCGAACAGATTTGGGTCTCGTTTGGAGGGGTTTCAGATCACAAGGCAGTTAGAATGTTGCCACCCGCTGAATATTGCGGCTCGCCGAATGATGCCGAAATCGACAAACTATTCATGGAAGGGGGGGTTTTGCTTTACAAAAAAATAGTCTTATTATAAAAAATTCATATTTTAGTTTTATTTGTTGTTTTTTAGAAAAATGGGAAGTGACGTTAATATTTATTATTTTTTAATGAAATAGGTGGACATTACTGTTGAAACCCGGATACCAGTTCAACTGTTCGAGACTTTAGGGTGATCAAAGGCTACTCATTTAATGATCGACCCACGTGAGACAAGGTGATAAGAAGCTAGAGAGCACGAAGAACAACTCTGAACTGTCTATAAATAAGACCCACGTGCTACAGCGAGGAGGTCCCGCCACATACCCGAAAGTCTATAGGAACTTCCCCTCCTAAAGCCAATGTCGAGCTTGGCACAAGAGAGGGAGGCAATGTACTCGCCCACCATAGGGGGGGGGGGGGGGTGAATGTGTTTTCTACTTGTGCCTTGGGTCATGGGCGGATCCAGAGGGGGGCCCTAGGTTCACCGCCTCCCCCCCCCCCCCCCCCCCCCCAATTATTTTTTGAAATTTGCTATAATCCCACAAAAATTTGGATATCCGCACACATAACGTTGGCTAATCGCACACCAATTTCCTAATCTTCTTATTTCTCGCCCAGCTCCCGCTGTCCCGCAAACATCCCGCAATCCCGAAAGGCCAAACCCTAACTCCCACTCTCACCATCTCACGCTCCCGCAGGCTGCAGTCTCGTCGTGGCGCCGTCGGTTCTCCAGCCTCCAAGTGTCGATCCCTCCAGGCTCCAGTTTCCAGTTCTCTAGTCCCGACGGGCGACGCGACGTGCGGTGCCGCCGGTGCGGTGTGATTTGCCTCCAAGTGCCGAACCATCCAAGTGCTGATCTCTCCACTCTCCAGTCTCCTCGACGTTGACTAGCCATGAAAATGGGGCTTCACCGACACGTAAATGTGATTAGAGCCATGAAATTGGGGCTTCATTGTTCATAGCCATGAAATTGTTATTGCTTACTGAAATTGTTATTGCTTACCGAAATTGTTATTTGGATTAAGTACAAGTTTATGTGATTAGCGTTTTTGTGAAGAGAAATTTTTTTTGTTCCTAGATTAAACACAATTTTTTGGTTTCTGGATTAAGCACAATTGTTTTTGTTCCAATATGAATGGATAGTTTGAATGGATATACACTAATTATTCCCCAACCTCAATGTTTTTGTTCCAATCTGAATGATTATAGTGTGAATGGATATACACTAATTATTCCTTATGTTATTATGTATTTATGCAGTATAATGAGTCTCAACTCTCAAGAAGTATAATATAGCAAATAATATAAAGCTGATTTAATTCAAGCTAGCTGAGATCCAGTTTGTAATCAGAGGACTTTGAGGTATATTTCTTGGTTTTGTTCTATGCATCTTATTTCCTTTTATACTCATGTATTTAGGAGTGCTTTGAGGTATTAGTCAAATTGTGGCTAAGCAAAGCATAGTAGACTCTATGATGAATGTTTGTATGGGTGCTTCGTAGTATTGGTCGGTAGAGGATCAAGCGGAGCACGTAGTAGAACTTTGTGTTGAATTTTTTTCAAATGTTATTTTTGTGATGAATGTTACGACTTGCGAGTCTTGTAAATCTTTATTTATCTTACATAATTTTAAGCTAAATTAATGTAGCTTTAGTGAAAATTTAAATATAGACGGCCAGAAGAAAAAGTTTAGTCTTATCGCATCCATGTTTCAGAAGAAGTTAAAATCGCAAGAGTCGTCCTCAACATGTAAAACTCCAACTCAAGAGAGTGAGAATGAGGAGTTTTCCCCTTCTCCACCTGATTATAGTGAAAATGTATGTATTTTCTTCAACCAATGAGGTGTTTTCCCTTTCTCCAACCGATGATATTGTAATGAGGTCTATATTTGATGTGGAGTTGCTTCCACATGATCTTGGAAAGAGAAGAAGTATAGCCACCTATCCTTTAAATGAGCAAGATGCAGTGAGGAAAGCTTATATATTAAGAGGTCCGTGCCAGCCTAAATTTCATTCTTTTCCACCAAGAAAAATGGGAGAACGGTATCGTCGGTTTGTAGTCACATGGTTTGATATGTTCGATTGGCTTGAATATAGCGTTGAAAAAGATGCTGCATTTTGTTTTGTATGCTGCATGTTCAAGAATGATACTGTAACTAGTGCTCCTGGGGGGGGATGCTTTTGTTAGTGGTGGAGGATATATGTCTTGGAATAAACCTGAAGGGTTCACAAAACATGTCGGAAAGAGTAATAGTGCTCATCAGTTGGCATTGCAAAAATTTGAAGCACTGAACAAACCTAAAAAATCTATCATTGTTGCTCTTGACAAACAATCAGACAGGACTAAATTTGAACATAAAACACGCTTACAAGCTTCTCTTAAATGTTTGAGATATCTCTTGCGTCAAGGATTGGCTTTACGTGGTCATGATGAAAGCACAAGGTGTATTGTTTGCATTGGAATTATTTGATTTTGTTTTAATGGTTCATGTGATGACAACTATATTTGGGTACACACACGAGTTAAATCTCGCTTTGCAAAGAAAGGATCAAGATATTGTTAATGACATGTCTTTTGTTAACTTGACAAAAAGACAATTGCAAATTTAAGAGATGATGGATGAGACTCTCTTCTTAAAAAAGTCTTATTTTTTGTGAAAAATATGGTATTCTTATCCCCAATATGGATGATCGGTATATTCCCCGTGGAAGATCAAGACGGTTTGTTGAAGACTACACAAACTTGCATCATTATCGAGTTGAAATTTTTTTAAAAGTCGTTGATCTACAATTACAAGAGTTAAACGTACACCTGGTTTGATGAGGTGAGTATGAAGTTGCTTCATTGTATGGCTTGCTTGAATCCCGCTAACTCATTTGGTTGCTTTGACAAACAAAAAATGTTGCGACTTGCAGAGTTTTATCTGAATGACTTTTCAAGTTTGGAGTTATTTAATTTTGAATTTCAACTTAACAACTACATTGTCGATATGAAAAGTGATGAGAGATTTTCTAATTTGAAGGATATTGGTCATCTATCTACGAAGTTTGTTGAAACTGGTAAATATGTTGCTTATAAACAAATCTACAAGCTTTTGAAGTTTGTATTGATTCTTTCCGTGGCTACTACAAGTGTGGAAAGAGTTTTCTCAGGCATGAATTATGTGAAGAACAAGTTGCGCAATAGTATGAACGATCAAATGTTGAATGATTGTCTAGTTACTTTTATTGAGCGAGAGACATTTTTGAAAGTAACTGATGATGATATTATCGATCGTTTTCAAAAAAATGAGAACTCGTCGTGGACAATTATAATTTTTCATGTAGTTTGTAATTTTCAGTGTTATATAGTTTTGTATGACTTTATAGTGCAAAATTTTTAATACTTACTTGTTATTTTATTTTTTTTTTAAAATTTGTGCCCCCCCCCCCATTATCAATTTCCTGGATCCGCCACTGCTTGTGGTCATATTTATAGACAAATCCAAAATGGACTGCGAATAGCGGGAGAGCTCAGTTGGTGATGAGGACTGTTGAAGGTGCCTTATTAAGGGGGCGCGGGATCGAATCCCGGCCTCAACATCCCACTGTAGCTGAGAAAAAGGCTCAGCCATGGGTGGGGTGCACCGGACTGCAGTCCTTGCCCAACCGCGTTTAGTCGGCCCATCAGAGGTGGTGGACTATAGGTCAGACCTCTGGTGTGGTGGTCGGGGTGGGTTGTTACAGGGGAGCTCTTCTGTATTCGCCCCCGGTGGACGAGCTCTTCTTTACTCGCCCTAGGTGGGCGAGGTCTTCTGTACTCACCCCAGGTGGGCGAGCTCTTCTGTACTCGCCCCAGGTGGGCGAGCTCTTCTTTGTTGTCCTCAGACATTTCTGATCTCGACGAATTACGGGTTGTACAATTACATTAGCAAATTTATTAGAATTATTCAATAAAATTTCATATTTTCGTGTTATTTGTTGTTATAGGCACTGTTGTTTTCGCTTTTCGCACCACAAAATGTCAAATAGGTGAATTAAAAACACTCATCCTAAAAGCCTAACCGCACAACACACTTCTCGCACGCAGTCGCCGCCCCTGTCGCGTTACCTACCGAGTGATCGCACTCCTCCCTGCTTCGGTAGCCGCTGTCGATGACGAAGAAGGCTATCTGGAAGATGGCGACCCCGACGAATCACTCCTTCAAAGCCGACGCCGCCTCCTCCGCATTTTCATCCCTATTTCGAAGCTCCAGCTGGCGACATTGGTTCCACAGTTGCCTCTTCTGGTTTGTCCCTTCTTCTTTCATCTCTTCTTCCTTAATTTTCGGAATGAGCCGTCTAATGATAGTTTTCATATTTCAACTCTTTCCTGGTTGGTAATCATGCTCCAAATCTTACGCAAAGCCAACCTATTTGAACATGCAGTGCTCCAAATCCATGGCATGTTCCAATATTTTGCTCTTTAGGCTGACAATCATATTGTACATTTGCGATTTACACTTTTTTAATGAAAGAGCCAAGTGTAATATCTTTAACAACTCAGCGGTATTAACAGTTAGAAGTGCGGCTATCAATTCTTGAAAAAGTGCAGTGCTTCTAACAAAAGTGTGCGAATAGCGAAAAGTGCAGTGCATATACCAATTTCTTTATTTTATTACATCATATTTAAATTTTGTAAAAAAATAACAAAAAAAAGAGATAGTAATATATATATATATACATATATATATATACACATATATATATACGAGCATCTTCGCACGGGCTACCGTCCGTGCTCGATGCTCTCCGCATCGACAGTACCCCAGCAACGACGGTACCTCTGCCTAAATTCGCCCGCTCTAAGACGCTTGGTCAATTGACAGTGCATGGGTAGCCCCCATGCCCCGCGTGACGGTACCCCCGCCTCGACAATGTCCCGGCGCGACAGCGCTCCCTCAGCTCGCGAACCCCGTGCCCGGTACTCTCCCCAGTCCCCATTTTGTCGTGGGCACGGGGGTTCGCGAGCTGAGGGAGCGCCGTCGCGCCGGGACATTGTCGAGGCGGGGGTACCGTCACGCGGGGCATGGGGGCTACCCATGCACTGTCAATTGACCAAACGTCTTAGAGCGGGCGAATTTAGGCAGAGGTACCGTCGTTGCTGGGGTACTGTCGATGCGGAGAGCATCGAGCACGGGCGGTAGCCCGTGCGAAGATGCTCGTATTCATATATAAAAACATGTATCTATAAGTACTGCAATGGAAAACAAAAGCAAGCAAATCAACAATCTTGTCAAGTATAAAAATCTCAGTATTGCCTCCACCTGATTTCTCTAAATAACATGAATGAATATTTTCAAATAATCTATCGTTTTAAGAGAAAAACCAAGAGAACAAAAGCATAATATAACAATAACGTTGATTTAACGGTACATGAGATGCAGTTACCTAATGAGAGTTGAAGAGTAAACTTAGAAGGTATTAACAATAAGGTTGATTTAGCACAATCATGATGAAATAAAGGCATATAAATGTTCAAAAAATGCCCATGTTCTAGCCAAGAGAAATCTAGGAAGTCCTAAAACATTTATATGAAATCTCAAACACAGTGAAGAACACCCTTAACACTTCAGTTTTAAAAATTTCATGATTAGTTGCCAAAACATGGTCAATTACTCAAAGAGGAGGGAAACACTAATTTGCACTACTAAGTTCCCACTATAGCTCTAATCATTACAGTAGTTATACTCTTTTGCATGCATAGATGATTGAGAGAAACTAATATCAGACATCCAAGGAAATTCCTTCCAACAATTGCTCCTGGACGTTTGTCACTTCTCTACTTTCCGCTTCTTTTCCTTCTGTATGTGTTCCATACATCTTCTATTAGATTCTTCTAGTTCCTACACACTCCCTTTAAGGTCTATACAAAGTAATTATTTTTCAGGGTATGTAATATTCCAACCATCTGATTTAGCGAATTTGCTTGAAGAAGAAGCTATGCTTATTTCGTGATGGCATATAATGTAACGGTATATAGCACTTAAAGAAATTAATAAAGCACTAAAAAATCATATAGTTATTGAATTAGCACAATTATAAATATAAATTTCTTATTAACTCGGAGGAAAAAATATTTCAAAGCAAAGAAGTACGTGGTGGATGCTAAGTGTACTCATAGCCGAGTTTTTTTTTTCGTCATCATATCCATGAATCTAATGAACTTTATTATAAAAAAAATAACTAATGAACTTTAATATAAAGAAATTAACAATATCATGTACGTGGTGAATAAAGAAATTAACTAATGAACTTTATTATACAAAAATGCAAGCATCGAGAAGTTGATCCAAGAGTGCTGATTTAAAATGCTAACACAGCCTGCCACTGCTCAAAGAATTAAGTTGATAAACAATGATGTTCTGGGTCTACACTGTGTATAGCATGTATACATTAGAGAAATATATTTTGCAATCCCAAAATTATTAACTTAGTAATAATTATTCAAAATACCTGCCAACAGTCTATTGAAGGTGGTCCGGCAATGTCCAGGAGATAGAGGCGATCTGGAAGCAAACCGAAAAAAAATTTAGGAAGTAAAATCTGAGAAGATTTTAGGAAGTAAAATCTGAGAAGATTTTAGGAAGTAGAAATAAAAAACGAAATCAATAAAGAAATCAAAAAAGAAAACACCGATGAGAAAGAAAATCTGAGAAGATTTTAGGAAGTAAAATTTGAGAAGATTTTATGAAGTAGAAATCGAAAACGAAATCGAAAAAAAAAAATCAAAAAAGAAAAAAAAAACTGAGAAGATTTTAGGAAGTAGAAATCATTTCATTAATTATTTATGTAATTTATGTATCATTCATGGAGGCCGTGCTGGGCCCCGTAAGGGATCCGGGAATTACTTCTTTCCTATTCTCCTTTGGAAGGGCTAGCTTGCAGAAGTTGCGCACCCGGGAAGTTAGTTTAACCCTTGTGGGGGTAGGAAAGAGAAATACGGGATACAAACTACAATGGGCCCGAACCTTCTCTTCCCGATTGCATGGGTCTTAGCCACATAACTTTTTTTTAATACCAACAAACTCAACCTTATGTGAATGCTTGTGTGGAAAAAGCTTAAAAAGGAGGAAGAGGACATTTCAATGTAAACAATCCTCATTTGTGAATTTCCTTCTTCATAATTCTAAAGTTACCAAGTTTGGATTTTTCACATCTTATATAGGCTCTACTTCTTTGCCCAAACATATGCCGAAAAAATAATAAGATCCATGAGAATATATTTCATTCAAAAATGTTGCGCAGTAATTAAATTGCTGAAAAAGTTACTATTAATTAAAAACTAATTATAGACGATGATATGGATGAAGAATTCATCCATATTCGATAGAACAATTTTTTCATGTCATCAAATGGTAAGTTTTCCATAAACTCTTTGCTGAATTTCCCAATTTGTTTACAGTAAATGTTCGTTTTGAATCAATTGACGACGCAGTGGAGGTCCTTTGGAGCATCAAATAGGGCCATAAACTTCAATATTTTCATTTCTCCCTCAACTCTATTCTTCAGGAAAAATGAAAGCATAAAACATACAAATAGGGTCAGAAAGTGGGGTTGCATCAAACAATCGTTCAGCAACTTATTCTCGATCTGCTGCAGCTACTTAACATGCTGAAATCGCGGACTTCCCTTTCACAGTCTATCTATTGTTAGCAGATATCAATCTTTAAACTATTTAGTTTAAATAATATCAAGCATGTGTTGATTTTTTTAAAATCAAAATTTATAGTTGCATTCCCAGTGGCATTTTGAGTTTCTCTAATGTGTTTGAACAGAGAATAAAAAAGATCTATTTTTTTATGGAAAAAGTAATAGATAGAACACAAATATCCATAGGGGGAGTGTTTATAAAATTTAGGATGTCAGAGTTGGAAATGCAAAGAACAAAATCATGAGAAGAAGAGAAAATTAGGCTGTAACAAAAAATAATAACCTGCATTCATTGCTGGGAAATGTTAATTGCAAAAATTACTACCTTTGAACAGAGAAGTAGACAAAATTAGTTTCTCTTAACGTGTTTGAAAAGAGAAAAAATGGGCAGAACTACATCAAGCTGAAGTTAGTTAAATCTTGAACCTTTACATGGGTACATAATAAGAATAATCAGGAGGCACAACCAATTGCAATAGTCTTTCCAACAATCTCAACAGAGAACTACATGTCTATATGCACAAAAAATTACCAAAAAAACCACCTAAGATCAAAGCGGAGTCCTAAAAGTGCAAAAACAGTTTGAGCCACAATGTCGATAGAAATAGTAGGTACGATTATTATACTTTAATATCAGCAGAACAAAAAGGCAAACTTAAGCCTTAAGTTGATACCTTGGATCAATATGTCATTGGAGATACAAAGCACAACTAACTCTGAATCTTTTAGAAAATGCGCCAATCCCATGCTTAAGAATTCCAACAAAGAGAGTAGATTCCTCCTCAAATGACCATTTCTGCTTTGTTGCATTCATTAAATCTATCATAACAACATACCTTCACGAAGCAAAAAAAAAATAGAATCCATCAAAACCGAATATGCAAACAAAAAAAATATATTGAACAAACGCATAAAGGGATTGAAGAAAATCTCTCAAAAACTTGTTATGAACTTTATCATATTATCAAGTTGGCTTAAAAATAGTGGGGTATACTAAAATTAGCTTAAAAATCATGAAATGTAAACAAATTTCTGTGAAGAAGAGAGTAAAAAAAATCAACTACCATAATATCAATTCACAAACTTACACAATGGCCAGACAACGAAGAAGCTAGCAGCCGAAGCAGCAGGTCTGTCGACGGAGGCTATGGATTCCGGATATGATGGCGTCGGCGGGTGAGAAGGAAGCAAGGAAGCAACAGAGGTTGGGAGGAGTGTCGCTAGGGCACGGCCTGAGCGACCGGCCTGAGCCATGGATGGGATCCACGGCTGTGCGAAGTCAAAGAAGATGATGTCGGGTCGGAGATCCGCGAAGTGGCAGCAGACCGCACAGAGGAATGTCGGCGATGCTCTCGACGCCAACTGAGGAGAGTTTGTTGGGGGGCTAGGGTTCCGCGGCCAACAATGGATGCCCTAGATGCATAGAAGACGTAATCCGATGTGTTATTCACCGCCTCTGCTGCCCTGGAGAATTCAACCCCTTTGCTGCCACTGGGAATGCAACTATAAATTTTGATTTTAAAAAAAATCAACACATGCTTGATATTAATTTAAAGATATCACAATGGATGCCCTAAATGCATGCTTGATATACATGTACAGTGACAGAGAAGGAAACTTATAGCAAAGCAATTATAATATATATGAGCTAGCGCACATTATCATATCATTCATGGAGATTCAACATTTTGGAATCAAAAGCATTGCATCTTTGGATGAAACTCCACACAACTATAAATGTTGCAAAGTTATGTGCTACAAAATTAAACATGAAATATGTAGTGTTGGGTATGTTACCTGCATAATTTTTTTCAGTATTTCTAGAATTAAGCAGTAGAAAAAAATTTATATAAATAAAATACCTAACGAATGAGACACCTACCAATACACAGTCAAAGAAGAGATTGAATCGTTGTATATCAATAAAAGCTAGTTTTGGTTGTAGCCGAGAACGACAATAAGCTGAACATATCTATTAGTAATTGGGAAACCATAGTGTTATGTGCATGCCCAAAATACTAAGATAGAAGCAATTACCTTCTCCTGCTTGAATCTCGACTCTCTCAGCAACTTGATTTGTTCGATTTGGACTACGTCAAGTTTCTGATTTAGAAGTTTATTTTTTGAGACTTGAATGAGCTAATCATGAGCATACACAAATGAAGTGAGATCAAAATCTCAGGACACTAACTCAAATGTCATGCTCAGAAAATGGGATAAAACCAATCCTAAGATACATGCATACAGATGCTACAATTGAAAAAAGTTGCATGCAGATGCTACACTTGAAAAGAGTTGCATATAGATGCTACAATTGAAAAGAGTTGCATATATATGCTACAATTGAATAGATGCTACATTGCAAAGAGAACTAAAGTTTCAGAGGAGGCCACATGAGAGTGATAGGGGGTTCGCGAGCGGCGGGAGCGCCGTCGCGCCGGGACAATGTCGAGGCGGGGGTACTGTCGCGTGGGGCACGGGGGCTACATATGCGCTGTCAATTGAATGAGCGTTCTACAGCGGGCGAGTTTGGGCGGAAGTACTGTCACTGCTGGAGTACTGTCGATGCGGAGAGCATCGAGCACGGGCGTAGCCCGTGCGAAGATGCTCGTATATATATATATATAAGAGATGCATCTAATTAATCACCTCAGGATTTACAGCTTAATTAATTATCATAATCATGTAAATTAATTATGAAAATCACCCCCACAAAATAAACACAATATTATTGCATGCATGCACTTTAATTTGCAGTCTACATTATTATATAATTCAGCACCCGAGTGGCTACGCCCGTGCTCGATGCTCTCCGCATTGACAGTAATCCAGCAGTGACAGTACCTCCGTTCAAACCCGACCGCTGTAGAACGCTCATTCAATTGACAGCGCATATGTAGCCCCCGTGCCCCACGCGACAGTACCCCCGCCTCGACATTGTCCCGGCGCGACGGCGCTCCCGCCGCTCGCGAACCCCCGATTTTATCCCCCATCTCAATTTCGTCGTACGCACGGGGGTTCGCGAGCGGCGGGAGCGCCGTCGCGCCGGGACAATGTTGAGGCGGGGGTACTGTCGCGTGGGGCACGGGGGCTACATATGCGCTGTCAATTGAATGAGCGTTCTACAGTGAGCGAGTTGGACGGAGGTACGTACTGTCACTGCTGGAGTACTGTCAATGCGGAGAGCATCGAGCACGGGCGTAGCCCGTGTGAAGATGCTCGTATTCTAAGGAGAGCATGCGTACGAATAGATAATTTAAAGAAACTTAACTATAACATGTTCTACACACTCTATAATATGATTTAATATTTAAGTGGAACTAAAATGGTTTCAGAACCTAATTCTTATTTTGATGGTTCATGTATTTAATGCAAGAGCATTCTCAGAAGCTTGATACTCATCACCAAATTTGTCACAATCATGAGCTAGCTTTCTCACTAAAAATGTTCAAAAGCAAATTGCAATTCAAATTAAAGTTAATGTGAAATAACTTTACAGCAAAGGGCTTTTATTTTTGGTGCGACGGAAAATTTCTTCAGGGCCATAAATGTGCATAAAAAACTCAATTACATGTATTAGAAATGGAAGCATGTCATTTACTAAACTGAGGTTCAAATACAAGATATTTGTGAAATTCATAATCGAACCATAGCACAAAATTTATAGAAAAGTAATAATATATAAAACTTTAAATACATACCAGTAATTTCATGTTTATCGAGTTGTTAATATATTTTTGACACGCCGCACGACTTCGTTGTGCTTCACGTTGCTCTTCCGTCATTTGCTCTCTTCTTTGTCGTGCACGTTGTCGGGTAGAAGCTCGCTGCACAGCACGTTGTGTTTCCGTCGCATGTGTGTTTCTTCTTGCTGTAAAAGTTTTATTATATATACGTTATGCTGCGCGCTGCTCGTCTGTCAACTGTCATAGATGTTCCTCTAGTTCTTTTTCGAGCACGGACATGAGATCGAACAGGGTCATGCAATTGTTCTACGACAGGCTCAACTTGCATTTTAAATACGGCGATCTAAATGAAATAATAAAATGGGAAATATTAAACGTTCGAATGAATAATTAGTCACTGCACACCATATTAATGTAATATAAAAACTGATGGATTAGAAGCAAAATTGAATTAAAAAGACTATTTAATAACTGAGATGTAAGAAATCTATGAGTTGCCTACCTTACATCTATTAGAAGCAAAATGAAGAAAAAATATCACTTGCCTATGATTCCATTTTTTGTGGTCTGGAAGCACAGTTTTTTGAAAAGAAAACTATATCACATACCGAAGTCGTGCGGTGTGTTATGAAAAAGATAATCGATCGAGATTATTAAAGGAAACATTTATGTTATGAAGCCTCAATCTTGAAGTTGGCCTATTTCAAACAATAGTTTTTTGTAAGATTGTAGATACTGATTATTTTAAACATTTATGTTATGAAGCCTCAATACTATAGCAAATTGAATGTAATTGCATAATATTGTTGTTAAATATATAAGTATTGTTAAAGATTGCAATCGACATGAAAGATAACATAACAATAAAATTAATCGTTAAGAGTGAAGCCGACCATAAATGTAGAAAAGTACTTTCAAGTTTAGCAACAGAACTCTCAGTTGCAGGTGGGTCGTAGCGGCTATATGTTTACAGGATAGTTGGTTATCAACAAATGTGAAGAAGTACTTGATGAGAGCAAGTGTAAATCCTATAAGTATGCTATGAATCGCA
Source organism: Dactylorhiza incarnata (assembly GCA_033032865.1). Classification (NCBI taxonomy): domain Eukaryota; kingdom Viridiplantae; phylum Streptophyta; class Magnoliopsida; order Asparagales; family Orchidaceae; genus Dactylorhiza; species Dactylorhiza incarnata. The sequence continues at coordinate 1,102,849 of JAWHQI010000451.1, forward strand.
GCCCGCCACATTACATTAATGTTCAATCATAAACAAATACATTCATTCAGACTATACAGTTGAACAGAAAATTCAAGCAAATGTTTAATCATTGGTGATTAGCTACTTCTAATCTTGTTCTAGGATTTTCCCCCTATTTGAGGGTCATTTCTCGCAGGTTGGAAGAGCCAATAAAGCTGCAATGAACATTTTTTAAAAGGAAAACACGCGATTAGGAACGTATTACTTCCATGAAATAATTTGTCTAATTTCAGTTGCAAAACAAAGCACGAATCAATTAATAAAAGTGGAAGAGATGGAATCAAAAAAATTAATCAGAGAAATAACAGTGCGACTAATGTAACATGAATTCTCTCATCCCCACTTGATAAGGAGAGAAAATCCCCTCTTCCTGCACAACATCTGGAGCCAAAATATCGTAAATCTCAAAATTAATATAGTCAAGCATTTGGAAATTATGATAGGGAACAAAACAAATGAGAAACATAGAAAGGAAGCAACACCTTTGGAGTTCAATCTGTCACTCTTTCAGTGCAGAATCTGTTGAAAGACGCACTTGTTGGACGGCTTTTCGGTGGCGGGGGCGCAAACACGACGCAATCATTTTTAATTTCCAACATATCATATGCTGCTAAATATTCCTACTACTACTAAGCATTGTGGGGGCAATTAAACAACAGGGCATTTCCACATGGAATTGAAATCGCAATTCCACAACCAAAGCAAGTATATAATTGTACCAAAAAAATTCAAATTTTCAAACCTGAAATAAAAAAAAAATGGAGTTCAGGAGAGTTAAGGAGAGAGAGAGAATATAGCATAATCTTTGATCAAAAATTATTGAAAGACTGATCTGCCACATACCAATGGGTTGAATCACCACCCAACCTATTCATTGCATCTCGCATGCATGGTAGATCTACAACAGCAGGGACAGCAGTAAAATCCTGCCCCGAAAATGAAGAAAATTAAAATGCTCATTATATAATGAATGATTGAAACAAATAATGCAAGTGAGGCTCGCGACATAACCTGTATAAGAGCACGTGCAGGTTTAAAGGGAATCTCAACTTGCATGGCATAAGTATTCTGCTAATCTATGATTTTCTCAACATCAATCTATGGTATTTTACATCTTTGTTTCCAGCAGTATGCTGCCTTGAAAATTCTGTTTTCGGACATTTAGTTCATGGATGTGTGGGCTATATTTCTGTTATCTACTTTTAATGCTTTGGATGAAAATGAAATTTTAGCTTGGATGAGATGATTCGACCGAAGCCCCCCATCAGAAGCACAAAAGCCTATATTAGAGAGGAGCATAAGGTAAAATCAGAGAAGAGTTGCACAGTAAATTCAGAGAACATCCTACTTATTGAAAGCAATCCTATACAACGGAGCAACCATATAAAATTCATCACAGAATCTACCGTGCTTTGCTTAGCCACTACTTGACTAATACCTCAAAGCACCCCTATAGTACATAAACTGAAACTATTGATTAGCATTTCACATCAATAAATAACTATTAGCTGAAACTCTACATTGAGATTCATGACAATATATTATAATTCTCATACCTTTATGCTAATATATTTATAAATATTTTATTTTTATTTATTATAAACCTACATGTAACAAAGCACGAATGCAAACGCGAGTCAAAACTGTTTTTAAACTAAACATGAAAAAATAGTTCAAATGTTTACCAAAGAGGATCAAAACGGAGAAGGCGAAGCAAATAGTTGGCGTCCCCGTAGCTCTCCTCATCTATGCCGGCTCTGAGAATAGAGTGTAATATTGAATACCTGGAAGTTGGAACTTGGAGAATCGAGTTGCAGCCAAGCAGTAAAGCAGGTGAGTCCAGTAATGGCGGAGCGCAGGTGGAACGCAGGCAATATTCATCCTCTAAGCGCATCAAAATCGATTAATCGAATGGAGATTATGTGGAGCCTGAAGGCATCAAAATCGAATGGAGAGTAGAGTGTAATATTGAATACCTGGAAGTTGGAACTTGGAGAATCGAGCTGCATTATGAATCAAAATCGAATGGAGAATCGAGTTGCTCTAAACGGTTCGTTGCAGAGAGGGTAGCAGTCCCGATCCAGCCGATCAACACACATCATTCAAAATAGGCCATAGGTAAAAAATTCCTAAAAAAGCACATCTACTTACACTCTGAATTAAGGGGCTCCCTAAAAACACATCTCTACTGCTTATGTTTGACAGAGGCAGAAGCTGCTAACAAACATCCTCCTAGCCAATGTAACCAATTATATTCTGAATTAAGGGGCTCCGTTATGAATCAGCCTTCCGAATTTAGGGGCTCTTAAACAAACACATCTCTACTGCTTATGTTTGACAGAGGCAGAAGCTACTAACAAATATCCAGCAACAGCCATGAAGAAACCTAGCATAAACTAAGCAGCGAAGCAAATAAAAATCAAAATCGCAGAGCAACCATCGGGAAGAAAGTAAACAGCGAAGCAAATCGAAATCGCAGAGCAACCGTGGGGAGAGCAAGCAGGCGAGCAATCGCAGAGTAACCATCGGGAGAGCAAGCAGGCGAGCAGGCATAGCGACTCGGGAGTAGGCGACTCGAGGCGAGAGAGATTAAGCAGCGAGCACGCATGGCGACTCGGGAGTAGGCGACGAAGGAGGCGAGCGACTAAGCATCGAAGCAGAAACGAAGGAAGAACGGAAAAAGTACATGGAAAACGAAGCTTACCGGTGCAGGATCATCGGCTAGGGCACGCGCAGAAAAATAGCAGGATCATTTGCTTTGCACAGCGAGGAGCATCGGCTAGGGCACGCGCCGAAGAAATAAGAAGGGGGTATTACGCATCACTGCTCCTTAACATCGGCCAGCCTTTTGTTGCGACGAACAGTAGCTCTGGAGGAGGAGAAACGCAGGAATGCACCAGCGGAGGAGTCGGCGATGAAAGTTTGCGACGGATTTTAAAACCGCGAACTTTGTTTGCGAGGAGCAGGGAGAAGAGAAGATCGAACCTACAGAGCTTGCCGACGATCCCGAGATGTGCGGAGAATCAGCGAGCGAAGCAGAACGAAGCTTGCCGTCTATGGACCGAGCGAGGCAGAGCGGTGAAGGATCGGAAGGAATTGAAGAAGGCGCAGGAAATGACGAACTGGAGAAGCGAAGCGATTTTAAGACGGCGGAATTGCGACGGACAGGAGGGTACTGTAGCAATTGCGACGGACAGAGTTACTGTAGCAGGCGATAAATATCTTTATATATATTGTATAGATATATATATACAACTTCCCGACATGGGGCTCCGCCCCTACGGCCAAGCGCGACGGTACCCGGCCGGCGACAGCGGCTTCGCCCACCCTCGGCGCGATGCTGTCGGGCGGCCTTCGGCCGCATCCAGGCGGGCTTCACCCACCTCAGCACAGGCTTCGCCTATGCTCGATGTATCTGCGGGATGCGCCCGCAACATATACATATGAGTACTCGAAATGATCGTAAAAAAATATACATCAATATTACAATATTTATTTTGTAAAAAACATGTATATACTTAAGAAGATTATTTTTTTCCTCTCCGTCGCACTCTCTCTCTCTCCCTCTCTCCTCTCTTTCTCTCTCTTCCACTCTCTCTCTTCCTAAAAATTTATTTTTATTTTTTTATATTAAAGATGTTTTATCGGATCCAACGGTGGAAAATGAAAGCATGGTAAGAGCATAGAGAATGCTATATGCAACTCATGTATTTATACAACTCTCGGGGGTGCGTTTAGCCATATCTCCACCATGAGAGTGGAATTAGTGGAGTCATGCTAAGCGCCCATGACAATGGGAGTGAGGAGAAAACCTCCCCAACCGTCGCGCGGCGTCACCCGCATAAGCGGCAACAAGGCCGCACCCCACCATCCCCGGGCGAGGCCGAAGTCGCGTAGCCACACCCTACTAAGGGGGTGCGGTTAGGCAATCACCCCACTAAGGGGTATTGCTTTAACTTTCATTCTTATCTTTAATTCTTATTTATTTATTAAATTTTGATGGTTTTAAATATTTAATACGGTATTCTATAATACTAATAATTATATATAATTAAATATTCGGCAGTATACGTGTGAATCCCCTAAAACAAACGTAAATTCATGATCGAAAAGTACATTTGAACGGACATGATCGCGGTCCAGCCGGCTGCCGGCGGGCCGGAAGTGTGGTGGGGCTGCCACCGACAGACGCTGGTCCGACCGGTTCAGAGGTGGTTGCCGCGCCGTGGACCCCAGCCCGGTTCGTGCTGATCCCATGTCAGCACGGGCCGGTTGGCATCGCCCGTGTGATCGACCATCCTTACGACTGATTGAGCCAATTTATTGTTCAGACCGTGGCACGTGCTAGGATTTATCTCTTAATATTTTCTAATAATTGTAAAAATTAGAAAATAAAATAAAAGATTATGACATTATGCCTTAAATTTAAAAATAAAAATAACCGTTGGAAAGACTTGAATGTTAGAGAGCGGCCGCGATTTGCAGAGCTGTTCAGAACGAAGAACCGTTTGGCAAAACAGCGGTGACGTTTTATAAATATTTTTTATTATAAAATATTTTCTATTATATAGTTTTTTTTTCTAATATGTATATATATATTATTGATAATAATATATATATTTTTAATTATTTTTATTAATATAAAATTTTACTGTTTAAACTTTATATATAAATGTTTTTTTACTGTTTATCTCCCCTGCCTGCCTCCGCCTGCCTCTGGGGAGGAACGGGCGCGACACGTTTCCACCGCCATCTCCGTTAGTGCCGCGCTTGACCTGCGATATCGAGCCGTTTCTCTGTGGTTGGAGCTCCGCCCACCTGAGACAGCTCCGGGTGCAAGTGCAACATCTCCGACGACATCACCACGTACCGGGTCTTCACCATTGTCGTCCTTGGCGGTGGAGGAAGTATAACAGAGGGAGTATGGCAGCCTTCGTATCCCTAAACGCAGCAAACTGGAGGTGCGGGGCAGAGTTTCGGGAGGCGGCGTTTGCAGGCTTGGAAGTAAACGACGCTGATCCAAACAATGGCGGAAAAACAAATGCCAAGAACACCCGGCGGTTGCGTTTTGATGAAACGCACGGATCTAAAAGCTCTCCCAAATGAAGTCTTAATTCGAATGAATTGGAACTTGGTGAAAAATTTTAGGACAATGTTAAAGGCAAACTAAAAATGGATATCCGCGCATCATTAATAATAACAAATCATACATTTTGAAAATTACTTGGTGCAAACAAATCTGTTAACGGCAAATCGATATTGTTAACAACAAGTCAAATTTAAAATTAGAAAATTTGTCATTATTTTCCAACCATTGAGAGGGTTTTGAGGATAGTTGCTAATCAAAGTGACCCAAAGGGAAAAAGAAAGTAAATGGTGAGTTCTTGCGTCTATAAAAACATAAAAGATTGTTCACCTAATTTAGTTTTTTGAATAACAAAGGTCTGATCCAAGAAGGAATAGAAATTATGATTTCAGCATTCATGCTTTAACCACAGAAGTTAACTGACAATCCCAATTTATGTATGAGTAAAGTATGATCATTAAATTTTCTGCACAATTATTATTTTTATTTTTTGACACTGTAGTCTCAAGAGCTTTTTGTTATGTTATATTACTCTTTGGAAATTTCTGAAAGATAAGAAGATGATTATATGCATCTTATTGCACTTCTTTGTCGATTAACATTTATTGTGCATGCTTATACTGAATAAACAAATCATTATATAATGCGAGAAGGTTTCGACTCAGCGCGAGAGAGAATCGGGGTGGGTTTTCGGCGTTGACGTGCGGCTTATGGTTTGCCCGTAGAAAATTTATGAACTAATTTTAGATGAGAAGTTTAAGTTATGATGGTGTGCGGATAACAGTTTTTTGGTTTGTCTTTAAAAAAATCGAAACTAATTTAAAATGAGGATTTTAAGTTATGTTAATGTGTGGATAGCCGTTTTTATTTGCCTTTAACAATGCCCATTATTCTTATTGCCGATTAATTACTAATTATGATCATAATTAAAACTAATTTAATAAATGCATCATATGTCTATTAGTCTATAAAATCTCGTGTACATAATTTTCATTTAATTTTAGGCCTAGTTTTAATTTTGATTATTTAATTTTTATTTGCTTCAAATAAATCGGTTAATTTTTAACACGATTTCAAATAGGTTATTTACTTCAAATTTGTTCCTTAATTTTGGGCATAGTTTCAAATAGATTCTTTAGTTTTCATTTACTTCAAATTGATCATTTAATTTTATACTTTATTCCAAATAAGTTCTTCAACCATCATTATTCGGATTACTATGCACTGACGATATGTGCTAATAAAATAATATTTGTAATTATTTAATAAAAAATAATTACTATTTAATCTTATATTTTAACTAATTATTTTTTTCTCAGCACACTATAAATATATGTTCATTTATTAAAAACAAATAAGAAAAAAAATGAAAGAAATTCAAAATTTTATAATGTTTGTGATATTTATTTCCACCGAAATATATAAAATAAATGTTAATTAGTATAACTAAACCAAGAATGCTACTTTTTAGATTTCTTTAATTATTTTTGATATTTCAATAACATGATAATTTTCATAATTATATAGTTATTTTGATTACATGAATATAAATTTGAAATGTGTTAAAAAAGAATAAGAAAATTATAATTCGAAATTTTGATAAATATTTTTATTAGATAATTACAAAAAAAATTATTACCACATAAGCGATTCGTCAACAACACATCAATGCCTTTTCAGTGTCTAATAATCCGAATAATAATAGTTTATTAACTTATTTGAAATAGAATATAAAGCTAAGAGACCGATTTATAACAAATGAAAATTAAAAAACCTATCTGAAACCAGATACAAAGTTAAGGGACTAATTTGAAACAAATAAAAAATTTAGGGACTTATTTGAATCAAATAAAACTTAAAGGACTTATTTGAAACTAGACCTAAAGGAAAGAGATCAATTTGAATATTGTTGCGGTCCACTCAAGGCTCCGGTAGATCGGACTAGATTGGACCGTCTTAGCCCGGGAGCGTTTGAGCGCGCAAACAGTCACAGAAAAAGAGAAAGCTGACAAGACGATTTTTTTAACGTGGAAAGCCCGTCAACTGGGTGAAAAACCACGCGGCCGGGTCTGTGTCGGCCGAAACCTCCGCTATTTGTTGGTTGTTGTACAAAGCTACTTTAAAAAACTCGAGGGCGACAGACCGCCTCTCGTTACAATTGTTGAGAGAGAGATACTCGGAGGGTGACAAGTCACCGCTCCTGGAGCTAAGACTTTTGTCTGATGCAGAGGGGGATGCTGCGCTTTAAGCGCTCTAGAGGTTTTGACTGCAGCTTGAAGGTTGGATCGATGTGCTCTGTGCGTCTGTCTCTGTCGGTTGTCTTCTGCTGCGCGAGAGGAGTTTGGAGTGCTGTTCTTGCTGGAGGCTGGAGCGTTTGTTCTTGAGTGCGCGGAGTGCTTGTTGCTGAGTACGCAGGGTTATGCTTGGACGGTCTTGAGAGCGGAGCGCGCAGAGGCGCGCTTGGAGCAGTCTTGAGAGCGGAGCGCACGGAGGCGCGCTTGGAGCGGCCTTGAGAGCGGAGCGCACGGAGGCGCGCTTGGAGCGGTCTTGAGAGCGGAGCGCACGGTGGCGCGCTTGGGAGCGCGCAAGGAGGAGGCGCGCCTGTGAGCGCGCAAGGAGGACGCGCGCCTGTGAGCGCGCAAGGAGGAGGCGCGCCTGTGAGCGCGCAAGTAGGACGTGCGCCTGTGAGCGCGCAAGGAGGAGGCGCGCCTGTGAGCGCGCAAGGAGGAGGCGCGCCTGTGAGCGCGCAAGCAGGACGCGCGCCTGTGAGCGCGCAAGGAGGACGCGCGCCTGTGAGCGCGCAAGGAGGAGGCGCGCCTGTTAGCGCGCAAGGAGGAGGCGCGCTTGTGAGCGCGCAAGGAGGAGGCGCGACTGTGAGCGCGCAAGGAGGACGCGCGCTTGTGAGCGCGCAAGGAGGACGCGCGCTTGTGCCCAAGCAGCGCGGTGGCGAGATGCCCATGCAACGCGGTGGCTTTTTGCACGAGTCTGGCTCGCGGCTTTTCGTACGAGTCTGGCTCGCGGCTTTGCCGGAGAATGTAAGTATTCAATCCGGTGGCCATCGTGAGGGGGGCAGGCCCTGGCGATGGCGGGCGTCGGCGGGCAGTCATGCTAGAGAATGTAAATTCGATCCAGCGCCAGAGATTGTAAATTCGATCTGGTTGCGGGGCCTAGCCACGGGTCAGAGAATGCCAGTATTCGATCTGGGAGAAAAGACTACTGGAGAATGCAAATTCGATCCAGAGCTGCGAGTAAAGATCTGCGCTTGCACTGGAGAATGAAAATTCGATCCAGGTTGTGTTGGCTTTTCCGGTTGAGGGGACCGCCGGAGAATGAAAATTCAATCTGGGGGCTGCGGATGGAGGCTAATGCGAGCGCTGGAGAATGAAGATCCAATCCAGGTTGTGCCGCCTATTTTCGATTGAGAGGACCGCGTTGGCGCTGGCGAATGAAAATTCGACCAGGTTGCGTAGCTTCTTCCGGCGGGAGGATACTAGGTCACCTTGCCCCCCAGTGATTGATCTTTCGGCGGCGCTGATGGCTTTTCCTGCCATGATGCCAAGTCACGAGAATCGTTGGGCTGGTGATACTGTCTTTCAGATCTTATTGGAATGCGGGGAACTCTTTCCCACAGACGGCGCCAAACTGTTGCGGTCCACTCAAGGCTCCGGTAGATCGGACTAGATTGGACCGTCTTAGCCCGGGAGCGTTTGAGCGCGCAAACAGTCACAGAAAAAGAGAAAGCTGACAAGACTGCAGCTTGAAGGTTGGATCGATGTGCTCTGTGCGTCTGTCTCTGTCGGTTGTCTTCTGCTGCGCGAGAGGAGTTTGAAGTGCTGTTCTTGCTGGAGGCTGGAGCGTTTGTTCTTGAGTGCGAGGAGTGCTTGTTGCTGAGTACGCAGGGTTATGCTTGGACGGTCTTGAGAGCGGAGCGCGCAGAGGCGCTCTTGGAGCAGTCTTCAGAGCGGAGCGCACGGAGGCGCGCTTGGAGCGGTCTTGAGAGCGGAGCGCACGGAGGCGCGCTTGGAGCGGTCTTGAGAGCGGAGCGCACGGTGGCGCGCTTGGGAGCGCGCAAGGAGGAGGCGCGCTTGTGAGCGCGCAAGGAGGACGCGCGCTTGTGAGCGCGCAAGGAGGAGGCGCGCATGTGAGCGCGCAAGGAGGACGTGCGCTTCTGAGCGCGCAAGGAGGAGGCGCGCCTGTGAGCGCGCAAGGAGGAGGCGCGCCTGTGAGCGCGCAAGGAGGACACGCGCCTGTGAGCGCGCAAGGAGGACGCGCGCCTGTGAGCGCGCAAGGAGGAGGCGCGCCTGTGAGCGCGCAAGGAGGAAGCGCGCCTGTGAGCGCGCAAGGAGGAGGCGCGCCTGTGAGCGCGCAAGGAGGACGCGCGCCTGTGAGCGCGCAAGGAGGACGCGCGCCTGTGAGCGCGCAAGGAGGACGCGCGCTTGTTAGCGCGCAAGGAAGAAGGAGGAGAGAGAAAATCCGTAGGAGGATTTTCCCGGCCGGAGAGAGAGAAAGTCTCGAAGAGGGGAGAGATGGAGGAGGAGAAGATCCCAAAAAATAGAAGCCTTGGGGTTCTATTTATAGTTTTTGATGGTGGCACTTTCGTAATTAAATGGGTGGTTAAGGTAGTTATGGTGGTTATGCGGCTACCCGCACACCATAACTAATTTATGTGTTATACGCACACTTATCATGAATATAGCTACATGCACACCAGTTTGTATAGTTTTGCGGTGATATATATTCATATGATGGATATGGTTATGCGCACACCATAACCATATTATTTGCTATACGCAGACCGTATTGAAGTTTTAATATTTGCACCCACATGTTGGAGGATTTTACTATTTGCACCCCGTAATTGGGGATTTTACTATTTGCACCCCCATGTTGGAGGATTTTACTATTTGCACCACGTAATGGGGGATTTTACTATTTGCACCCCATGATGTGAGATTTTACAATTTGCACCCCCATGTTGGAGGATTTTACTATTTGCACCCCATAATGGGGGATTTTACTATTTGCACCCCATGATGTGAGATTTTACTATTTGCACCCCCATGTTGGAGGATTTTACTATTTGCACCCCGTAATGGGGGATTTTACTATTTGCACCCCATGATGTGAGATTTTACTATTTGCACCCCATGATGCAGAATTTTACTATTTGCACCCCCATGTTGGAGGATTTTACTATTTGCACCCCGTAATGGGGGATTTTACTATTTGCACCCACATGTTGGGTGGTTACGGGGATAGTGGTTTTTCTTTGGATAACCGCACACCCATGAATGGGGTGCGGTTAGAGCCTTCAAGGAAACCCTATCATTTGCCCCCCAAGTCCCCGAAGTTCGGAGCAGGGGCGAGAGAGGTGCGGGGACTTTTTGTGCGAAATAGTTGTGGCGATTGTGGTGGAGTCAGCAACATGGTATGGAAGGAGGTGCCTGAACCTGCCCCCCCGAGTTGGAGGTTCGGATCCCGGATCCTGAGGAGCGAGCACAGAATCCGCCTCGGGGTTGGATGACCATTTGCGAGTCATCGCTTCGGAGCGGCTCTCGCCTCCCGTCCTGCGAGGGGGTGATCGAGATCCTGAAATTTTGCGGCGTCCCAGTGTCACAGTTTACGCCTCAGGGGATGGTGCGGATCGTGGGGCTGATCGCCTCTCCTTACTGGAGCGGATTACTGAGTTGAAGGTTGTTGGAGTCGCCCAGTATAAAGCATTTATAGCTTATGTGTAGGACTGTTCTCGGATTTTGGAATAATTTCGCGAGGAGATCTGGAACAAGGAGGTGGAGCCCCAGCTTGAGGACGAGCGCGAGGTGGCTTTCACACGCGGGATGGGGGAAAGCCCTCCGCTTGGTCATGCAGACACGAGGTTGCGATGTGTGCGGATTGAGTGTCGGAGATCATGACGAGCTTGTCGTTTAGCGGTGAGGCCTGATGAGTTTAGTGGCGAGCTGGATAAACAACGTGGTGGTGAGGGGCCCAAGCAGCGCGGAGGCGTGGTGCCTGTGCAGCGCGGAGGCGAGATGCCCAAGCAGTGCGGTGGCGAGGTGCCCGAGCAGCGCGGAGGCGAGATGCCCAAGCAGCGCGGTGGCGAGGTGCCCATGCAGCGCGGTGGCGAGGTGCCCAAGCAGCGCGGAGGCGAGGTGCCCAAGCAGCGCGGAGGCGAGATGCCCAAGCAGCGCGGAGGCGAGGTGCCCAAGCAGCGCAGAGGCGAGGTGCCCATGCAGCGCGGTGGCGAGGTGCCCAAGTAGCTCGGAGGCGAGCTGCCCAAGTAGCGCGGAGGCGAGGTGCCCAAGCAGCGCTGAGGCGAGGTGCCCGAGCAGCGCGGAGGCAAGCTGCCCAAGCAGCGCGGTGGCGAGGTTCCCAAGCACCGCAGAGGCGAGGTGCCCAAGCAGCGCGGAGGCGAGGTGCCCAAGCAGCGCGGAGGCGAGATGCCCAAGCAGCGCGGAGGCGAGGTGCCCAAGCAGCGCGGAGGCGAGATGCCCAGGCAGCGCGGAGGCGAGGTGCCCAAGCAGCGCGGAGGCGAGATGCCCGAGCAGCGCGGAGGCGAGGTGCCCCAGCAGCGCGGAGGCGAGGTGCCCAGGCAGTGCGGAGGCGAGATGCCCCAGCAGCGCGGAGGCGAGGTGCCCTAGCAGCGCGGAGGCGAGGAGCCCACGCAGCGCTGAGGCGAGGTGCCCGAGCAGCACGGAGGCGAGATGCCCAAGCAGCGCGGTGGCGAGGTGCCCAAGCACCGCGGAGGCGAGGTGCCCCAGCAGTGCGGAGGCGAGGTGCCCAAGCAGCGCGGAGGCGAGATGCCCAAGCAGCGCCGAGGCGAGGTGCCCAAGCAGCGCGGAGGCGAGGTGCCCAAGCAGCTCGGAGGCGAGGTGCCCAAGCAGCGCGGAGGCGAGATGCCCAAGCAGCGCGGAGGCGAGGTGCCCAAGCAGCACGGAGGCGAGGTGCCCAAGCAGCTCGAAGGCGAGATGCCCAAGCAGCGTGGAGGCGAGTTGCCCAAGCAGCGTGGAGGCGAGGTGCCCGAGCAGCGCGGAGGCCAGATGCCCAAGCAGCGCGGTGGCGAGGTGCCCATGCACCGCAGAGGCGAGGTGCCCAAGCAGCGCGGAGGCGAGGTGCCCCAGCAGCGCGGAGGCGAGATGCCCAAGCAGCGCGGAGGCGAGGTGCCCAAGCAGCGCGGAGGCGAGGTGCCCAAGCAGCTCGGAGGCGAGATGCCCAAGCAGCGCGGAGGCGAGGTGCCCAAGCAGCGCGGAGGCGAGGTGCCCGAGCAGCGCGGAGGCCAGATGCCCAAGCAGCGCGGTGGCGAGGTGCCCATGCACCGCAGAGGCGAGGTGCCCAAGCAGCGCGGAGGCGAGGTGCCCAAGCAGTGCGGAGGCGAGATGCCCAAGCAGCGTGGAGGCGAGGTGCCCAAGCAGCGCGGAGGCGAGGTGCCCGAGCAGCGCGGAGGCGAGGTGCCCCAGCAGCGCTGAGGCGAGGTGCCGGAGCAGCGCGGAGGCGAGATGCCCTAGCAGCGCAGAGGCGAGGTGCCCCAGCAGCGCGGAGGCGAGGTGCCCGAGCAGCGCGGAGGCAAGATGCCCAGCAGCGCGGAGGCGAGGTGCCCAAGCAGCGCTGAGGCGAGGTGCCGGAGCAGCGCGGAGGCGAGATGCCCTAGCAGCGCGGAGGCGAGGTGCCCAAGCAGCGCTGAGGCGAGGTGCCCGAGCAGCGCGGAGGCGAGATGCCCTAGCAGCGCGGAGGCGAGGTGCCCCAGCAGCGCGGAGGCGAGGTGCCCGAGCAGCGCGGAGGCGAGATGCCCTAGCAGCGCAGAGGCGAGGTGCCCAAGCAGCGCGAAGGCGAGGTGCCCCAGCGGCGCCGAGGCGAGGTGCCCGAGCAGCGCGGAGGCGAGGTGCCCGAGCAGCGCGGAGGCGAGGTGCCCGAGCAGCGCGGAGGCGAGGTGCCCAAGCAGCGCGGAGGCGAGGTGCCCAAGCAGCTGAGGCGAGATGCCCAAGCAGCGCGGTGGCGAGGTGCCCATGCAGCGCGGTGGCTTTTTGCACGAGTCTGGCTCGCGGCTTTTCGTACGAGTCTGGCTCGCGGCTTTGCCGGAGAATGTAAGTATTCAATTCGGTGGCCATCATGAGGGGGGCAGGCCCTGGCGATGGCGGGCGTCGGCGGGCAGTCATGCTAGAGAATGTAAATTCGATCCAGCGCCAGAGATTGTAAATTTGATCTAGTTGCGGGGCCTAGCCACGGGTCAGAGAATGCCAGTATTCGATCTGGGAGAAAAGACTACTTGAGAATGCAAATTCGATCCAGAGCTGCGAGTAAAGATCTGCGCTTGCACTGGAGAATGAAAATTCGATCCAGATTGTGTTGGCTTTTCCGGTTGAGGGGACCGCCGGAGAATGAAAATTCAATCTTAGGGCTGCGGATGGAGGCTAGCGCTAGCGCTGGAGAATGAAGATCCGATCTAGGTTGTGCTGCCTATTTTCGATTGAGAGGACCGCGTTGGCGCTGGCGAATGAAAATTCGACCAGGTTGCGTAGCTTCTTCCGGCGGGAGGATACTAGGTCACCTTGCCCCCCAGTGATTGATCTTTCGGCGGCGCTGATGGCTTTTCCTGCCATGATGCCAAGTCACGAGTATCGTTGGGCTGGTGATACTGTCTTTCAGATCTTATTGGAATGCGAGGAACTCTTTCCCACAGACGGCGCCAAACTGCTGCGGTCCACTCAAGGCTCCGGTAGATCGGACTAGATTGGACCGTCTTAGCCCGGGAGCGTTTGAGCGCGCAAACAGTCACAGAAAAAGAGAAAGCTGACAAGATGATTTTTTTAACGTGGAAAACCCGTCAACTGGGTGAAAAACCACGCGGCCGGGTTTGTGCCGGCCGAAACCTCCGCTATTTGTTGGTTGTTGTACAAAGCTACTTTAAAGAACTCGAGGGCGACATGCCGCCTCTCGTTACAATTGTTGAGAGAGAGATACTCGGAGGGTGACAAGCCACCGCTCCTGGAGCTAAGACTTTTGTCTGATGCAGAGGGGGATGCCGCGCTTTAAGCGCTCTAGAGGTTTTGACTGCAGCTTGAAGGTTGGATCGATGTGCTCTGTGCGTCTGTCTCTGTCGGTTGTCTCCTACTGCGCGAGAGGAGTTTGGAGTGCTGTTCTTGCTGGAGGCTGGAGCGTTTGTTCTTGAGTGCGCGGAGTGCTTGTTGCTGAGTACGCAGGGTTATGCTTGGACGGTCTTGAGAGCGGAGCGCGCAGAGGCGCTCTTGGAGCAGTCTTCAGAGCGGAGCGCACGGAGGCGCGCTTGGAGCGGTCTTGAGAGCGGAGCGCACAGAGGCGCGCTTGGAGCGGTCTTGAGAGCGGAGCGCACAGAGGCGCGCTTGGAGCGGTCTTGAGAGCGGAGCGCACGGTGGCGCGCTTGGGAGCGCGCAAGGAGGAGGCGCGCTTGTGAGCGCGCAAGGAGGACGCGCGCTTGTGAGCGCGCAAGGAGGAGGCTCGCTTGTGAGCGCGCAAGGAGGACGTGCGCTTCTGAGCGCGCAAGGAGGAGGCGCACCTGTGAGCGACCAAGGAGGAGGCGCGCCTGTGAGCGCGCAAGGAGGAGGCGCGCTTGTGAGCGCGCAAGGAGGAGGCGCGCCTGTGAGCGCGCAAGGAGGAGGCGCGCCTGTGAGCGCGCAAGGAGGACGCGCGCTTGTGAGCGCGCAAGGAGGACGCGCGCTTGTGAGCGCGCAAGGAGGACGCGCGCTTGTTAGCGCGCAAGGAAGAAAGAGGAGAGAGAAAATCCGTAGGAGGATTTTCCCGGCCGGAGAGAGAGAAAGTCTCAAAGAGGGGTGAGATGGAGGAGGAGAAGATCCCAAAAAATAGAAGCCTTGGGGTTCTATTTATAGTTTTTGAGGGTGACACTTTCGTAATTAAATGGGTGGTTAAGGTAGTTATGGTGGTTATGCGGCTACCCGCACACCATAACTAATTTATGTGTTATACGCACACTTATCATGAATATAGCTACGCGCACACCAGTTTGTATAGTTTTGCGGTGATATGTATTCATATGACGGATATGGTTATGCGCACACCATAATCATATTATTTGCTATACGCAGACCGTATTGAAGTTTTAATATTTGCACCCCCATGTTGGAGGATTTTACTATTTGCACCCCGTAATGGGGGATTTTACTATTTGCACCCCCATGTTGGAGGATTTTACTATTTGCACCCGTAATGGGGGATTTTACTATTTGCACCCCATGATGTGAGATTTTACTATTTGCACCCCCATGTTGGAGGATTTTACTATTTGCACCCCGTGATGTGAGATTTTACTATTTGCACCCCCATGTTGGAGAATTTTACTATTTGCACCCCGTAATGGGGAATTTTACTATTTGCACCCCATGATGTGAGATTTTACTATTTGCACCCCATGATGTAGAATTTTACTATTTGCACCCCCATGTTGGAGGATTTTACTATTTGCACCCCGTAATGGGGGATTTTACTATTTGCACCCACATGTTGGGTGGTTACGGGGATAGTGGGGTTTCTTTGGATAACCGCACACCCATGAATGGGGTGCGGTTAGAGCCTTCAAGGAAACCCTATCATTTGCCCCCCAAGTCCCCGAAGTTCAGAGCCGGGGCGAGAGAGGTGCGGGGACTTTTTGTGCGAAATAGTTGTGGCGATTGTGGTGGAGTCAGCAACATGGTATGGAAGGAGGTGCCTGAACCTGCCCCCCGAGTTGGAGGTTCAGATCCCGGATCCTGAGGAGCGAGCACAGAATCCGCCTCGGGGTTGGATGACCATTTGCGAGTCATCGCTTCGCAGCGGCTCTCGCCTCCCGGCCTGCGAGGGGGTGATCGAGATCCTGAAATTTTGCGGCGTCCCAGTGTCACAGTTTACGCCTCAGGGGATGGTGCGGATCGTGGGGCTGATCGCCTCTCCTTACTGGAGCGGATTGCTGAGTTGAAGGCTGTTGGAGTCGCCCAGTATAAAGCATTTATAGCTTATGTGTAGGACTGTTCTCGGATTTTGGAATAATTTCGCGAGGAGATCTGGAACAAGGAGGTGGAGCCCCAGCTTGAGGACGAGCGCGAGGTGGCTTTCACACGCGGGATGGGGGAAAGGCCTCCGCTTGGTCATGCAGACACGAGGTTGCGATGTGTGCGGATTGAGTGTCGGAGATCATGACGAGCTTGTCGTTTAGCGGTGAGGCCTGATGAGTTTAGTGGCGAGCTGGATAAGCAACGTGGTGGTGAGGGGCCCAAGCAGCGCGGAGGCGTGGTGCCTGTGCAGCGCGGAGGCGAGATGCCCAAGCAGCGCGATGGCGAGGTGCCCGAGCAGCGCGGAGGCGAGATGCCCAAGCAGCGCGGTGGCGAGGTGCCCATGCAGCGCGGTGACGAGGTGCCCAAGCAGCGCGGAGGCGAGGTGCCCAAGCAGCGCGGAGGCGAGATGCCCAAGCAGCGCGGAGGCGAGGTGCCCAAGCAGCGCGGAGGCGAGGTGCCCATGCAGCGCGGTGGCGAGGTAGTAGTGCTCGTTAGGGATGACCCACCCGAGCTGGGTTCTGGTCGGTCATGCTCGGTTCGAGAACCCCCCAAGTGTATTCAACGCCTATTTCGGGTGTTAAATAGACTCAGAGTTGAGCGAAATTGAATTTGTTGGAATCATCTCAGTAAGCCGGTCAAGGTCATGATTTAGTTGGTCCGACTTGACCACTTTGATTTTTTGGGAAGACCCATCAATTACCTCATATTTTTAGTGCCGGACATAACCTTTGTTATGTTAAACACATTCATGACGGTAATGTTTTCATCCAAACTCATGCGGTGATTATGAACCGTCGTTCGTGAACGCCCGACCTCACCGTCGTTCTTTTATTGGTGATGGTCATAACCAATGTCACGTCAAACATTCATTTTTTGACGGTGATGTTTTAATTATCCAAATTCACCGGAGCAAAAAACACAGCGCCAAACGCATCCTAAGGGTACGTTTGACCCGGGGGTGGTCGTGAACGCCGCGATTACGAACTGTCTTTCGTGAACGTTGGACCTCACCAAAGACTTAAAATTAGTTTTTTTTCTTGGCGTTGATCGTAATTATTGTAATGTCAGACACATATTTGTGTTTTTTTTTCCAAACTCACCGGATCAAAATTATCGTGTCAAACGGAGAAAGATTCCTAACCGACTGACCCTAAATCAATACACATATGTTACCAACTTAGGGTTCGTTTGGCGTGCCGTTGGGACTCCGGCGAGGGAGCAAACTCGCCGCCGTCTGCGACTGGAGGGAAGGGGGAGGGGTCTGAGACGGAGCGTTTTGGAGTTTTTTGCTCTGGAGACTGTAAACGCCGCCGCCCGCACGCGCCCGAGTTTGTTTTTCCGCCTTCCAGTGGCCCACCCCCTCCCAAACGGAGCCTTAAATCTTATAATTTCGAAATAATAATAAAATTAAAATCAATAGGGTAATGTTTACTTTGGAATTATTATTTTTCTTAACATTTTTAATTCGTGACAGGTCAGCAATAATAATAATAATAATAGATTCGCTAGCATATATTAATTATAATAATATTGACGACCTACTTTGATAGTTCAATGATGTGACATCGTAACAAAATTTTGATATTAAATGCGTAATCTTAATTAAAATAAATACTAATATATGCAAAGTAATAATTTAATTATGAATAAATATTAATATCCGGCGTCACAGAATATTTGAACAGACGACAACAAAGACATTCTGATGGCTTTAAATATTCAGCACTCATCCTCTCCTCCATTTTATTAATCATTTAATTATTTCTTTGTATTTTACTTGTTTTTTTTTACTTCCAAAAATATTAAAATAATTAGAGAGTTTTGATGAATTTGATAATGATGCACCAACATTATATATAAAATACAATCATCTTAGTGATGGTCGAGTAACTTTCGCACACTGCATATCAGTAGCGGACGCAAGAATTATATTCAGTGTGACGAAGTCTAAAATAAATTAATTAATATAACAAAAATATTTTTATATTACATTAACATCACATAAATGTGCTTCACCAATGCTCTGGATGCTGAATGAAAGAAGCATGGTTATGTGCACATAAATCAAAATGGATTCTTGGGTCTGCCCTCTCTGATGTCTTTGACTTTGATTTGAGGGGATGATTCCGCAGCAAACGCGACGGTATAGGGGGCCACTATTTCAGTGGTACTCTGTGAGCAGCCACTTTGTGCATTTATTGTCAAAGGTTAGGTCTTTCTCTTCTGAGAGAAGCCACTTTGTGCATAGTGCCAAAGGTTAGGTCTGTTTCCAATCTTCCCCCGCCCATACCCCCAATGATTGGGGACTATATGGGTTCTGTTGTTGTTGTTGTTGTTTGTTATTAACATCACATAATTATTTAAAATAGTTATCAATTCTGAAAAAAATGATATCATTTACCTCAATTTATTTTATATTTCACACGATAACAAATTTATTTATATAAAAAAAATATTAAACAACTAACTTATTTTAAACAACAACATAACAATAAATTTGTTTATAATAAAATATTAAGTAACAACATAACAATGAATTTATTTATAATTTTTTTAACTAAAATATAACGAATTTGGTTATAGCAAAAAAATTTTAAAAAAATCTTTTTTAAATAAACTTTAAATAACAACATAACAAGGAGGTTGTTTATAAGAAAACATTAAAACAAGGGTGGTGTTAAAGGCAAACCAGAATTGGCTATTGGCAAACCAATTTCTATGAGTTATTACGCGCATTTTGAAAATACGCTTTGTACATTCATTTTTAGAAAAAGTGTTCAACATGAAAATTGTAGATCTCGTTGAGATCTACAACTTTAGTGTTGAACACATTTCCTAAAAATGCACGCACAAGGCGTATTGTCGCCCTGATCATAATTATAGCGAATTTTTTGAAAATACGCCTTCTACATGCATTTTTAGGAAAAGTGTTCAACACGAAAGTTGTAGATCTCAACGAGATCTACAATTTTCGTGTTGAACACTTTTCCTAAAAATGCATGTAAAAAGCGTATTTTCAAAAGGCGCGTAATAACTCATAGAAATTGGTTTGCCAATAGCCAATTCTGGTTTGCCTTTAACACCACCCTAAAACAATAGAAAAACAACAATCTTATTTTTTAAAAAATACTTAATATTGTTGTTGGTAGGAATTGAATCCTAGACCGCTGGATTAAAAAAAACACTTAACCAACTATGCATTTGACATGATATTAGTTTATGGATAAAACTACATGGACACTCAATAAATCGCAAACAAATCGTAAATAAGTGGGGCCCATAAGGTTGTATGTGAGAAGGGGATTTTTTTCTACCTAGGGTTACGTGTTTGCTATTAAAAATCCCCTTCTCACAGTTTGCGATTTGCTTGCGGTTTATTGAGTGCCTGTAGTTTCGTCCTTAGTTTATAGCGCATTTGACATGATAAACCTGTTCTCTATTATTGAAAGATAATATTTTTTAAAATTCAGTGTGGGCAGCCGCCTACACTCAACCCTATATAGGTTCACCCTTGCTGCACACTGCTGTTTAATTAGTAAAAAATTTGAACTCCTAGGGCATTGTTATTTATCTCCTATAGAAATAATAATAATAATAATAATAATAATAATAATAATAATAATAATAATAATAATAATAATAATAATAATAATAAGGTATGACTCATGTCGAAAGGAAAAAATCATTTGTAGCTAGTAGAGTGATTCAAATGACTTAAAGATTGAATTAGAGGCTAATTATTTTCCCCACTTGGAATTTCATATTTATATTTCTGAGGGATAATTATATGGTACGATTAAATTACTATATTAATATTATATGCTGCCTTTTCCTAGCTAACAAGTGGAAGAAATAAAAAAAAAAATAGCACTTTCTCCTCTTAGTCCAGACAGAATTTTATTGTCTTCTCCCATCAGAATCTCCATTATGAACTTTTATAAATCAAGGTTATCCTCTTCTTCTAAAAATTAACGGTCAAAATTTCATCGTTTGCATCCGTTTGTGGAGATGAGTTCTTATTTGGGCTCATAAGACGCCGGAAGAGTCGTTTGAGGTGCAGATGACGGGGCGTGATGTCGACGATGGAAGCAGTGTTGGGAACGATAGGGATGAACGGTGACCGAGGAGCGTGGTGGTCGCGGGTTAGTGTTGGGGGTGAGAGTATACTGTATACGAGTAGAATATTAAAATTTGTGTCTATAAGTGGGGTGCTAATATCTATAAGTGTATAAATGCTATATATATATAGCGATGTTAAATGCAGGCTAATTTTGGCTATATGAAGGCCACAGTTTTTTTTTAAAAGAGCGATGTTAAACGTAGGCCGATTTTAGCTATATGCATGCCACAATTTTTTAAAAAAAGATATCATTTTTTCTTTTAAAACTTCAGGAAAAATGATTCGAGTAGTTTAATACTTCATGTATTATGTGTTTTTTCCTTCCATGCAACCGTGTCCCCAAGGAGTACTCGTTTGTCCGAGTCCGATGTGTTTTTAAATTACAACCGGCCTAAAGATATTCATGAGTATTTGCTATGGCGATGGCGACGACGGCGATGACGACGATCGCGACGTCGTCGGCAATGGAGGCGATGGCGGCGATGGAGGCGATGACGGCGATGGTTATACTTCGGGTAATTACGTCGCTAGTGAGGGTTCTTTGGATAACCGCACCCCCATGGATGGGGTGCGGTTAGCGCCTTTAGGGATACTCCATCAATAGTTTTCCCAGATTTACTGTCAAAACAGTGACATTCAACGTAATCTCGCACGCATGATATTTTACTTACTTATTTTATGAATGCTATTTTGCTTGGTGATTTATTTAGGAAAATATTAATTTGATTTTTGAATATGGTATGTAAATATGAAATTTGTCCAAAACCGACCATGTAACATCACTCTATATATATTACAAACATCATGCAGTCAAAAGAAATATTAATTCATCTGAATTAGATTAGCACAAAAATAATGTGAAAATCATTTATATTTATTGAGATATATTTATAGATTTTCGTGTTTTCTATATTATCGTTTTAAGACAATTCTCTTATTATATAGTTCTTAATCAGCAATATAATTATTTTTCATTAAAATTCAAACACCAAACCTGCTTTTTAGCATATGATATTTTAACATTTGATTTAGGTGAGGTCGGGCGCATTCATAGAATGTATGTTTTGAACATAAAAAATGGACGAAGTTCTTTAGGTGAGGTCGGGCGCATTCACGAACGACATTTCATAACCACCACGTTCACGACCGCCGCCGCCGCGCCAAACAAAGCCTTAGTGATATAAGAGTTGACAGTTGAACCTAATATTCTCTAACACAACAAAATATAAATTAATGAATTAAATTTTTTTCTTATGACTTCTAAATATTAAATAAACCATTTTACTATGAAATTATTAAAACATATAGGCAAGTAAAAAAAACAAATTACAGAATGATTAATATTATCTTTGTAATATGTTATGATGTGAATTCAATGGAAAGAGATCCAATGGCTATTAATATGTCTGCCAACACTACTACTCAAATTCAATGGAGCATGATCAACTTGTGATGATAAGAGAGGTGGAGATTATCACTTGCAACAAATTAAGAATTTCATCTTGCTACTTCATCAAATAATTTCATATTCATTTTCATAAACTAGGATTATGTTATAAGAAATATATAAAATATCATTTGCATATATATTCTAAGAGGCTTTATTGATGTCCAAGAAGAATTTCTTCTGTAATATGCCTATTTTGGCATGTGCTAATTAGGGCCAATTGGAGAAATTAGGGTTCATCAACTCAATACCAAATTCAAGCACAAATCAACATAATCCATCTTGTAGCTAAAATCAACTATATATCTTCACATAATTAGGGTTTAGGCCCAACACTCGTAAATAATAGTACACCGATTCAAAAAATTCAAACATCTAAACTGCAATAGTTGTGTTTTTTTTGGAAAGGTGCAAATAGTATGGAATTAAAAACCAAAAAGAAAAGAAACAAAACTACAGCATGTCTGTCTGCATGAACAAGCTCGGCAAACTCAGTCTGGGTGCTATCAGCGACCAACCAAACAAAATTTCCCCGAAGGGCAAAACGCGCGCAAAAATCAGCAACTCGATTGGCCTCCCGGCCAATATGCTGGAACCGAAGCTGGGGAAAGCCGCTCGGAAATGAGAAGTCCTCGTCGACATCCACTATCACGCTCCAGTCACCCCGTCTCATCCCAGCAACACAACTATCCATAAGGGTCAGACAGTCGCCCTCTACAATAGCTCCGCGACTCCCATATAAAGAAGGCGTAATCAGATCCTTCAGCGCCAAGAGCTCCACTCCCCCAGGATCCCAATGCAACATCGAGGTCCCAACAGCAAAGACAATAGCACCCCGATCGTCACGAGCCACCAGCCCAAGCCCAGCAAGCCCAGACGAGAAAAGAGAACCATCCACATTAAACTTTAACCATCCAGGGGGCGGGGGGCACCAAGAGAGTGATGTCGACAGCCAGTGAGGCTGGGTGGTACCCCAGTGCTCCTGTGGTGGTAGAGTTCGCAAAATGGAGAGGTTCACAACGATGGTTGCCGCCAAAACCGTAAAGTTCGCCACCTCCCCATGGTGACCTTGGCGTTGCGGCCACGCCATGCTTGGTAAACCGCACATCAAAAAACCCGCGCCTACCAAGAGCACCGGCAGAGGCGGAGGAGATAAACGCACGCGCAGTCTCCCAACTGGAGAAGGAGGGAATTCTGTAGCCCCATCGCCGAAGAGCGGCCCGGATGGCCAAAAGACAACAGCAATCCGAGACCAGATGGTCTCAGGTCTCCTCTAAAGTGCAGCCCTAAGGACATCCACACTCAGCAGTAAGACCCCGACGGGCAAGCCACGCACGGGTAGGGATAGCATCCCAGAGGAGCCGCCACCAAAACATCCGCTCCCGCGGGTGAAGCTTCAGCTTCCGAAGCCAGCTGAAATCCGTACGAGCCCCATCAAACTGGGCCATGAATGCAAGGGATGCAATAGATCGACCGCTGAGGCGGGTGCATAGCTCTGGCCTGTCCCGGGGAAGCGAGCTGTGAGTCGGGATCTGTAGGACGGTCTCAACAAGATCCGACCCAAAAAATTGAGACAGAGCGGAAGCATCCCAACCTCCACCAGGCAACACAAAAGCAGACACTTGGATCGACTCCAGCGAGCCGCATTCAGCAAAAGTGGGCCATCGGGACAGAGGCCGGTTGAGTATCCAAGCGTGTGCGAGCACATCCACAGAATCCCCATCCGCAATCTTCCAGCGAATAAGAGGCCGAAGGCACTCCGCCCCATCCCTGATGAGCCGCCACACTAGAGAGTGACGCCGAGTGATCCCCTCCCGCCAAAGACGTCCAGTGTACCGAGCAGAATCAACTTGTGGAAAAGGGACGAACCCGACTGCATCAACTCCCAGGAGAACTTTGCCCGCAAAGAGCTCTGCCATTTACTTACCCCATGGAAACCAATCCCTCCCCCGGCCACGGGAGAGCAGCACTGCTCCCAGCTAACATAATGCATCCCACGCTGGGAGGGGCCTTTATTTCTGCCACAAAAAAACCGCGTCAGCCGCTCTATAGACTCCTGGACCGAGCGAGACACATGACAGTGCGTTTATAGGTACATGAATGGCTACAAGCATTCATACATTTATATAGGAGGAGAGAGTGGAGCCTAAACTCCATTCTAAGATATGGGAGACTAAATACTAAGGAGATAATGGGCTCTAAATGGGCATACACTGCGGGCTTTTGTACAAATTCTCTCACTATGGGAATCTTCGGTCGAACGAGCAATAAAATTTTATTGGTATGGGAATCTTTCATGCTCACCACACCAAAAGTTATTGAAATTTATTAAATTGTCAGGGGTCCGCTAAAACTCGAAAAATACATGGGAGTCTTCGGTCAAACGATCATTAAGTTGCAAGAATATTACTAAAAAGAAGAGTGGAAAAAATTTATGATGGGAGTGTAGAAACTCCCCGCCAAAAACAAAATTTATAATCGACCGCGGGAGGGAAAGATAAGATATTTTCAAGAGCAGCAAAAAGGTCTCATTTCCCTCCACTCTGGACCTCTATTTATAATGTTTATAAGCTTTAATGTCTAGACATCTTGATAATAAATGCAGGCAATATGTGCTCGAATCTCATTGACTTGTGATAAGCAGTTGGCACAATTAACATGATCAGAATTCAGAATACTTTTGTCCATCTGATCGAATCCAACGAAACAGATTCATTTTAGAACTTTCCTCATTCCCAAGCATGTGCTAGCCTTATCTTCAAAGAATAATAAAAAAGAATGAGGCTGAACTTTCTAATATAAAGAATGCTCTTCACATACCATTTTGTTTATCTTCGTGAATAAGCAGTCATGTATTATACATATGTATATATATGAAAGAGCAATCCTGTATATGCTCAGGCAATTAGGAGGAAAATGACAAGGCCAAATCCTCGTTACCACTACCTTCCTGAAGAAGAGGTCATTCTCTTGGGATATATGCATAAAAGGAGCTAGAAAAGTGCTATGTGACGCGGGACGAATCTATAGGCGGCGAGATAATCGACGACCTAACCCTACATGCTATGCAAAGCCCGACTGATAAGCCACAGTTAGATAATAATTAAAATATCATCCCACGCAGATAATTCAAGACAAGACAAAATATTTATTAGGGCGAAAACAAGCTTAGGCTTTCCTCAGCGTGGAGGGCCAAAGCACGAGCGCGCGGCGAATAAACCCTACAAATCACAATAATAATCTAACAAACAACTACCATGCAAGATATTCAAAACAGGTAAAAGATCCAATCCAATATAAATATGCTGAAAATAATAATCCAATACAAATAAGACTCACAAAGTAGTGGGCTGACCAAGACAATGAAGAATCTGGGTCCGGGTATGTAGATCGGCAATCGAAGGTGGAACTGGAGGCGCGACGGAGTGGCGGTGGCTGTCCTTGGCGGAGAAAGATGAGATCGGACCGGAAATGGATAGATCCTGCCACTAGGAAATATATCCGGGTATGGGTGGATAGATCCGACGATTTAGGAGCGGATCCGGGCTGGATTTGTCCAGATCTGCACTGATTTGGACGAGGGGGTGGAGGTGGTTCCACGTCGAGGAGAGGTGTGGTGGTTGCTGGGAACAAAGCGGGGAAGGGGGCTGCTGCTGTGGACTGGCGGCAGTAAGGGAAGGGGGCTGCTGTAGGCTGGCGGAAGGGAGGGAGGGGGCTGCTGCTGTAGGCTGGCGGCAGGGGGAAAGGGGGGCTGCTGTAGGCTGGCGGAAGGGAGGAGGGAGGGCTGCTGTAGGAGGATTTAAACTATAGGAAATGAATAGTGAATATCATTTTTGAATAGTACAATTGAATAGGGAAAAGGGGATTCTGGACAGCCAAATGGTGGCTGTTTGGGGGGCTGTTGGGGGCTGTGGGAGGGAGTTTGAAAGGGGGAAAAGAGGGCTAGGGTTAGGGGTACCTTGGGGAGGGAGATACAAGCCTAGGAGTCGTCACCTAGGGTTCCACGGAGTCGGCACCGTGGGATGATCGCGGGAATCCGGGAATAGCTTTCTCCAAATTCTGCAATGCCTCCAATCAGCCCACTACTCTCTTATTTATAATAAAAACAAAGCTAGGGCATCCCAATCAACGACTATGATTGGCCGGGGGAAAATCCACTTAAATACAACAATAATAAACCAATATATATAGTAATATATGATCTCGATTCGCGACGCGAATCCGGACACAACCGCGGAGCCCGATCGTCGATCCGGGCACGCCATATATGGAAAGTCGCCAAATCAGCCCCGAATGAGCCCAGAGCTCGTCCTCGCCTCTGCTCCGCATCACTATGTTCTTGTCATGTTTGGAAGGAGGAGATTTCAGCTAGAAGTTCCGGTGCTGAAAGAAGAACCTGGAGTTCTTGTTTTAAGAATCTGGGAGGACTTTGTGGTAGCCCACAGTGGCCTTGTCCATTGTGGTTAAAGATGTGTGTCGACGTGATAGTGATAGTGGACAACTACATAGCAAAAGTGGAAGGAGTTTTGACAAAATACAAAGAGTTCGAGGAGATCACTTGGAGAGAGTAGCAAAAGTAAATACAAGGAGTTCGGGGAGATCACTTGGAGAGAATCACATCGGTTCGTCCCCACCGTTTTCGCCGGTTGACCTATATTTTTCTTATTTATTTGATAATCCATCGTAGCATAGTTGTGGTGATCCAATAGTAGATAGGCGGGAAAGGCAATTTGGAAAATGTATTTCATGTGTACTTTGACTTTATGGGAGACTTCCCGATCGCCCCGAGATTTTTCCCCCATTTAGGGTTTCCTAGTAAAAATCAGAGGGTGATTGTTATTTTGCATTTGTGTGCCGCTAATCCGTCTTGCAAGTGCTCCGAATTGAATTCTTGCAGGTAAAACGATCGGGGATTGTTTGTAAACCCAAGAAGTGGTATAAGAGATATGTTCATTATTTGAGACGGTGAACTGTTTCATTTGGACTCCTTGTTCAGGTGCGGTAGGTGACTGCCATTCGTCCTCTCTGATCGTGATCCTTTCAGATGATCAGTCCCCAAGATCAATATGGTCGACAATTTAACGGGATAGAAATGGACAGGTTCAGAGTAAATTATAAAGTTGGGTGGTGTTAACTATCATGATTGGCACCTGATGATAAAGAATCTTATAAATGTCAAGGGATGACACCTTTTAGTCTTTAAGAATATGCCAAAAGATATGGATTCGGTAAGTGGAAAATCAAACAATCGTAAGACGTGCGAATATATTTGAAGATTTGTTGGCAGTGATATCAACAATCACATGGCAGATATCACAGATGCAAAAGTGCTTTGGAAGACCCTAGAGTCTTTGCATGTGAACAACACTGACTTGACCAACCTCTTGCTATTGACGAAGATCAGTGAGTTCAAGTACAAAGAGGGCACACCTGCACTAGACCATGTAAATTTCAGAGCATTCTACATAGACTTGCAGCTATGAAAGTGAACTTTGAGATTGAGGCAAATGCAATCTGGTTGTAGAAGTCTCTCCCTAGTTTCAAAGTGATGGTTCGACTTTTCTCCAATTCACTCAACCCAATGAGATACAGTTATCATGGACATTGCCAAGAGTGACATTCTGAACGAGGAGGTGAGAAGAAAAGCTCGGGGCTTATCTACCTCCACATCTCATGTTGACGTTTTACACATTGATCACGGAGAGGAGTAAGAGCAGAGAAAAAGGAAGAGATAAAAAAAAAGTTGGGAAAATCTGAGTCTGTAACTAAAATGTGGAGTGTCACACTGTCACAGGAAAATGACATATAAAGAACCTTTGTTACACTGAGAAATGCATGAGGGGGCATCATTATTGTTAGTGATGAAATCATCACGAACATTATTTGTATAAAAAATCAATTAGTTGGTGAATTCAGGTGCCTCAACATATGTTTCTTTCGACACTGCAACCTTTAAAACCTACACGTTAGGAGATTATGAAGTCCTTAGATGAGCAATGAACATGTGCTCGGATCATATGAACATGTGCATTTGAGGACTAATGTTGGTGCTGCAGTGATTCTTAGAGATATTCTCCATGCCTAAACATTAGATTCAATATTATTTCAGTTTGTAGATTGGGCAATGAGAGTAATTTTTATTTGTTTGGAAGAGATCATTGAAGCTCACTGAAGGATCTATGATTGTGGCCAGAGGATTTAAGTGGTCCAGTCTTTATTACATGTAGGGGACAAATATGGATGTTGATGAGATGAAAACTGTCAAGGATGACAGATGACGGATTAACTGAGTTATGGCACAGGCGACTCGGTAACATCACTGAGAAATGCATGAGAATATCGGTTGGTAAGAAGTTGATATCAAATATAAAGAAGACAAAGTTGGAGAAGTGTTCACAGTGCATAACTTAGAAGCAACACAAAGTGTCCCTTCATAGGCAATCGTCGTTACCTGGGCCTACAGTTTCGGAGTTGATATATTTGGGCGTCCGTGATCCGATGAAGGTGAGGTAAATTGGAGGTGTTTCATAGTTTATTACATTTATTGATGACTGCTCGAGAAAAATTTGGGGGCGTGCTATAAAGTTTGGGTATTAAGTTCTGAGCACGTTCAAGATGTTTCAGGCTCGCGTCAAATGTGAGGCTGCAAAGAAGATCAAATGCGTTCGCTCAAATAATGGATAAGAATGCATTGGTTCCTTTGATACTTATTGTTGGAAACATGGGATTAGATAACAGAAAACACCAGTCAAGACGTCACATTTCAATAGCATAGCAAAGTAATGAACATCACATCGATGGAGAGAGTTCGAAGTATGCATTCTGAATCGCATTTGTCTCACAACTACTAGGGTGAGGATCTATATACTGCAACCCGTGTGACCAATTTATCTCCTAGTTCACCACTGTAGGGTTGTCGGAGAGAGACAGAGGACTTGAACCATTGCTAGTGATTGAAGGGCACCCTTTCCACGAGATGAAACACAAATGGGGATCAGCAAGTATGGGATCTGCGAGAATTGTGTCGTTGAAGTGAGATGTCACATTGATCATAATACAGGCTGACGGTTTCTGTCATGCCCCCGAACGCGTTGCGAATCACGGGGCATCAATATGCTCGACGACCAAAGGAGGTCACAAGGAGTAACAACCCTCAATCACTAAAAGGAAGTCTGCGGGGCTGAACCACACGGTTCAGCCCTTATTGAGGGGGTCAACCGGCCCCCTCTAGTCCCGGGGTATTTATAACCCCGGGACTCTCTTGGATGAGTTATGATGAATATTATTCAGGTATTTCTCCTTCTTCCCTCTCAACCCTAACCCTAATCTCTCCTTCTCTAGATCTCTCTCAATCTCGCTCTCTTCCTTCTGCGTTCATAACATTTGGTATTAGAGCACTATCCTGCGACCATGGTGACCACGCGCTCGGACGCAGAAATCGCACGATTGGCAACCCTAGAGGAAAACTACGTAGGGTTGACGGATACGGTGGCGGCTATGGAAGAAAGGATGAAGGCATCCACGAAACAATCGGAAGAACGCTTGGACGCTCGCATGGAGGAGATCAAAGTCCTCCTTGCACAAAATATGAAAGGAAAAGCGACGACCAACGATGGATCGGAGGCCGAGGATTCACATCACCAGCCGACACCTCACAGTATGGGGGAATATACCCGGCAACAGCCGGTTGCGCCGATTCACGAGACGGACGGACCGTCGGGAGTCTGGATGGGGACCGATCCGTCCAGATCCGCCGGAAATCAAGCGGGGAGGACCGGGGAGACATTGGTTCAGCCGCCGAAGATGGAAGCAATTGCCGGTGGGTGGAGCGGGGCCGGAGGAGGCCGTCCAGGGCCATAGAGGCCGGCGGAGGCCCTGGCTGGGCCGTCCGCCCTGGGGACAACACCGGCGGCCTAGAATGGGGCCGGAACGGGCTATACGCCTAATTGGCGGCCTCCAGAGCATACAGTGAGGTGTTTTCAACCTAACGGAGCGTTGGGCGCTCTGATTGGAGGTGTCGCTGGACTCCTACCGCTTCCACATGCCTTCGGACCACCTAGATGCTACGACAACGAAAACCAAGGGTACGAATGACCTCCAGCGACCACTCAACAGGGGGGGCACGTATTTTCAGGGACCCCAAGGACCACCAAATCACCCTATGGAGCAACGGAGGCCAGGAGTGTACAACCAGGAACCAGGGGATCCGGGCAGGCGAATCAGAGGGCATATATGCCACCCAAGAGGACCCGCATGAACTTTCCCAAATTCAGAAGAGGGATGCTTTAGAGTGGGTGCAGAAAGCCGAACTGTTCTTCAATTACCAGGAAATCCCCGATGAACAATGGGTGCAGCTAGCGTCCTTCCACCTGGAGGACGACGCCTACCGGTGGAGAAAGTGTTTTCTGAGAGGCCGCGACTACGCGCCGTGGACGGAGTATATAGAGGCTTTTGCCGCCTGATTTGGCCCCCTGGAGTATGAAGACGTCGAGGCTATACTACAGAAGCTACAACAGAAGGTAACAGTGATAGAATACCGCACATAGTTTGAGAGGTTGGCCAACAGGGTCCGATGGGAGGAGAAAACACTGCTGAGCTGTTTCGTCTCTGGCCTGAAGGATCATCTGAGGGACGAGGTCCATGCCTACATGCCCCGCAGCTTGAGTCACACCATCTGTCTGGTACGGATACAGGAGGAGCGCTTCAATAGACAGAGGAACCGCACCACAAGTAGAACTGCTACGGCTCCCACACCCGCCAGGAGAGATCCGCCGCCGGCCGGCCGGCCGACGGTGACAAGACTGACCTGGCCTGAGCTACAGGCAAGGAAGGAGAAGGGCTTGAGTTTCAACTGTGATGAGAAGTATGGTCCGGGGCACAAGTGCCAGAAGATTCAGGTTTTCCTGCTGAGAAAGGAGGAAGAGGACGAAGAAACCACCGAGGTGGAACTAGAGGAAGATTTGGATCTGACAGAATTTGGGGTATCCATACAGGCAATGGAGGGGTGTACAACCCCCCTCACTATGCGCATAGCGGGGAAAGTGACCCAGGAGCGGGTTACAATTCTGATTGATAGTGGGAGCACCTAAAACTTCATCAACCCAAACATGGCAATGAAGGTGGGGCACACGGTAGATTGGGGTGCCGCTTTCCAGGTCATGGTAGCAGATGGGATCAAACTGAGGTGTGAATGGGTGAAGAGGGGAGAAGAACTGCGGATACAGGGGTACACTTGTCGCACCGACGTCTACCTTCTGCCCATCCGGGGATCTGATATGGTACTAGGAGTCCAGTGGCTGAGATAGCTGAGGAGAGTCACCTTCGACTGGGACCAGATGACCATGGAATTCACACAACTTGGAAAGGATTACTGTCTTCACGGCCTCAAATCATCTCCGTTGAAGGAGATCTCTGTCAGGAGTTTGGAACGTTTGGGCGAACAGGGAAGCTCGATGGCGATGATCATGGGACTAACATCTTCCACTCATATTCCATCAGAGATTCCGGAGCAGATCCGTCCCGTGTTGACCCAGTACGAAGATGTCTTCTAAGAGCCGCACGCACTTCCCCTGCCGAGGTTCCGAGACCACGTGATTCAGCTCAAGGTGGGGTCGGAGCCCACCAACATCAGACCGTACCGCTACCCACACATACAGAAAACGGAGATCGAGCGCAGCATTAGAGAGATGCTTACCGTCGGGATCATCCGTCCCAGTACCAGTTCCTTCTCTTCGCCCATCATTCTAGCAAAGAAGAAAGACGGCTCTTGGAGATTCTGCGTTGATTACCGAGGCCTGAATAATTCTACAATCAAAGACAAATTTCCCATCCCCATGATTGAGGAATTGTTAGATGAGCTACACGGAGCATGCCTATTCACCAAGCTGGACCTGCGTTGCGGCTACCATCAGATTCGGATGCGGGAGGAGAACATTCATAAGATTGCTTTCAGGACCCAAGATGGGCATTACGAGTTTCTAGTGATGCCGTTCGGGCTATCTAACGCTCCTTCCACATTTCAGGCCGTGATGAACGAGATCTTTCGGCCACTTCTACGTCGTTCAATGTTGATCTTTTTCGACAACATCCTGATCTACAACAGCAGTTGGGAGGAGCATCTAGAGCATGTGAAGCAAGTCCTCGCCATATTGCGCCAGCACCAGCTATACGCCAAGCAGTCCAAGTGCTCTTTCGGCCAAGCAGAGGTCGAGTATCCGGGCCATCTGGTTTCGGCACAGGGAGTTCGGGCCGACCCACACAAAATCGAGATCATGGTAACTTGGACCCGCCCTACGACGGTCTGGGCATTGCGGGGATTCCTAAGTCTCACGGGCTACTATCGTCGGTTTGTGAAGGACTACGACAAGATAGTGAGACCGCTCACTCAGCTATTACAGAAGGAAGCCTTTGTGTGGCAGGAGGACGCCGAGGCGGCTTTCCAGGCTCTCAAACGGGCCATGACGACTACGCCGGTCCTGGCTCTACCGGATTTCAGCAAAGAGTTTGTGTTGGAGACCGATGCGTCTGGGGTAGGCATTAACGCAGATTTGATGCAGGAAGGGAGACCCCTGGCCTATTTCAGCAAGGCACTAGCCCCAAGGACCCTGGGGTTGTCCACCTATGAGAAGGAGATGCTAGCCATCATACACACGGTGGCCTTGTGGAGGTCGTACTTGCTGGGACACCACTTCAAGGTTCGCACAGACCACCAGAGTTTGAAACACTTCCTGGAGCAACGGGTAGCCTCCCCTCTTCAGCAAAAGTGCGTGACCAAGTTGTTGGGCTATGATTATGAGATTGTCTACAAGCAAGGGAAGGAGAACGTGGTCGCCGATGCTCTATCACGACTCCCGGAGAGCTCACTCTCCCACATTTCGGGTCCCTTGATCGACTCCCTCGACGACATACAAGAGGAGGTACAACAGGATCTCGAGCTCCGGATCATCGTGGATGCACTACGACAGGAGCAAATGATCACACCGGGGTACCAGTTACAGGAAGGGCACCTTTATTACCAGGGCCGAGTAGTCCTTCCACCTACCTCAGCCTGGAAGATAGTTATGATGCATGAGTTCCATTCTTCTCCGATGGGGGGGGGGGGGCATGCAGGCGTGCTCCGAACTCTCCAACGGCTGAGGGAGAATGTCTTTTGGAAAGGCTTGCGTCCTGACGTACAACAGTTTGTGTAACAATGTGCGGTTTGCTAACGACAGAAATATGAAACAACCTCCCCAGCGGGCTTGCTTACTCCGCTGGAAATTCCGCACCATATCTGGGACACGATCTCCATGGACTTCATAGACGGCCTACCCAAATCTCAGGGCAAATCCGTCATCTTGGTCGTGGTCGACAAACTCTCGAAGTACGGGCACTTCCTCGCCATGAGCCACCCCTACACCGGGAAATCGGTAGCCGATCTTTTTGTCCGAGAGATCGTTCGACTGCATGGCGTACCCCGGTCTACCATTTCGGATCACAATCCGGTGTTCGTCAGCAACTTTTGGCGGGAGCTTTTTCGGTTACAAGGTACGCGATTGCGCCTGAGCACGGCCAACCATCCCCAGATGGACGGCCAGACGAAGGTTCTCAATCGGGGTGGGGTGGGGGGGGGGGGGGGTGGAGACATACCTACGATGCTTCGTGATGGACGATCCACGCACTTGGACCCGCTGGTTACATTGGGTGGAGTACTGCTACAACACCTCTTATCATACAGCCAGCAAGCTTATCCTGTTTGAGGTCGACTATGGCCGCCCTCCGCCATCCTTGGGTTCTTATGATCCAGACAACACAACTCTCCCAGCGGTCGACCGAACGTTGTGCGACTGGGATCGCACCTTGGACCTCCTACGTGACAACCTCAGAGCGGCTCTGGACAGGATGAAAGCACAGACAAACAAACATCGGAAAGAGCGGGAGTTTCCAGTCGGAGACGAGGTCTTCCTCAAACTCCAACCTTACCGACAGCTCTCTATTTCCCGCAGGGCAAATCAGAAATTGGCACCACGGTACTACGGGCCGTTCCGCATTACTCAGCGGGTAGGACCGGAGGCCTACACCTTAGCGCTTCCGGAAGGCTCCTGTATTCACCCGACCTTTCATGTATCCCTACTCAAAAAGAAGATTGACGACGTAGTTCAGGCGAGCCCTCTATTACCTGAAGCTACTACAACGGGGGAACTGCGGCCCTCGTCGGAGAAAATATTGCTGACCAAGTGGAAAAAGTGGGACACTGAATACCGTCCTGAGATCCTGGTTAAATGGAATAACTTGACAGCTGCACACAATACCTAGGTTGATCTGCTAGAGTTCCGTGACTTGTTTCCAGACTTCCACCTTGGGGACAAGTTGGTGCTTGATGGGGCGGGGAATGTTATGCCCCCGAACACGTTGCAATTCACGGGGCATCAATATGCTCGACGACCAAAGGAGGCCACAAAGAGCAACGGGGTGAACCATCTGGTTCAGCCCCCAATCACTAAAAGGAAGCCTACGAGGCTGAACCACACGGTTCAGCCCCTATTGAGGGGTCCGGTCGGCCTCCTCTAGTTTCGGGGTATTTATAACCCTGGGGCTCTCTTGGATGGGTTATGATGAATATTATTCAAGTATTTCCCCTTCTTCCCTCTCAACCCTAACCCTAATCTCTCCTTCTTCTCTAGATCTCTCTCGATCTCGCTCTCTTCCTTCTACGTTCATAACACTTTCCTCATAGTAGAAAATAGGTTGGCGCAAGGGAGCTATCGCCACAACTCGGACTCGCACCAATCGTTCCCTGTCTTCAATCATGGTCTCTTTGTCCTCCCTCCTAAGCATAGATGGGATGTCTGGTATCTCTAGAGGTGGTTGAGGGAAGTACTCGTGCCTTCCCATGTCATAGCCGCAATGGTCCATACCATAGAATCCACGTTGCACTGGAGGTTAAGAAGATCTTTGCTATTGATGGGCTTCAAAAGGCTTTGCATGCCGCCTCACAATGGAGTGTTACCGCTTCCTCCTCGTCCAAACCATTACAGTGTTAATATGCGCAGCTAAAATCCACGCTCATCACACTAAGTTATGAGACTGTGCGATCTGGACAAACTAGATATTTTTTTATACCTGGATGGATGAAAGCTACTCGTCGAAATGACATGCAAAAGGAAGAGAAAGATCACGCATAGGCAAGCGAGAGAGGAAGAGAGAAAAGAGATTCTTTCATTAATTGGGGGAAAGGATTACAGAATGCAGGTCCCGCTGCTAATTCGGGAGTGTACAAACACTCCCCCCAGAAAACTAAGAACTGGGCGAGAAGGATAGGCTTGATGGTTAATTCTAAGCGGGTCTCCAGGCACTCAAAATCCGACCACCATTAAGAAGATTGTCAAAATGTTATGTGGGCCTTCATGAAAATGATGGACCATTTATAAGATGGAGGGGTGAAAGGTAGGGTAGATGATTGAGATTTACTCTAGATGAGGGGTGAATAGAATATTAAATTTTCTTTCGACTTTTCTCACAAATCAAACATTCACAGAAATATATGTTTTCTATGTTAAGCACAACGAAAATAAAATATCAAACAAACACAATCACAAATATAAGAAATGCAATCCACAAGACACAAGAATTTTATAGAGGTTCCCCAAATTTGGGTATGCCCCCTCTTCTACCCCTTTGGTAGGAATTCCACTAAAACAGTGTTCGAGTATTTTGATAAGGAAACTCTTGAACTAATACACCTGAATCTTTTGCTAAGGAGATTCTTAGAACCACAACAACTGAATCTTTTGTTAAGGAGATTCTTAGAACCGAAAACTTCTGAATCTTTTGTTAAGGAAATTCTTAGAACCAAATGAGATTTTGATCAGGTTTCTTAAACCAACAGTCTTTTGATAAGGAGGCTAAATCACCATTGATCCTTTTAATAAGGAGGATCAACCACCACTGATCCTTTTGATAAGGAGGATCAACCACCACACGAAATCTTTTGAAGAGTGATCTCAAGAACTCTTTAAACTTGATGAAGAGTATTTGCCAGAAGAAGAGCAGTTGATTCCCCTTGAAATTCAGATTCAATCGAGAAAAGAAGATGAATTTGTTGAGGAAAATAATTTGTTGAAGACCTTGATTTGTTCTTCAAAATGTA
The DNA here is from genome assembly GCA_033032865.1 of Dactylorhiza incarnata. NCBI lineage: Eukaryota > Viridiplantae > Streptophyta > Magnoliopsida > Asparagales > Orchidaceae > Dactylorhiza > Dactylorhiza incarnata. The sequence continues at coordinate 1,138,666 of JAWHQI010000451.1, forward strand.
ACAGCCGCTGAATCGAGAGAGAAGAGGTCCTTTCAGACTGTTGTTCTTCTTCAAATCCTCAAGAGAAGAGAGGTGAAGAAGATTGTTGTCCTTTTTATTTGTTCTGCAAGAAGATCGTTAGCCCCGAAAGAAATTGAATAGCTTATTGAATGTTTTTCATCGATTTTCTTTTATGAGAGGAGTAGATATCCTTTTATATCATGTCTAGCAGATGGATATACAGAAACTTCCATAATAGAATCACAACGGCTATAATTCAATCTCGAAAATATCATAATGAGATTGAGTAAATCTTGAACTTCGACTCCATATCAGAGTAAGTCGATAGAGGAAGAAAGAAAAACTTTGACAGAACAAATAAGAAAACGTCGACGGACAATAAGCAGCGTCTCGACGTTTTTGATAAAACTCTGACTCCAGCCTTTATGCAGTCTCAACGTTTAGCGCAATGTCAAAGTAAAGAATATCCGTGTATCAACGTATTTCGATATTTCCTGCAGATCCACTGGACGTACGTCAACATCTAGAATATTGCATATCGACGTTTTTAAGAGAGTTCTTTATACATGTTTGCCCAGAAGCCCGCGACCTCAGCTTTTCGATCAGAATTACCGGCCCCGGCGGTCTCAATTTTCTGAGACCGCTCAGACCGCCTGTTTCACCTTCGGCAGATCTTCTAAGGCATAGGCGGCCAGATTCCAGCGAGACCGCGTAACTGCGCGGTCTGAGTCTTTTCTCTTTTTTTGCTATTTGCACCCTCTGTAGCTTCTCTTCTCTGCCTCGGTTCTCCTGTGCCCTGGGCAACCTGTTATTTTTGGACCTGCCCGTTTGGGCAGACCCCCGCGTCTATAAATAGAGGGGTGGGGGTACCAGAAAAGGAACTTTTGGATTCGAGCCTCCAACTTGTGACCTGTGCAAGCGGTCTCGAATTTTGTCACTTTTCTACCTCTCACTCTGACCTATTTTAGACCCTCCTGTAACCCTTTTTGAGATCAATCAAAACAGGTTTTTCCCTCAGAAACCTCTCTTTTGGCATCCTTCAACTCAAGTAACCGGCACTCCACAGTTCCCCCTCATCCCTTTGAAGTGTGAGTTTTGGAGGTACAATTTTTGTGCCAACAGAACGAACACGCGACCTTCAGATTGGAGTGTTTAGGTGAAATCAGCAGACACACAAGATGTCAGATCGCGAAATCCAACCCAATCAGCTCGCCGATGGTCACCCTTCTTCAAATGGCGCGAACTCCTTAGAAGCCCTTGAGCTTCGCCTCGAGCTCCGCCTCGAGCAATCCCGCCGAGAGACCGCCCGACAGCTTGAAACCATGAACCAACTCTTGACTGCGATCTCTCAGAGGATCCTTCCTCAGCCCGATCAGGTCGCCACCCCTGATCCCTTAGCTGGCGGTCACGCTTTTGGCAGCGCGGTCCCTCAGCCCGCAGCTCCCTTGCGGTCTCAAGGTGAGGAGTTCGCAGCTCGCCAAGGTTTCTTTAGAACAGCAGCTCAGGGAACCCCAGCCCGAGTGCTGAATTTCCAGGAGGATTATGTCTATCCTCCAGCTCCTGTCGCTGTCCCTCCTGCTCCTTCCGATGTTGTTGAAGCGGAGGAGCGTTCTCTTTTCTCTGATCGAGTTCGTTGGGAGCCTATTCCCAACGGCTTCAGAGAGCCTCGGTTACCTGTGTTCACTGGAGAGAGTGATCCTGTCTCTCATCTTCAGGCTTTCGAGTCTGCTGTCGCTCTGAGGTCTCTCTCAGATGCGATGAGGTGCAAGCTTCTGATCACCTTGTTAGATGGGCAAGCATGGGAGTGGTTTTACAAACTACCTATTCAGTCCATCACCTGCTTTGCCGGTCTAAGGCAAGAGTTTCTTCTGAGGTTTGCAACCTCAAAGAAAAGGAAGAGCGGCCCTGCATCCCTCTTCAGAATTAAGCAAGGAGAAAGCAAGACCTTAACTCGCTTTGTGGATCGCTTCCAGAGGGAGATCCTTGGAATAAGGGACGTCGATTCCTCACTCTATATGGTGGCCTTAGTCAATGGCCTTCAGGAAGGCCCTCTCAAATTCGAGGTCACCGCCCGAAAGCCCAACTCCTATCAAGAGCTGATCAATATTGCCAACCGATTCATAGAAGGGGAGATCAGCAACCTCAATTATGTCTCCAACTTGACGTCCAGAGCCGGTCAGAAGGGCTCTGCTGGTTTCTATCCTGCGCAGCAGTCGACGAAACCGCCGCGTCAAGAGTTCTAGCCTCCAGCTCAAAGGGGGAGGAACTTCCGCCATCACCGCACCTATCAAGGACATTAGCAGTTCCAACCTAAGGGACCTTTGTTGCCAACCCCAGCTGCTCCAGCTTCGCAACCAACACCTGTTCATCAGGTCCAGTTTTTCCAGCCGCCTCTCCCAGCCTCTTCTCAACCTTCATTCAACGACTCTCAAGAGTCCTTTACCAAGTTCAATCTGTCTATGAGCGAGGTAGTGCAAATCCTCCAAAAGCAACATTTCTACAAAAGGCCTGCTCCTCTCCAGTCAGATCCCAAGTCCAGAAATCTCTCTCTCTCTACTGTGAACATCACAGGGAGAGGGGGCATTTGACAGAGAACTGTCGAGCTCCGCATGCTGGTGGAGAAGCTCTTAAAAGAAGGAAAGCTGCAGGACTTAGTCCTGAAGGGAGATTCTTCGAGAGCTTCAACCTCTAAGAGCAAAGAGGTAGCTGAAGCTCATTGGGAGTGCGAAGAGGTGAACGACGTTGACCATCTTCATCTTGGCAACGTCGGCTATCCAAATGAATGCGGGATGCTAACGACGAGGGTGCCTTGGGCTACCTTTTCTGCATCCACGGAGGAGCAGGGATCGAGTCCTCCAAGAAGGCTAGTCTCGCAAGAGTCTACCATTCAGAGGTCGTTGCTACATCCACTTCTGCTCCAGTTCGAGGGACGTTCACTTTCAGGAAAGATGACCTTCCTCCAACCGCTAATGCCTTCAATGACGATGTAGTCATTAAGGCGGTAATAGAAAATTATACCGTGGAGAACATTCTGATCGATACCGAAAGTTCGGTGAATCTCCTATTCAAGCCGAAATTTGAAGCCCTGAAGACTGGAAAGACTCGTCTTTCCACCGAAGGGCCGCTCTACGACTTCTCTGGGGAGAAAAGGAAGTAGAGGGAAACGTCACGCTCTCGGTGACGCTTGGAGGCATCAAAAAGTTGGTCAAGTTTATAGTCGTTAAAGCTTCGAGCAGCTACAACGCGATCTTCGGAAGACCAATTCTAAATGAGTGCCAAGCGGTGGTCTCTACCTTCCACCAAGCCGTGAAGTTTGCCTTGAATGGCAAACAGTATCGGATCAGAAATGATCCAAAGAAAGCTCGGAAGTGCTACGTGAAGACGGTCAATGTGACTGAATCATCTCCCCCCAAGACAGCTGAGATCTCTCCGGCACCTCAAGTCTCCGTCCATGCCAAAGCAGCGAAAGAGATAGTAGAAGAAGATGTTAGAGATGTAGCTCGCTTGGAACCTGCCCAAGCGACTCAAGCTTTCCCTATCAGTAAAGAAGATGAGAGCAAGAAGTTCTCTATTAATGCGGAGCTATCTGAAGAAGAGAAAAATCAGCTCGTCTCCTGCCTCGTGAAGAACCTGAATGTCTTTACTTGGTCAGCAGACGACATGCTAGGAGTTGATCCTGACGTTGCCTGTCATCATCTGAATATCGATCCAAACTTCACTCCTATCAAGCAAAAGAAAAGAGCGGTGACGGTGACTCTAGCTCAACCCATCAGAGAGGAGGTGGAAAAACTTCTCAAAGCAAAGTTCATCCAAGAGATTCAATACCCAGATTGGGTATCAAATATTGTAATGGTTAAGAAAGCTGGTGGGAAATGACGAATGTGTGTAAACTTTATAAAACTTAAGAAAGCTTGCCCGAAAGATTGCCACTCATTGCCTCGGATAGATTCTCTAGTTGATTCTGCGGTTGGGTATTCATGCATGAGTTTTTTAGATGCATTCTCCTATTATCACCAAATAAGAATGCATAAGCCCGACATCCCTCATACCCCATTCATCACAAATGACGGATGCTTTTGCTATCTTGTTATGCCTTCTGGGCTAAAAAATGTCGGTGCCACCTATCAATAAATGATGGACACGATCTTTAAAAGTAAAAAAGAAATAAATTTGGAGGTCTATGTCGATGACCTCCTAATAAAAAGCAAAACATTCTCTGCTCACCTCAATGATTTCGTCGAGACATTCGCGACCCTCAGAACCTTCAATATAAAAGATTAAACCCGTTGAAATGTGTCTTCAGAGCTAGTAAGGGCAAATTCCTTGGTCATCTCCTCACTCTGGAGGGGTTAGAACCAAATCCTGACAAGGTGAAAGCAATTCTAGAAATGGCACCTCCCAAGTGCTCTAAAGAAGTTCAACAGCTAGGCGGAAGAATGGCAGACCTAAGCCGTTTTATATCTCGCTCGGGAGATAAGGGCACTCCATTCTTTAAAACTCTCCGTGGATGAGCTAAGTTTGAATTGACAAAGGAATGTGATGATGTCTTCAATCAACTCAAAAAACAATTAACATCAACTCCTTTGCTCCAAAGCCCGCGAGAAGGCGAAGACCTTTTCCTTTATCTTGGAGTCGGCTCTGATGCAATCAGTTCAGTGTTGGTCAGAGAAGAGAAAAAAAGACAATCCCGGTCTATTATATGAGCAAAATATTGAAGGATGCGAAAACTCGATATCCGATCCTTGAGAAGTTGGCATTAATGCTTGTCACTTAGCCCGAAGGTTGTGGCCATATTTTCAAGCTCACTCCATTCAAGTTGTGACGGACCTTCCATTAAAAAATGTGCTAGAAAAGCCAAAGCATTCAGGTAGATTGGCAAAATGGGCAATAGAGCTCAGCGAATTTGACATCTCCTATATACCCAGAATAGCGAACAAGGCCCAAGTATTAGCAGACTTTATGATTGATGCAACGAAAGCCAATTCAGAAAAAGAGGTTGGAAAACCTCTCGCTTGGACAATTTTCGTTGATGGAGCCTCAGGAAGGAATTCATCAGGAGCTGGAGTCGTATTGATTAACCCAAATGGGGTTAGGTTGGATCAGGCTTTAAAGTTTTACTTCCCAACAACAAACAATCAAGCGGAGTATGAAGCGTTGCTCGCCGGTCTCAGGTTTGCAAGAGACTTGGGGATTGAAGATGTAAAAGTCAAAACTGATTCTTTGGTAATGACATCTCAAGTGAATGGAACCTTCGAGACCAGAGATCGTGTTTTGAAGCAGTACCAAGCTCTAGTAAAAATTGAGATAGGCAAGTTCAAAAGCTTCACCATCCAACACATTCCACGATCAGAGAACGTAGAAGCGAACGAACTAACAAAGTTTGATCTTCTTTCGGGAGGAACTACTTCAGAGTTATTTCATCCAACCATTGAAGGAGAGGTCATGTAAATAGATCAACATCCATCTTGGATGGATCCATTCACCATCTACCTCTCAACTGGAGAGTTCCACCCATCGATAAAGGATAAGAAAAGGTTCAAATTGAAAACGGCATATTATTATATTATTGCAGGAGTGTTATACAGGAAGACCTTTCTTTCACCATTAGCAAGATGCGTCTCTGAGAAAGAAATCTCAGTTGTACTTCGGGAGGTTCATTCTGGAGAGTGCGACAGCCACTCAGGAGCTAGAACTTTGGAAAAAAAGGTTCTGAGGTAAGGCTATTTCTGGCCTCAAATGAGAAAAAATGCCGAGAAGTTTGCGAAGAAATGCGTTCAATGACAAAATTTTACTCCTCTTCAGCATCAACCAGCTCAACAACTCAAATCAATAGCAACTCCATGGTCGTTTGCAGTTTGGGGAATGGACTTGATCGGGTCTTTGTCATTGGCTAGTTGACAACGCCGGTTTATTCTTGTGATGATCGACTATTTCAGCAAATGGATCGAGGCAAAGACATTGGCTAAAACCACTACTCAAATCGCGGAGAATTTTATTTGGAGAGAAATCGTATGCAGGCATGGAATCCCAATGACAATCATCACAGATAACGGTCCTCAGTTAAATAACTCCAACTTGATAATTTTTTGTGATCAAATTGGCATCGAGTTGCGGTTTGCTTCAGTACATCACCCAAGGAGTAATGGGTAAGTGGAAGCTGCCAACAAACTAATCATAAATCTCTTGAAGAAGAAAGTAGAAAATCTTCGAGGCAATTGGGCAGAACAACTACCTTCGGTACTTTGGGCTTTGAGTACAACTCTAACATCGGCTACTGGAGAGACTCCTTTCAAGTTATCTCATGGATCGGAAGCTCTTATCCCAGTTGAGTTCGAGGTGAAGAGTCCAAGAGTGTTATTATCTAAGCAAAATGAAGATAGATGGATGAAAGGGAATGATAAAGAGCTAAAGTGTAGCCTCGATCTTATTGAAGAGTTGAGAGATACATCAACAATCAGACAAGAAGAAGTGAAAAGAGGATGGCCAAGGTCTTTGATAAGAACGTCAGAGTAAAAGAATTTGCTTTTGGCGATCTAGTCTTCAAGAAGGTAGACGCAGCTGCAAGATCTGACTCAGTTTGAAAGCTCAATCCAAATTGGGCAAGACCATTCATCGTCAAAAAGGTGCTCAAGAATGGTGTTTCTCGTCTCCAGACTTCTGAAGGGGAAGAGTTGTCACACACCTGGAGCGGAGACGATTTGAAACGCTTCTTTTCTTGAAAAACTTGTATTTTCATTTCTTTTCATTCTTCTTACAAGTATCTGATGATGAAGTAATCTCTTATACTCTATATATTGGAAAGGAAGCACCAAGATAGATTGTTGACAAGGCTAAAATCCTACCAAGCGAGACATCGACGGATCCTACTTGTTGCCCCCTCGACTTGAAGTTTGAGATGTAAATCTACCATGACCACAGATAGCGGGGAGATTTCACATCTGTGCAGTAGTAGCTCGCCAAGCTCATGCGGAGGATCTTTAGGATACCGGGTCCTTGCTGACATCTGACACACCTCTGCATCAAGAGAGGTCTAGGTGAATGTCCAGCTCTGTCATGCATTACAGGACATCGTTGCAGTCTTGATGATCCCTAGAGGAAAGCAATGTCGGTGTAGCTCCTCAGCAAGACCACACCTGCCCTACTGATCATCTTGCTCTGTGACCCTCGAATACTCATTGGTTTAAGGATAGCCAAGAGGCGGTCAGGAGCATCTATGACCGTCGCCTGAGCCCTGGAGAGGCTAGGGTGTTACAATCTTAATGATCTCTTGAGGAAAGCAATTTCGATAGCTCTTCAACAACCACACCTGCCCTTTTGATCATTTTGAGTTGTATACCTCTCTTCTTCTTCTCTTCTGACCGTCAAGGTCCTTTCTCTTCTTAGGGTATTACAATCTTAATGATCTCTTGAGGAAAGCAATGTCGGTAGCTCTTCAGCAAGCCACACCTGCCCTTTTGATCATTCTGATTTGTATACCTCTTCTCTTCTGACCATCAAGTTCCCTTCTCTTCTTAGGGTATTACAATCTTAATGATCTCTTGAGGAAAGCAATGTCGGTGTAGCTTCTCAGCAAGACCACACCTGCCCTTTTGATCATTCTGATTTGTATACCTCTTCTCTTCTGACCGCCAAGGTCCATTCTCTTCTTAGGGTGTTACAATCTTAATGATCTCTTGAGGAAAGCAATGTCGGTAGCTCTTCAGCAAGCCACACCTGCCATTTTGATCATTTTGATTTGTACACCTCTTCTCCTCTATCTCAATTCTCTCTACCTTCTATAAATGGACGGTCTAGAGTATTTGAGACCGTCAGGTTCGGGATTTCTGCTTATTATAATAAGGGGCGGTCTGGAGCATTTAAGACCGCCGCCTGTGATTCTTGATTATCTGTTCTATTAAGGGGCGGTCTTGAGCATTTAAGACCGCCGCCTGTGATTCTTAATTATCTATTTTATTAAGGGACGGTCTGGAGCATTTAAGATCGTCGTCTGGGTCTTGTCTATACATTCTTCTATTAAGAAATGGTCTGGGGTATCTAAGATCATCACTTGAGGACTTCTCTATTACTTATTCTTATAAGGGACGGTCTGGAGAAATTGAGACCGCAGTCTAAAAGCTTTCTTTACTTATCTCTTTTATCGAGCAGTCTGAAGTATGTAAGACCACTCCTAAGGTCTCTCTTCTATCCTTTCTACTAAGGAGCGGTCTGAGGAAGTTGAGATCGTTGTTTATCTATCTCTGATATAAGTTCATCAAGATATTTCAGTTATATCATCTACAAAAGGGCGGTCTGAATTATTTGAGATCGCCATATACTTTTCTTACTCAATATTTCTTCCAAGTGGATTGTAGTATCCAAGGTCTTCATCTACATGCTATAATGATTTAGGCTCTCTACAAAAGATCTCAAGTGCTGGACGCCATTTACAAACAGTTGACATCGAATTTATTTTATAAGGAGGCGATCTCGAATGTTCAAAATCAACATCTTTTATATTATTATAAGGCGGTCTGACGTCCAAGAGACCGCCATTCTTGATTATCGGTTACTCTTCAAATCAAAGATAATTTGTTATATGTTCAAAATGGTATCAATATCTCTTATGCAACTATCGATTCAAACTCAACAACATTTAAAGCATTAAGATCGAATGTAAATTTCATTTCTTTAAAACACGAGATCACGCATAATGAAGACAGTCATCCATCTGTTGCAAGTCTAGAGATCAATTGATATTTATTGAGATCGACTTTTCTTCATTGAGAATTATAATGAGAACGCAAACCAGTAAAATATGAGATCGACATAAGCACATTCAATATAAGGAATACATCCATTCACAGAAGACAAACAAAGGCACACAAAATATTTTCTTTCATTTCATTTTGTCTAAGTACAAGGTTCGCGCGGTCTCAAAACCGGTGGTTACATTCTGAATAAATAAAGGAGCTGCTATACATAGTCTTCGGTCTTCTTAGTTGCTCTTCAGTCTCTTCGGAGAACACTCTTCTGATGACGAAGACACGGTCTCTTCGGAAGATTCCTCCGAGCTTTTTCGAGGAATTCTGGACCCAGAACATGAGGCCGCAACTGAGCTCAGATCATTGCCAGGGGCATATTGACTCCCGCTTAAAGCAGCATGATCACTGCCTCTATTTACATCCTCGGCGGTCACAACCTCTTCATCTTCTTCGCCGATCTCAGAGATTGTGACCAATGCTTCATCAATCATCTTTGCCATTTCTGGAAAGAGATCAGTGAACTCTACTTCTTGAAATTCAGAGAAGAGACCGCCACGTTCACGAAGCCACGTAATCGTCATGTCCGACGCGCTCTTCATATGCTTCATCGCCTTTTGGAAGGCAGAGTTTTCAATGTTATTAGCCTCCTTATTCGATCTCTGCAAAAAAAACATATTAGACCGCGTTGTTACGATCTCCTCACTTTTGAGGTTAACAGATGGGAAGATTCTAGAGAAATCTGGAGTCTGGTACATAGGAAGGCGGTAGAACAATCTAGAGAGTCCATGACTCTTGTATATACCGGAATTGTATAGAATACTCTAGAATAGTAGGGATCTAGAATATTCTTTGGTTTGGAGGGAAACCTCTTTGAGGCCTATAAAAGGAGAAGGCCCCCTCATTTGTAACCATCCAAGTGTGGATAAAGCATTCGAGTTCTCTTGCTTACTTCTTCTCTTGTGCTATTGTGTTCTTGTTCTCGTTCCCATTTCCACCACAGTTTTCTTAGAGTAAGGCTGACTTAGCTAGCTGCGAGGGGTGGCAAGTGGAGCTAAGGCCGCGCGCGACATAGTCAAGGGGACTAGTCCGTGACAGTTGGTATCAAAGCCATGTTTGGTTTGGTTCGTGTGGTGCTGCTATGGCGAATGAGGCAAACAACTCAAGCGTTGTTGACGAGCGCGGCAGGGAGGTCGTAGATCAACAAGGCAGGAAGAAGAGAGATCATAGCAAGACGCGTGAAGGAACTCATTTGGATCAGGCCGTCATGATGCTGGCCGACCGAGTTGAGAAGGTGGAAGGTAACTTCGAAACTCTTGAGACCCATGTTCTTGAAGAATTTGAGTCCATCAAGGAGTCTACCCAGACTTGTCTTGATGCTCACCCGACGTTGGAGGAACGCCTTGCTAGGATGGAAGATGCCATTCAAGCATTGCGGATTGGCTTCGAGGATATGAAGGAGGAACTCACCTTATGTCGTCGAGCCGTGGCTAATGGTGAAGGCAACATGGCAATGGGCAATCCAAGGATGGAGGTTCCTAAGCCAAAGCCATTTGTGGGCAAGTGAGATGCAAAGGAAGTTGAAAACTTCATTTGGCAAATGGAGCAATTCTTCGAGGGGTGTAACCTCGTCGACGAGGCCGCTAAGGTACGACAAGCCTCTTATTACTTATCGGATGTTGCTTCTCTTTGGTGGCGAAGGAAACAGGTCGACATCGAGAAAGGCTTGTATCGTATTGATACTTGGGAGGAGTTCAGGTGTGAACTCAAACGACATTTCTACCCAGAAAATGTCGTTTATGAAGCAAAGAAGAAGCTTAGGGAGTTGAAGCACAAGGGAAGCATTGCGGAGTATGTCAAAGAATTTACCACCTTGATGCTGCAAATTCCTAACATGTCGGATGAAGACTTGTTATTCTTCTTCATGGATGGTCTTCAACATTGGGCTAAGCAGGAATTACAAAGACGAGATGTCAAAACGTTGGATGAAGCTATTGCCACAGCTGAGTCCCTTATTGAGTACCAACGACACCCAGATGCAGCCAAGCCAAAGAAAGACAAGGATTACGGGAAGGGTGGGGGAGAGAAGAGGGATGACAAGAAGCCCATCTTCCAGCGGCATGATACTCGGAAGGAATATGAAGAGAAGAAGAAGACCTTCATTCCGAAAGGGGGATGCTTCTTATGCAAGGGACCGCATGCAATGAGCAGCTGTCCAAAGATGGGATCGCTTTCTGCAATCATGGAAGGCAATGATGCGGCGAATTCAGGAGAAGGTACTTCTGCTTAAATGGGATCATTACAATTACTTAATGCTTTAAATGTTAGACCTGCTCCAGCCGCATCACCAAAAGGATTGATGTTCGTGGAGGCGTATGCGAACGGGAAGGCCACCAAGGCCTTGCTTGACACAGGAGCAACACATAACTTCATGACCGAGGAGAAAACCAAGAGACTTGGTCTTCATGTCTCTAAAAGTGAAGGATGGTTGAAAACGGTGAATGGGAAGGCAAGACCGCTGCAAGGAGTTTCACGCGGAGTGGAGTTGCAGTTAGGAACTTGGAAGGGCCAAGTGGACTTCTCCATTACACCTATGGATGATTTTCAAGTTGTGCTTGAGATGGATTTCTTCGAGAAGGTACGAGCTATTACGATGTTTTTTTGTAGATCCATGTGCATTATGGAGAAAGGGTCTCCATGCATGATCCCAGCGGTGGAAGGGCCACCAACAAAGGGAAAGCAGCTATCGGCTATGCAAATAGCCAAAGGCATCAAGAAGGGAGAGGTGACTTACTTAGCCACCTTGAAGGAAGAAGTTGCGGCAAAGGATGAGGAGGTACATCCTTTCATTAAGCAAGTCTTGGAGGAGAATCAAGACGTTATGCCAACCGAGCTTCCGAACAGGCTACCACCTCGGAGGGAGGTGGAACATGAGATTGAGCTGGAACAAGGGGCGAAACCACCGGCGATGACGGCATATCGCATGGCTCCGCCCGAATTGGAGGAACTCCGCAAGCAGCTAAAGGAGCTACTTGACACGGGGAAGATTCGTAAAGCACCATATGACACACCGGTGCTCTTTCAGAAGAAGAAAGACGGATCTTTGCGGATGTTTGTGTACTATCGTGCACTCAACAAGGTAACGGTCAAGAATAAGTATCTAATTCCTTTGATCGCTGACTTGTTTGATAGGATGGGGAAAGCCAAGGTCTACACCAAGATGGACTTGCAGAAGGGTTATTATCAAGTCCGAATTGTTGAAGGAGATGAGCCAAAGACGACGTGCATCACTCGTTATGGGTCTTACGAGTGGTTGGTCATGCCATTTGGCTTGACTAATGCACCAGCCATATTTTGCACTTTGATGAACAGGATATTCCATCCCTACCTGGATCAATTTGTGGTGGTTTATCTCGATGACATCGTGATCTACAACAATTCAATGGAGGAACATGCGGATCATCTTCGCACTATCTTTCAAGTCTTACGGGAGGACGAGTTAAATGTGAAGAAGTCAAAGTATACGTTTGGCACGGGGGAGGTCTCATTTCTTGGACATGTCATTGGACATGGCCAACTGAAGATGGATGAAGCCAAGATCCAAGCGATCATAGATTGGAAGCCACCTACTAAGGTAACCGAGCTAAGATCATTTCTTGGACTTGCAAATTACTATCGGCGGTTTGTCCAGAGCTACTCAAGGAGAGCGACTCCATTAACGGATCTATTGAAGAAGGATAGATCGTGGGCTTGGGATGATGGATGCCAACAAGCCTTTGAAGATCTAAAGCAAGCAGTGAGCATTGAGCTGGTGTTATCATTGCCGGACTTTGGAAGGGAGTTCGAAGTGCAGACGGATGCTTCCGACTTTGCCATTGGTGGAGTCTTGATGCAGGATGGGCATCCTATCGCTTATGAAAGTCGAAAGTTGAACGAGACGGAGCGGCGGTACACCGTCCAGGAGAAGGAAATGACTGCTATCATACATTGCTTACGGGTATGGAGACACTATTTGCTCGGGGCGAAGTTCGTGGTCAAGACGGACAATGTGGCCACGAGTTACTTCCAAACGCAAAAGAAGCTGTCTTCCAAGCAAGCGAGGTGGCAAGATTTTCTGGCTGAGTTCGACTATTCTATGGAATACAAGCCCGGGAAGGCAAATGTTGTTGCGGATGCCTTGAGCCGCAAGGCTGAACTTGCCGCTATGTCCACGGTGAAAGGGGAGTTGCTAACCAGGATCAAGGAAGGGTTGCAACAAAATCCGTTGGCGATTGAGCTGATGAAGACGGCAAGGGAAGGAAGAGCCAAGTAATTTTGGGTAGAGGATGAACTCCTCTACACCAAGGGGAAGAGACTATACATCCCGAAGTGGGACAACCTACGGAGGGAATTGATCAAGGAGTGTCATGACACTCGATGGGCAGGACATCCTGGCCAAAAGAGGACCATGGCGCTAGTGGAGATCTTGTACTATTGGCCGAAGATGAAGGAAAGCGTGGACGTGTATGTAAAGACATGTCTTGTGTGCCAACAAGACAAAGTGGAGAATCGGCAACCAGCGGGATTGCTAGAGCCTCTTCCTGTTCCAGATCATCCATGACACACTGTGACGTTGGACTTCATCAGCGCTCTTCCCAAATCAGAGGGATTTGGCTCGATCATGGTGGTCGCAGACAGATTCTCCAAGTATGGGACGTTCATCCCATGTACAAAGGACTGCACAGCAGAGGAAGCGGCACAAGCATTCTTCAAGCAAGTGGTAAAGCATTGGGGGCTTCCACAAAATATTGTAAGCGATCGGGATCCTCGCTTCACGGGGAAACTTTTGACAGAGTTGTTCAAGATGATGGGATCACAATTGAACTTCTCTACTAGTTTCCATCCGCAATCTGATGTGCAAACAGAGAGGGTAAATGGCTTGCTGGAGTGCTATTTGCGGCACTTTGTGAGTGCTAATCAGCGGGATTGGGCAAAGATCTTGGATGTTGCTCAGTTCTCCTACAACTTGCAGAGGAGCGAGTCTACAGGAAGGAGTCCCTTCGAGCTGGCGACCGGACGTCAACCTCTCACACCGCATGCACTAGCCATCAACCAAGGAGAAGGAAAGAGCCCAGGAGCACTTCAGTTGGCTAAGTCTTGGGAGGAACAAAACGACTTGGCCAAAGTCTGGCTAGAAAAAGCAAGGAAGCGCATGAAGAAGTGGGCAGACGTGAAGAGAAGGCCGCATGAATTTGGCATAGGAGACAAAGTGATGGTGAAGCTCCTACCCCAACAATTCAAAGTGTTGCGGAGCATGCACAAGGGGTTGATAAGGAGGTATGAAGGGTCGTTCGAGGTGATCGGCAAGGTAGGAAAGGTGTCATATCGCCTTGATCTACCCAACTCGTTGAAGATTCATCCGGTCTTCCATGTAAGTATGTTGATGATATGACCCCCCCGGGCTACGCTGCATTATCCTGGGCTAGCCCAGCCAGCTCTCCGGGGGTGGAACACATCAGGGCCGCGACCCGTGCCCCCCCTGGCTTCTTATCAAGGGGGCGGGGGATCGAATCCCCGCCCCAACAACCTGCGGCACTTAGACTTGGTGCCGAAAAGGGTTGGGGGGGCACGGGTCGCGGCCCTGATGTGTTCCACCCCCGGAGAGCTGGCTGGGCTAGCCCAGGATAATGCAGCGTAGCCCGGGCGGGTCATATCATAAAAGTGCGGCTCAGTTGGTGATGAGGGCCGCGTTAAAGGTTTCTTATCAAGGGGGCGGGGGATCGAATCCCCGCCCCAACAACCCGCGGCACTTAGACTGGGTGCCGAGAAGGGTTGGGGGGCACGGGTCGCGGCCCTGATGTGTTCCACCCCCGGAGAGCTGGCTGGGCTAGCCCAGGATAATGCAGCGTAGCCCGGGGGGGTCATATCATAAAAGTGCGCACGCGCACGCGCACGCGCACACGCACACGCGTGCACTTTTATGATATGACCCCCCCGGGCTACGCTGCATTATCCTGGGCTAGCCCAGCCAGCTCTCCGGGGGTGGAACACATCAGGGCCGCGACCCGTGCCCCCCAACCCTTCTCGGCACCCAGTCTAAGTGCCGCGGGTTGTTGGGGCGGGGATTCGATCCCCCGCCCCCTTGATAAGAAGCCTTTAAAGCGGCTATCATCACCAACTGAGCCGCACTTTTATGATATGACCCGCCCGGGCTACGCTGCATTATCCTGGGCTAGCCCAGCCAGCTCTCCGGGGGTGGAACACATCAGGGCCGCGACCCGTGCCCCCCAACCCGGCTCAATTGGTGATGAGGGCCGCGTTAAAGGCTTCTTATCAAGGGGGCGGGGGATCGAATCCCCGCCCCAACAACCCGCGGCACTTAGACTGGGTGCCGAGAAGGGTTGGGGGGCACAGGTCGTGCCCTGATGTGTTCCACCCCCGGAGAGCTGCCTGGGCTAGCCTAGGATAATGCAGCGTAGCCCGGGGGGGGGGGGGGGTCATATCAGTTGAAGCCTTATCATGAAGACCAGGAAGACCCAAGGCGAGGAGTCTCACATAGAGCACCTCTGATCATGACCAAATCATTCGAGAAGGAGATTGATCGGGTGCTATCTCAAAGGGAGATACGGCGACGCGGAGTCCCGCCAAGTACTCAATACTTAGTCAGGTGGAAGGGATTGCCAGAGTCCGAGGCTACTTGTGAGACATTAGAAGACTTGTGGCAGTTCAAGGACTTCATTCAGCAGTATGAGGCGACGAGAACGACGCCAGGATAGGTGGGGGAGAATGTTACGATCTCCTCACTTTTGAGGTTAACAGATGGGAAGATTCTAGAGAAATCTGGAGTCTGGTACATAGGAAGGCGGTAGAACAATCTAGAGAGTCCATGACTCTTGTATATACCGGAATTGTATAGAATACTCTAGAATAGTAGGGATCTAGAATATTCTTTGGTTTGGAGGGAAACCTCTTTGCGGCCTATAAAAGGAGAAGGCCCTCTCATTTGTAATCATCCAAGTGTGGAAAAAGCATTTGAGTTCTCTTGCTAACTTCTTCTCTTGTGCTCTTGTATTCTTGTTCTCGTTCCCATTTCCACCACAGTTTTCTTAGAGTGAGGCAGACTTAGCTAGCTGCGAGGGGTGGCAAGAGGAACTAAGGTCGCGCGCGACATAATCAAGGGGACTAGTCAGGATAGGTGGGGGAGAATGTTACGATCTTCTCACTTTTGAGGTTAACAGATAGGAAGATTCTAGAGAAATCTGGAGTCTGGTACATAGGAAGGCGGTAGAAGAATCTAGAGAGTACATGACTCTTGTATATACCGGAATTGTATAGAATACTCTAGAATAGTAGGGATCTAGAATATTCTTTGGTTTGGAGGGAAACCTCTTTGGGGCCTATAAAAGGAGAAGGCCCCCTCATTTGTAACCATCCAAGTGTGGATAAAGCATTCGAGTTCTCTTGCTTACTTCTTCTCTTGTGCTCTTGTGTTCATGTTCTCGTTCCCAATTCCACCACAGTTTTCTTAGAGTGAGGCTGACTTAGCTAGCTGCGAGGGGTGGCAAGAGGAGCTAAGGTCGCACGCGACATAATCAAGGGGACTAGTCCGTAACAGCGCGGTCACAATAAAAAGAATTGAAGACCACAGGTAAAATGTCCTTACAGGTAACCTTTCTTGCAAGGTATTTATGCCTTTTAGGGCCGTGCGGAGAGACCGCCCCATATGATGATTCAAGACCGAACTCCTGACGGTTGCTTGCACGACCATATCAGGAAGCATCTCGGCATCAATATTATATGCTTCTTTGGTATTGTTTTCGTCATAGAGTACGGAAGTGATCGCGTGGGCGTGACGAGTCAGCTTTCCACTCCAAAGAGGAAGGACAGTGGACACCTTCACACTCATGCCCTATTTGTTCCACTTAAGGAGGGGCTTGCCCTTAATATTTTTCATCTTTTCACAAAACCCTGTCAAAGGAAAGGGCTCGCCGGCGGACTCTGATTCTTGGGCGGCCTCGTCTGCCCCCCTCTCGCAATCTCGCTTCTACCACATCTCCCTTTGAGTAAGGACTTCCTCATCTGGCGCCACAGGATCAACTGTGGGGACTGCGAAGGTCGCTGAAAAGAAACAAAACAATTAGAAAGAAAAGCAAAGGAAAATTATAGTGAGATCGCAGGAGACCGCAGAAAGCCGCTTACTCTCTTCGGGAGTGACCACAGCAACATCAGGCCAGATCGCCAAATAATGAAAGAGATCGAGGCGCTTGTCCGCCAGAAAGGCCAAGAGATTGAGCTCCTCTTCTGAGATCACCTTGGGTTTGCGGAAAACCCCTTCTCCCCGGCGAGACGGCAAAGTCTTGAGACCGCCGAGATCGCCCTCGAACACCAAAAATCTCTCCGTCCAGAAAGGAATTTTGTTAGGGAGGTTCAGAACTTTGATGTCGTTGCAAGAGAAGTACATCAGCCCCTTCAACTCCTCTTTTTAACTTTCTTCCTTCAGCGATTTCATTGTGAAGGTTGCGTGGAACAAAGTCATTGTAAACTTGATCCTTGCTGATCTCAGATAGCTGATGAAGACCAACATGAGACCGACGAAATTGGACGGCAGCTGAACGAACACAATACCATAATAATCCATAACCTCCAGAAATTCCCAAGGAAGAGGGAACATCAGACCGCAATCGAAGTGATCTATTGGGATGATGAGCTTGTTCTCTGCGCCAAAGTTCAAACCTTCATTTTCCTGGGGCAACCTAACGACGATCTGGTTTTGAATCATGTGTTTCTCAAAAAAAGACATTTATCTTGGGAAAACCTGCAAGACTTGTGATCGGCATTCAAAAAGGTTTCAGCGGCGGTAGCTCGGGCGGACACCATCTTTTGAGATTGCTGAGATCGGTGCTTGGGCGCATTCACAAAAGTATGAAACAATGATTCTAAGTCCCGCTATTTATAGAAGTCAAGGGACATTTTCATAATGATGACTATTTTTGAGACCGCCCAGTAAATATTGCAGACCGCCGAACCTGCATAATGAATCAGAAATAGCAAGCAGCAGAATCGATCTCAATAAAATCAGACCGCATTATCTCAAGCAGCAAATGAAAATATGCAAAGGAAAAATAACAAGCAACACACAACCACAGAAACCGACATCACAACATTGCAGAGACCGCATAGAAAGGGAAACAGAGCATCAATATATATTACAGACATTCAAATTGTTCGAATTTATTGTCTCCAGAGACCGCATAAAAAGAAAAATGAAAGTCTATCTCCTCGTCTGGCGCTTTCTCCCAATGAAGGCCGCAACGTCTTGCATTTCATTAACAGCGGACAGAGCGGTCGCCAAACTCTGGTTTACTGACATCGCTGCTCGATGTATCTTGGCAACATCTCTGTCCACCTGATCCAGGGGAACCATAACAATCTCAGAGGGCGGTCTCTCATCTAGGTGACCGCCAGAAGTTCCTGGTCGCATAGTCATTTGGGCAGGACCAGCTCTGAGTGTTGCGACCTCAGCGGTTAGGGCAGCGGCTTCCCCTTGTAATACTCTGCATCCTTCTCAGCTTTTCAGGATGACCTGTTGAGCTCGGCAAGCTTCAGCTCATACTCCTCGCGGACTCGCCTTTCATTAGCACGCAGCTTCTCTTCGAAGTCGGCGGTCTGAGTCCGGAGTTGATCCTCCAGAGCCCACTCCCGAGCCCGCATAATGCGGGCATCCTCAAAGATGGGTTTGAGAATGTTCGCGAACTGTGGAGGGATCGTCAGCCTCTGCGGGATTTCCCCTTCTTCAGGGATCGATTCAATCTCCTCAGTATCTGCGGTAAAAAAAAAGAGAATTATTAGCCTGACTATGACTATCCAAAAAACAGAAGAGATCGTGCAGAAAGTATACTTGGAAAGAAAGTAAGACCGCAGTCATGCAAAGGATTTTTGACATCTTTTGTGATCGCAGGGTCTGCGGTCAGTAAAAGGCGGTCTGATCCTCTAAAGCGTTCCAGGTTCATTCTTTCCAACTCCCCTTTTCTGCGATCTCTCTCCTTCTTTTCTTCTTCTTTTTAATTCTGCATTACTAATAAGAATGTCATTTGTTTCAATGATGACAATCTCACGCCGCTCCTTCGGAGATTTAGGTCGAAAAGCGAGCAAATGAAGAGAATATGGCAGCCTCGCAATCATTTTCGCCTTACCAGTCCGCAGAGCGGAGACAGCTACCACGTGATCTGCTGCTGCCAGGTTTAACTTGGCGTCTTGGCCAGCGGAAAGCTCTGTTAGACCGGCAGACAGCGCGGTCTTCTCTTTCTCGAACTGTTGCATCTCTCCTTCTCCCTCTTCTCTTTCGGTCTCTTTTCCGGCTTCCTTCCCGATCTCCTTCTCTTTTCCCTTCTCCTTTTCCTTCTCTTTCTTTTTCTCAGCGATCTCCTGTTTCTTTTTCTTATCTTTCTTCTTTTTCTTCTCCTCAGCGGCCCTTCTCTCTTCCTCTAGTTTCATCTCTTTCTTTTTTCTCCTTCCCTCTTCAGCGATCAGCTCTACCTTCTCCTCCTCCTTTCTCCTCTCTGCTTCATTTCTGTTCTTCTCCTCTTCTTCTTCTTTCTTCCTCTTCTCTCCCTCTTCTCTTTGACTCTCCTCTTCATCTGTTGTTGCCTTCTCAGCGGTCTGCCTCTTCTCTTTGGCGATCTCCTGAAGTCGTTCAGATTCGAAAGGATCAGCTACCTGCGAGATCGAACATGGAAGATCGTTAGAAGAAAAGTCATCAAGGTAAGCTATCAGCTCGGAGTCTTCCCCCCCTTGAAAACGTTGAGACCGCAGGAGGAAAAGAGAGACCTGCCCGGTCACTTACCTTAGCAGATATATCCTCAGTAGAATGTCCGAGACCGCCTTCTTCAGACAGGGTGGTTGCCTTGACCAAAGCGGTCTTGGCGGTCAATTCTTTACCTTCATTACTTTTTCTTCTTTTAGCAATTTGCACAGAAGGATCTGTCTCTTTTCTTTTTGTTCCTTTTGCAGCTTCCTGCTGCTCTCCAATCTGCTGCCGGAGCCTTTCAGCTGAGCTCTTTTGCTTCTGCATCCCAGCCTTTATGACCTCAGTAGAAGCGGTCTCATCAGACTGGACGGCGGTCTGGTTAAGAGCTTCAACTGACTTCTGGTAGTCAAAGGTGATCGTGACTTCGGGAAGCTTCAGCTCGGGAGGCCCTGAAGAGGTGGCCGTCACGTTGACGACATTTGAGACCGCCAAGACCGCGCCATCCTTTGCAAGTTTTTGTTGTTTCTCCTTTGAAGGAGAGCCAGCGATCTCCTTCAGAGCCTCTCCTTTTGCCAAAGCCCTGGAAGCCTTGACCGCCAGGGTCTTCTTGGAGCTCGTCGTTTCCTTTGTATCAAATTTCTTCTTCGAAAAGGCTTGCCTTGGCGAAAATCGAGTCTTCGCCCGCTTATCAAGGATCGCCATCATGTCCATCGTCAGAGATCGCGGCGGTCTGAAAAGAGTGATCGTTGGCACTAGCACGTAAATTCTTCCAGAAGGTTCTGAATTCTGAAGCCTTGGGGCAGTATTTATAGACTTTCCCGCATTTATGACAGTCGCGGTCTCAGCGGTCAAAGTGAACATTTCCGAAGTTCCAGCGAAACTTGAAAATGTGCGGGGATCATGTTTGCCCAGAAACCCGCGACCTCAGTTTTTCGATCAGAATTACCGGCCCTGTCGGTCTCGATTTTCTGAGACCGCTCAGACCGCCTGTTTCACCTTCGGCAGATCTTCTAAGGCACATGCGATCAGATTCCAACGAGACCGCGTGACCGCGCGGTCTGAGTCTTTTCTCCTTTTTTGCTATTTGCACCCCCTGTAGCTTCTCTTCTCTGCCCCGGTTCTCCTGTACCCTTGACAGCCTGTTATTTTTGGACCTGCCCGTTTGGGTAGGCCCTCAAGCCTATAAATAGAGGGGTAATAGAAAAGGGACTTTTGGATTCGAGCCTCCAGCTTGTGACCTGTGCAAGCGGTGTCGAATTTTGTCACTTTTCTACCTCTCACCTTGGCCTATTTTAGACCCTCTTGTAACTCTTTTTGAGATCAATCAAAGCAGGTTTTTCCCTCAGAAACCTCTCTTCTGGCATCCTTCAACCCAAGTAACCGACACTCCACAGTTCCCACTCATCCCTTTAAAGTGTGAGTTTTGGAGGTACAACTTTTGTGCCAACAATACAATGCCTTATACAAAATGAATATGACCTTGAATATGACATGAACCAGAATCATTTACTTATATTCACCTTGATAATCAGATATATCAAATCATAAAGGGATTTTTCTCAATAAGGGGCATGCCTGACAGGTAGTTCTGAATTTCTATATGCAGCCCAAAATAGGAAGCCATTCGCGAGGAATACACCGAGAGACCACTACAAAGACCTCGAGGCCCCGCCTGATGAAGATTTCTGGAATGCTCTCTAGATGCTTTTGGGGTATTGTGTGGGTCCATTCGAACAAGATCACTCCTAGGGTCGTGTGAGACCCTCTAGGTGAGGCCTCACTCTATCTTCAATCATGACGTTCCTCCTCCAATCCTTGTGTGCTCGACAAAATCAAGGGTGTACAATTTGTATGCATATGAGAGTGACTATTCTCCACTTGAATCAGTATTCCTCCTATATTGAGTTCCTTGTTAAGAATTTCAAATATAATATGTTAAACTTAAGCCCCGTTTGAGGCAGCGGTGGCGGTCGTGAACACAACGGTTGAAAATTGTGATCATGTATGCATTAGTTGGAAATTATGGTCATGAACGTAGTTGCGTTGTTTAGAGAATCTGTATTTTCAGTGCAATGATGAATGTGAAAATGGTTTTGGAGGTTTAGTAACATAGAAACACGCGTGCATTTGACTTATGATGTATACATGAAAGTTTCTTCACTGCATTAGTTGAAAAGTGTGGTCATGTATGCATTAGTTGGAAATTATGGTCACGAGCGTAGTTCCGTTTTCTGGAGAATCTGTGTTTTCAGTTCACTGAA
Organism: Dactylorhiza incarnata; assembly: GCA_033032865.1. Classification (NCBI taxonomy): domain Eukaryota; kingdom Viridiplantae; phylum Streptophyta; class Magnoliopsida; order Asparagales; family Orchidaceae; genus Dactylorhiza; species Dactylorhiza incarnata. The sequence continues at coordinate 1,160,391 of JAWHQI010000451.1, forward strand.
AGTTTCTTCACTGCTTAATTGTAATAAGCATATAGAGAAGAAGCATAAAAGTATGACTAAAAAAATTGAAACTCTCCAAAAAAAGGCATCTCTTAAGTCTTAAAGCATGATAAAGCTTTTACTGATAAAAAATTTGCATTAAAGAGCATGATAAAAATTAATAAAAAGCTAGAGGTTTTCTTTAGGTTTCGATCTAGAGAGGGGATCAATCAGTTGCAAGGTATTTTAACATTCTATTTTTAATTGTTGACACTATTTATTATTTACATGCTTCTACAATTTGCATGTGAAGCTCAACAAAGCAAAAATAATGTGGACAAAGAAGTTTTAAGTTCACATACCCATGTGCATTGTAAATAGAGTTCCAACTGACGAAAGAGATGTTAAGCACATTCACCCAAATTTGTAGGATGCATCTGTAGTTTTCTTAGCATCAAAAACATAGTGGTGCACACTATTGTTGGGGTGGCATTTTGGCTTAGTTTGCGAACGTAAACCCCACCTACCATTTTCAAAATTATGAAAACTATATCACCCTATGAGCAAAGGTTACTAATTTTGAGTCAAGAAACTTCAAAAAATTTGGATGATAACGCACGCAGTGTATATAAATTGAGAAATGTCTTATAACATAACAAAAGTAGTAGATTTTGATAATATTAAAAGAAAGGTCATACAGGAAATATCACAGTAATTAACCATAAAAATTATATCGACCGATCATTACTCAGCCTGCTTTCTTACCCGTACATGTTTGCATTCTTGGGCATGTATGTCTATTTGCTCGTGTTGTGTTCATGCAGGCTCACCCAAACACCTGTTATACTTGCCAACCACCACAAACACAAGAAAATTAGCTTCCCTGTCTACATCTTTCTTGCCTAAATATATTTCAAAAATAAAACTATTTGCATAAAAAAGATTTGTTTTGCAAGATAAATCTCCAGCTGCACATGAAGGTAAAGTAGGTATCAAGCAATCAATTGTTTCCTAATGGCTATCAACATCAAACCTACAACCAATTGGTCGTAGGTTGAGGGGTCCAAGATCTATACTTACTGCAGAAGGCCACATTAGAATCCTGATGTTGGACCGTTCTCAACAAAATTCAATTAAAAATATAATATAAAGACCACCAAACACAATCCTTATGCCTCCAGCAACATCAATCCATACCCCAATTATATATACATAATAACAAGAAGAAGAAAACAATGACCTAAAATCCCTCAACTTCTCTCCTAGATCCTAATCTCTCCTTTCTTATGAGATAACTTAGAGATGAATATATATATATAAAGGTTAACAAATGATAAAGCGTGTAATGAAGTCCTACCACTTCACGGCGAGGAACCCAGTTATGTGACCGAAGATCAAGCACATCACGAACCATAAACCTCAGACGTGGAGCAAGCAGGGGGTTGATAGTTAGCTCTTTCAGTCGCCAGTCGGTTAAAGTAGGTATCATTATAACGCCTTGATTTGGGACTTGCATCCAACTGCTTTCCAATGGTGATAAAAAACTGACAAATAGCTTCGACATTTTCCTCCGCTGGACATGCTTTTACATCTGGTACCAGTAGTTCCTGTTAGCATACCACCAATCAGAAAATATATCTTCTTACAGAGCATCTAAAGGCATCAGAGAAAGTAAAATGCTCTAATTATATGAACCTGGACAATATGGTGGACAATTATCTCTGGCACCATCTTCTGTTTCAAAAGTTCTCCAATTAAATGGATATTGCCAAGGGCTCGAAGCTTAACCATTTTTTCTTTATCCCTGCGTTCAATTTCCAGGTCTGGGCCGGTTAATTTGCTGATCTCAGATCTAAGTTTGTCAGAACCTTCAAAAGCCTCCTGACAAATATTCAACAATATACGCTGGAAGGTTATCTCCTTTCCACCGGGATCCTCGGCAGGGAATGGAGGGATCTTTTCATTGAGATCAGAACACAGCTCAGAATACATGGGACAGAAGGTGGGTTCCATGACTGCTTTATCAAATATTAGAGAAACAACACCCTGCAAACTTATTGATTGTTATTATGTGCTGAAAATCTAGGAGAAAAGAAGGAAAAATAAAGAAGCTGCTTTTCTTCTACAATGAACACATGAACCTTTAAAATGTCTGGAGTAGTTACCCCCGCATCAATCAACTGGCCTTTGAGAATATCAAACTTTTCGGGGGTCAGCTTATTCAAAATACTGCATACCGTGGAGAAACTAGATTAATTATACCCAAATGATGAATACAGATTTTTTAAGAAAGGTAAGGATACAAGGAATACAGAATTTCAAGTACAAGAAATACAAAAATTTACCCCTTTACTGTTTTAAGAACTCGTTCATTTTAAGAGATTGATCCTACGTCCAGACCAAGGCAATTCAGCTTTAAAAAGTGCAGGAGCAGGTCCACCCTAATAGTATAATGATGAGTCATCATTTGAAATGACACCAAACTGACACGGGTCCTAAGGGGTAAAATTGCCCCGTTATAAGCCCCCTAAACCGCCACGCTTCTCCCATCACCTCGTACAACTCCCTCTCACAATAACCAACAGGAAGCCCCACCTCTCCTGGACATCCCCCCCACCCACCCACCCTTACCACCGCCCCAACCCAACCACCAAAAATACCTTGATCTCCACCGCCATGACATATGTTTCCGCTGCAAGCATCCTTATCTCTCACAGACAATTGTCTAAATAAAGAACTGTGCTTACTACTCGGCAGTGAATACGTAGACATCACCCTTGCTAACTTTGAGATTAATAAGTTCGAGGATAAACCCGGCAGTACTCGCCCTTGAGGACAAATTCGATTTTGAAGAGCGAGTTATTGATACAAGTATGCAGGGCAATCAACCCTCGCAACCATTGAAGACTCAGAGCCGCCTTGCTGTCAACATCCATGCCCTTTCATTATTATATTATTTTCCTCTTCGAGTGGTATTTTGGTAAATTCAGTCACTACAGAGTCCTCCCCTATTTAAGCGAAAGTTGGAAGTCTTAGAAAGGAAGTGGTGTGAGTCATATAACTCTTTATAGAGAGGGATCCTTGGGGGATCCAGCCCAAGTGAATTGGCGCGAGCATACCTCGCGATGGTGTATTTCCAATTGCAATTATCAAGCAATCAATTGTTTCCTAATGGCTATCAACATCCAACCTACAACCAAATGGTCGTAGGTTGAGGGGTCCAAGATCTATACTAACTGCAAAAGGCCACATTAGAATGTTGATGTTGGACCGTTCTCAATAAAATTCAATTAAAAAAATAATATAAGGACCACCAAACACAATCCTTATGCCTCCAGCAACATCAATCCATACCCCAATTATATATACATAATAACAAGAAAAAAAAACAATGACCTAAAATCCCTCAACTTCTCTCCTAAATCCTAATCTCTCTTTTCTTATGAGATAACTTAGAGATGAATATATATATAGATATATAGATATAGATATAGATATATATCTATACTATATTAAAAAGATATATGATTTAGGGTTCAATGGCAAGGAAAATAGGCCAACTATGGCAAGCTAAATGAGACACAATTAAATCACCGCCGTCCATTTACCGATCAAAAAAGCCTTGCCCCTATTAACTCGACATTCAGCCATACTCCCCCTCGATATTTCCAAAACTCCCGCTCGACATTTCCATAGAAACTAGGGCACGCCGTTCTCTCTTCCACGCATCCACGCCTCCTCCACGCATCCACGCTTCCTCACGCCGTCCTCTGCACCACGCGAGGAACTCCCATACCGACGGACTACAACTCCCACACCGACGGTCTCCAGCAGCGACGAAATCCAACTCTGAACGCCCTTCTATGTGCCGCCAAGGGATCACTACCGGGGTTCTTCAATCACTGGCAGGCACCTAAATCTACATATCCTCACTCTCCACGCACCCGCATCCTAGATCTGACATTCTACTCTGCATTTATTTTTCTCCAGGCGAATACCACCACCGACGAACTCCAACACCAACGACCTCCAACACCGACGAAATCCAACTCTGAACTCTCTCCTCTGTGCCGCTGAGGGATCACTACATCGCTTCTTCATTCCAGCGAGGTACCTAAGCATACATCTCCTTCCTCTCCAGGCTTCCACATCCTAGATATGACATTCATACATTAATTTCATCCTAATTCTGCATTACTATTTTCTCCAGGCGAACTCCAACCCCGGGATAAAGTAATTGCAGATCTCCTTACTCCCGGCTATCCTTCTTCCGCCAGGTATCTCACCCTACCTATGCCATTCATACATTTTCTTTACCAATGGTTTTCTATTTTTTACGTTTTCTTAAGTAAAAATCTTATTGTTGTATCTTCTTCGACTGGGTGTGCCTGTTTAACCGACTCTAAGGCTAAAAATAATTAATTCTAATAAATCACAACAATCGCTAATTTGATTTAATAATACTAGAGTTTAAGGTTTGTTTAGCCGTTTTTCTCCATCAATGCATATGAATGCTATTTTTTGACAAATCTTTCAAAATGGTATTTTATTTGTGATTCTGATTTACTACATGATTTACTACATGATTTGTTGAACTCCTGATTTTGGGTTTAGTTTAAGTTGAACTCTTGATTTAGGAGGTATTCATCTCAAAGCAGATTTACTACAATATATTCTGCTCAATTCATATGAATGCTATTTTTTTGACAAATCTTTCAAAATGGTATTTTATTTGTGATTCTGATTTACTACATGATTTACTACATGATTTGTTGAACTCCTGATTTTGGGTTTAGTTTAAGTTGAACTCTTGATTTAGGAGGTATTCATCGCAAGGCAGATTTACTACAATATATTCTGAGCCTTTCTTTTGTCATACATTTTTAGTATTTCTATTCATATGGAATGGCAGGTGAAGGGTATCAGATGATTTCACATCTATGGCTGTCAGCATTAAAATGCCAATATTATTGTTGATTACTCCTTTCTCTATTGCCCTGTACATATTTATTAAAATGCTCTGTGAAGGGTATCAGATGATATTAAAATGCCGATTTAATTGTTCATTTCACATCTATGGCTGTCGGATGTTCATAAAAAACTTATTTGCCGTTTTCGTTAATGTGAGGCGATGAAGATTGATAACTTGAAATGAATTGGTGGGGTTTTCCTCTACTATGTTTAGGGCATTGAGGATGGCCTGCGGAGAGGTTTCTCAGGCAACCCGTGCGAGTGTCATTATTGTTGGAAGGAGGCTGGAAGATTTGAGTTTCTTCTCTCTTCCTATCTCCAATCCAACTTACAATATATTTTGAGCCTTTCTTTTATTATCTCCAATCCAACTTACAATATATTCTGACCCTTTGTTTTGTTTACTTTACTATATTAAAAATATATACAGCATAGATAGTACAAATAAGTTTTTTATGAACATCCGACAGCCATAGAGGTGAAATCAAAAATTAAATCGGCATTTTAATATCATCTGACACCCTTCACAGAGCATTTTAATAAAGATGTACAGAGCAATAGAGAAAGGAGTAATCAACAATAATATTGGCATTTTAATGCTGACAGCCATAGATGTGAAATCATCTGATACCCTTCACCTGCCATTCCATATGAATAGAAATACTTAAAATGTATGACAAAACAAAGGCTCAGAATATATTGTAAGTTGGATTGGAGATAACAAAACAAAGGGTCAGAATATATTGTCAATCCTGCTATATTTTGTTAACATAATTTGCTATATTTTGCCATAGATGATTTGATTGTGTCTTATTTAGCTTGCCATTGATGTCCTATTTGTCGTTTTCGTAAATGTGAGGCGATGAAGATTGACAACTTGAAATGAATTGGTGGGGGGTTTCTCTACTATGTTTAGGGCATTGAGGATGGCCTGCGGAGAGGTTCCTCAGGCAACCCGTGCGAGTGTCATTATTGTTGGAAGGAGGCTGGAAGATTTGAGTTTCTTCTCTCTTCCTATCTCCAATCCAACTTACAGTATATTCTGAGCCTTTCTTTTATTATCTCCAATCCAACTTACAATATATTCTGAGCCTTTGTTTTCTTCATAAAAAACTTATTTGTCGTTTTCGTTAATGTGAGGCCATGAAGATTGAGAATATATTCTGAGCCTTTGTTTTGTTATCTCCAATCCAACTTACAGTATATTCTGAGCCTTTGTTTTGTCATACATTTTAAGTATTTCTATTCATATGGAATGGCAGGTGAAGGGTATCAGATGATTTCACATATGATACTGTCAGCATTAAAATGTCAATATTATTGTTGATTGATCCTTTCTCTATTGCCCTGTACATCTTTATTAAAATGCTCTGTGAAGGGTATCAGATGATATTAAAATGCCGATTTAATTGTTGATTTCACATCTATGGCTGTCGGATGTTCATAAAAAACTTATTTGTCGTTTTCGGTAATGTTAGTCGATGAAGATTGACAATATATTATGAGTCTTTGTTTTGTTATCTCCAATCCAACATACAATATATTCTGAGCCTTTGTTTTGTCATACATTTTTAGTATTTCTATTCATATGGAATGGCAGGTGAAGGGTATCAGATGATTTCACATCTATGGCTGTCAGCATTAAAATGCCAATATTATTGTTGATTACTGCTTTCTCTATTGCCCTGTACATCTTTATTAAAATGCTCTGTGAAGGGTAAGGTGAAGGGTATCAGATGATTTCACATCTATGGCTGTCAACATTAAAATGCCAGAATTATTGTTGATTACTCCTTTCTCATTTGCCCGTACATCAAATTGGGCAGTGCTGAGATGGTTACATTACTACAAATTGGGCAGTGCTGAGATTGAAATTTACGCATGTTAACTTAAGATAATTGATTCTATTCTGTTATATAATGTTGCTCTCATTACATACTTTGCGGCCACGATGAGTTTTGGTCCCACGATGAATGATGCTATTACGACAAATGATACCACGATGATTTTTAGTCCTACGACGATTTTCGCCACCACGCCGAATGTCGACCCCACGTAAAATGTCGGACCAAGGACGACATTCGCACCCACGACTAAATGTCGCCCTCACGACGAATGTCGCCCCACGACGAAGAACGCCCCCACGACGAATGTAGCCTCCACTACGAATGACGCCCTCCCGACGAATGTCGCCCCAACGACGAATGTAGCCCCCACGACGAATGACGCCCTCCCGACGAATGTCGCCTCCACGACTAAATGTCGCCCCCACGACGAATGTCGCCCCCACGACGAATGTCGCCTTGCATAGGGCCGGAGGCCCGTGCCTGTCACTCGTATATATATATATATATATATATATATATATATATATATATATATAGAAATAATTACCCGTACCTCCCCTGTAAGTTAGCATAATTACTGAGAGCACCCCTCTTATTTTCAAAATTACAAAAACCTCCCCTGAACTTTTAATTTCATAACATCATGAACAAAAATTCTGGGGTTTTTTGTAATGAAATTGTATCACGGATGGGGTTTTTTGTAATGAAATTAAAACTTCAAGGGAAGATTTTGTAATTATGCTAACTCATAGGGGAGTTTTTTGTAATTTCGAAAATAAGAGGGGTGCTCTCAGTAATTTAGCAAAGTTAGAGGGGAGATCCCGGTAAATGGCCCTAGATATATATATATATCTTTAACTACGTTAAAGAAGTAGTTCGGAGTTGTAGAATTAATCTTAGCCATTCAATTTTGAAGAGCGAGTTATTGATACGAGTATGTAGGGCAATCAACCCTCGCAACCATTGAAGCCTCAAAGCCGCCTTTCTGTCAGCATCCATGCCCTTTCATTATTATACTATTTTCCTCTTCGAGTAGTATTTTGGTAAATACAGTCACTACAGAGTCCTCCCCTATTTAAGCGAAAGTTGGAAGTCTTAGAAAGGAAGTGGTGTGAGTCATATAACTCTTTATAGAGAGGGATCCTTTGGGGGATCCAGCACAAGTGAACTGGCTGCTCGCGATGGTGTATTTCCAATTTCAATTATCAAGCAATCAATTATTTCCTAATTGCTATCAACATCCTGCAGAAGGCCACATTAGAATCCTGATGTTGGACTGTTCTCAATAAAATTCAATTAAAAAATAATATAAGGACCACCAAACACAATCCTTATGCCTACAGCAACATCAATCTATACCCCAATTATATATACATAATAACAAGAAGAAGAAAAAAAATGACCTAAATGTTGGATCTGATGGCGCCCTTAGAGGGGGGGTTGAATAAGGGGTTTACTGTTTTTAAAATAAACTGACAGATTTTAATGAAACAGAAAACTTTTTAGCATTGTTGCTAACGCCTGGCGTTGACTAGCTAACGCCTGGCGTTGACTAGTTAACGCCTGGCGTTGACTAGTTAACGTCTGGCGTTATCCCTCCAGAAAATATTTTGGCAGAAATAAAGAAAGTGATTTTACTTGCACAATCTCAAATGAAATACAAATCCATAACAATAGATATACTGAAAAAAGAATTTTATATATATCACAAAATGATTACAAGGATAATATTTCAATAACGCTTGAAATTGAGGCGACAAGTTGAAAATCTCTTTTTGTTCCTTCACCGGTCCTTCTCCCAAGGATCTCCCAAGGACCGGTTGGCTATAGCCTATCTTTCCCCAGATAAGGCCTCTAGCCACCCCCTAGATGGGCTAGAGGAGGAGGTGCAAATGGGGTGGGCTGCGGAGGAGGAGAGACCGCAAGGGAGGGGATGCAAGAGACCGCAAGGGGTGCGGTTAGAACAAGAGACCGCAAGGGGTGCGGTTAGAACAAGAGACCGCGAGGGTTGCGGTTAGAACAAAAAGAGACCGTGCTCTGATACCATGTAGATAAATACGAAATCTTGTATATATTTCCTCTAATCTTCAAATACAGAGTATGAATACATATATATAGGAGGAAGAAAGAGAAAAGAATCACTATACAAGATGTGGGACTAAACAATAAAAAACTAAATGAGTCTTATCATGGGCCTTTACATGGTCTTTTCTAACAGAGATTAATGAGTTCGAGGATAAACCCGGCAGTACTCGTCCTTGAGGACAAATTCGATTTTGAAGAGCGAGTTATTGATACAAGTATGCAGGGCAATCAACCCTCGCAACCATTGAAGACTCAGAGCCGCCTTTCTGTCAGCATCCATGCCCTTTCATTATTATATTATTTTCCTCTTCGAGTGGTATTTTGGTAAATTCAGTCACTACAGAGTCCTCCCCTATTCAAGAGAAAGTTGGAAGTCTTAAAAAGGAAGTGGTGTGAGTCATATAACTCTTTATAGAGAGGGGTCCTTTGGGGGATCCAGCCCAAGTGAATTAGCACGAGCATACCTCGCGATGGTGTATTTCCAATTTCAATTATCAAGCAATCAATTGTTTCCTAATGGCTATCAACATCCAACATACAACCAATTAGTCGTAGGTTGAGGGGCCCAAGATCTATACTAACTGCAAAAGGCCACATTAGAATCCTGATGTTGGACCGCTCTCAATAAAATTCAATTAAAAAAATAATATAAGGACCACCAAACACAATCCCTATGCCTCCAGCAACATCAATCCATACCTGTTGAAACCAAGACTTGAGAAAACAAGACTTAGTCTCTGTGGAGTTCGGGCCCTCAACAAGTTGGGGGGTGACCTCGCACTTACTTCTCCCAAGGGAGAGCTCTAGACTAAGAGGCTAAGGAACCAGGAACAAGACCAAGGGCTCGGCGAGGAGGTCCCACCACACACCCGGAAGATCTTAGAGCGCTTCCCCTCCCAAGCCAATGCCGGGCTTGGGCACCTTTGGAGGCTCTCCTCACCCACTAAAGAGACTTGGGGAGAGAGAGGCCAAAAGAGAGCTCCTCCAAATGGTGGCCCATTTGTCCTATTTATAGTTTTCTGGACTTGGTCTGCTAATAGCTACAATTTGGCCCACGAGATTACGAAAATACCCTCAAGTTTGGCCTGCCAACAGCCAAATCCCGCCATTCTAAGGCGCTAAACGCAGACCGCCCCCTCTCCTCGGGGCTGGGCGATAGGGGGCAGACCGTCTCCCTTGCTCGCCCCCCTCACCGGGGCGGGGCGAGACCGGGGGTCGGCCCTTCTCCAGCTCGCCCCCTAGCTAGGGCGGGGTGAGCCGGGGGTTGGCCCCTCTCCGGCTCGCCCCCTAGCTGGGGCGGGGCGAGCCGGGGGTTGGCCCATCTCCGGCTCGCCCCCTCTACTGGGGCGGGGGCAAGAGGGGGCTGGCCGCCCTCTCCTCTCGCCCCCTAACTGGGATGGGCGAGCAGGGGGCAGGCCGCCCTCCCTGCTCGCTCCTTTCTTTGCCTGAGACAGCTAAAAGATAACATTTGGCCCAAAAACCTCTGGGTCCCGGAGGCCCACTCGGCGAATACAGGGTTGTACACAATCCCCGCTCTTTTCGAGCGGGTCTCACGCTCGGAAAGAAAAGTCCAACCCAGCATATTCGGCGAGTGCCTTCCTGAGAGCCCGGCTAGCGGAGCCACCTCGGGGAAAAAACACTTAGCCTCCACGAAAGGCCCTCCGACCTCGCCGGCTAGCGGAGCCACCTCCGGGGAAAAACCCTTAGCCTCCCCGAGAGGCCTTCCGACCTCGTCGGCTAGCGAGAGCCCGGCTAGCGGAGCCACCTTGGGGGAAAAACACTTAGCCTCCCCGAGAGGCCTTCCGACCTCGCCGGCTAGCGAGAGCCCAGCTAGTGGAGCCACCTCGGGGGAAAAACACTTAGCCTCCCCGAGAGGCCTTCCGACCTCGCCGGCTAGCGAGAGCCCGGCTAGCGGAGCCATCTCGGGGGAAAGACACTTAGCCTCTTCGAGAGGCCTTCCGACCTCGCCGGCTAGCGAGAGCCCGGCTAGCGGAGCCATCTCGGGGGGAAAAACACATAGCTTCCCCGAGAGGCCTTCCGACCTCGTCGGCTAGCGAGAGCCCGGCTAGCGGAGCCATCTCGGGGGAAAAACACTTAGCCTCCCTGAGAAGCCTTCCGACCTCGCCGGCTAGCGAGAGCCCGGCTAGCGGAGCCACCTCGGGGGAAAAACACTTAGCCTTCCCGAGAGGCCTTCCGACCTCGCCGGCTAGCGAGAGCCCGGCTAGCGGAGCCACCTCGGGGGCAGAACACTTAGCCTCCCCGAGAGGCCTTCCGACCTCGCCGGCTAGCGAGAGTCCGGCTAGCGGAGCCACCTCGGTGGAAAAACACTTAGCCTCCCCGAGAGGCCTTCCGACCTCGCCGGCTAGCGAGAGCCCGGCTAGCGGAGCCACCACGGGGGAAAAACACTTAGCCTCCCCGAGAGGCCTTCTGACCTCGTCGGCTAGCGAGAGCCCGGCTAGCGGAGCCATCTCGGGGGAAAGAGACTTAGCCTCTCCGAGAGGCCTTCCGACCTCGCCGGCTAGCGAGAGCGCGGCTAGCGGAGCCATCTCGGGGGAAAAACACTTAGCCTCCCCGAGAGGCCTTCCGGCCTCGCCAGCTAGCGAGAGCCCGGCTAGCGGAGCCATCTCGGGGGAAAAATACTTAGCCTCCCCGAGAGGCCTTCCGACCTCGCCGGATAGCGAGAACCCGGCTAGCGGAGCCACCTCAGGGAAAAACACTTAGCCTCCCCGAGAGGGCTTCCGACCTCGCCGGCTAGCGAGAGCCCGGCTAGCGGAGCCACCTCGGGGGAAAAACACTTAGCCCCCATGAGAGGCCTTCCAACCTCGCCGGCTAGCGAGAGCCCGGCTAGCGGAGCCATCTCGGGGGAAAAACACTTAGCCTCCCTGAGAGATCAACCTGCCCTGCCGGCTAGAGAGAGTCGGGTCAGCGGAACCATCCGAGGGGTAAAATACTTAGCCTCCCTGGGAGGTCAACCTGCACTGCCGGCTAGAGAGAGCCCGGTCAGCGGAACCATCCGAGAGGAAAAATACTTAGCCTCCCTGGGAGGTCAACCTGCCCTGCCGGCTAGAGAGAGCCCGGTCAGCGGAACCATCCGAGGGGAAGAATACTTAGCCTCCCTGGGAGGTCAGCCTGCCCTGCCGGCAAGAGAGAGCCCGATCAGCAGAACCATCTGACGGGAAAAATAATTAGCCTCCCTGGGAGGTCAACCTGCCCTGTCGGCTAGAGAGAGCCCGGTCAGCGGAACAATCCGAGGGGAAAAATACTTAGCCTCCCTGGAAGGTCAACCTGCCCTGCCGGCTAGAGAGAGCCCGGTCAGCGGAACCATCCGAGGGGTAAAATACTAAGCCTCCCTGGGAGGTCAACCTGCCCTGTCGGCTAGAGAGAGCCCGGTCAGCGGAACCATCCGAGGGGAAAAATACATAGCCTCCCTGGGAGGTAAACCTGTCTTGCCGGCTAGAGAGAGCCCGGTCAGCGGAACCATCTGAGGGGAAAAATACTTAGCCTCCATGGGAGGTCAACCTGCCCTACCGGCTAGAGAGAGCCCGGTCAGCGGAACCATCCGAGGGGAAAAATACTTAGCCTCCCTGGGAGGTCAACCTGCCCTGCCGGCTAGAGAGAGTCCGGTCAGCGGAACCATCCGAGGGGAAAAATACTTAGCCTCCCTGGGAGGTCAACCTGCCCTGCCGGCTAGAGAGAGCCCGGTCAGCGGAACCATCCGAGGGGAAAAATACTTAGCCTCCCTGGGAGGTCAACCTGCTCTGCAGGCTAGAGAGAGCCCGGTCAGCGGAACCATCCGAGGGGAAAATACTTAGCCTCCCTGGGAGGTCAACCTGCCCTGCCGGCTAGAGAGAGCCCGGTCAGCGGAACCATCCGAGGGGTAAAATACTTAGCCTCCCTGGGAGGTCAACCTGCCATGCCGGCTAGAGAGAGACCGGTTAGCGGAACCATCCGAGGGGAAAAATACTTAGCCTCCCTGGGAGGTCAACCTGCCCTACCGACTAGAGAGAGCCCGGTCAGCGGAACCATCCGAGGGGAAAAATACTTAGCCTCCCTGGGAGGTCAACCTGCCCTGCCGGCTAGAGAGAGTCCGGTCAGCGGAACCATCCGAGGGAAAAAATACTTAGCCTCCCTGGGAGGTCAACCTGTCATGCCGGCTAGAGAGAGCCCGGTCAGCGGAACCAGCCGAGGGGTAAAATACTTAGCCTCCCTGGGAGGTCAACCTGCCCTGCCGGCTAGAGAGAGCCCGGTCAGTGGAACCATCCGAGGGAAAAAATACTTAGCCTCCCTGGGAGGTCAACCTGTCCTGCCGGCTAGAGAGAGTCCGGTCAGCGGAACCATCCGAGGGGTAAAATACTTAGCCTCTCGGGGAGGTTAACCTGCCCTGCCGTCTAGAGAGAGCCCGGTCAGCGGAACCATCCGAGGGGAAAAATACTTAGCCTCCCTGGGAGGTCAACCTGCCCTGCCGGCTAGAGAGAGCCCGGTCAGCGGAACAATCTGAGGGGTAAAATACTTAGCCTCCCTGGGAGGTCAACCTGCCCTGCCGGCTAGAGAGAGCCCGGTCAGTGGAACCATACGAGGGAAAAAATACTTAGCCACCCTGGGAGGTCAACCTGCCCTGCCGGCTAGAGAGAGTCCGGTCAGCGGAACCATCCGAGGGGAAAAATACTTAGCCTCCCTGGGAGGTCAACCTGCCCTGCCGGCTAGAGAGAGCCAGGTCAGCGGAACCATCCGAGGGGAAGAATACTTAGCCTCCCTGGGAGGTCAACCTGCCCTGCCGGCTAGAGAGAGTCCGGTCAGCGGAACCATCCGAGGGGAAAAATACTTAGCCTCCCTAGGAGGTCAACCTGCCCTGCCGGCTAGAGAGAGCCCGGTCAGCGGAACCATCCGAGGGAAAAATACTTAGCCTCCCTGGGAGGTCAACCTGCCCTGCCGGATAGAGAGAGTCCGGTCAGCGGAACCATCCGAGGGGTAAAATACTTAGCCTCCCTGGGAGGTCAACCTACCCGGCCGGCTAGAGAGAGCCCGGTCAGCGGAACCATCCGAGGGAAAAAATAATTAGCCTCCCAGGGAGGTCAACCTGCCATGCCGGCTAGAGAGAGCCCGGTCAGCGGAACCATCCGAGGGGAAAAATACTTAGCCTCCCTAGGAGGTCAACATGCACTGCAGGCCAGAGAGAGCCCGGTCAGCGGAACCATCCGAGGGGAAAAATACTTAGCCTCCCTGGGAGGTCAACCTGCCCTGCCGGCTAGAGAGAGCCCGGTCAGCGGAACCATCCGAGGGGAAAAATACTTAGCCTCCCTGGGAGGTCAACCTGCCCTGCCGGCTAAAGAGAGCCCGGTCAGCGGAACCATCCGAGGGGTAAAATACATAGCCTCCCTGGAAGGTCAACCTGCCCTGTCGGCTAGAGAGAGCCCGGTCAGCGGAACCATCAAAGGGGAAAAATACTTAGCCTCCCTAGGAGGTCAACCTGCCCTGCCGGCTAGAGAGAGCCCGGTTAGCGGAACCATCTGAGGGGAAAAATACTTAGCCTCCCTGGGAGGTCAACCTGCCCTACCGGCTAGAGAGAGTCCGGTCAGCGGAACCATCCGAGGGGAAAAATACTTAGCCTCCCTGGGAGGTCAACCTGCCCTGCCGGCTTAGAGAGAGCCCGGTCAGCGGAACCATCCGAGGTGAAAAATACTTAGCCTCCCTGGGATGTCAACCTGCCCTGCCGGCTAGAGAGAGCCCGGTCAGCGGAACCATCCGGGTGGAAAAATACTTAGCCTCCCTAGGAGGTCAACCTGCCCTGCCGGCTAGAGAGAGCCAGGTCAGCGGAACCATCAGAGGGAAAAATACTTAGCCTCCCTGGGAGGTCAACCTGCCCTGCCGGCTAGAGAGAGTCCGGTCAGCGGAACCATCCGAGGGGTAAAATACTTAGCCTCCCTGGGAGGTCAACCTGCCCTGCCGGCTAGAGAGAGCCCGGTCAGCGGAACCATCCGAGGGGAAAAATACTTAGCCTCCCTGGGAGGTCAACCTGCCATGCCGGCTAGAGAGAGTCCGGTCAGCGGAACCATCCGAGGGGAAAAATACTTAGCCTCCCTGGGAGGTCAACCTGCTCTGCCGGCTAGAGAGAGCCCGGTCAGCGGAACCATCGAGGGGAAAAATACTTAGCCTCCCTGAGTGGTCAACCTGCCCTGCCGGCTAGAGAGAGCCCGGTCAGTGGAACCATCCGAGGGGTAAAATACTTAGCCTCCCTGGGAGGTCAACCTGCCCTGCCGGCTAGAGAGAGCCCGGTCAGCGGAACCATCCGAGGGAAAAAATACTTAGCCTCCCTGGGAAGTCAACCTGCCCTGCCGGCTAGAGAGAGTCCGGTCAGCGGAACCATCCGAGGGAAAAAATACTTAGCCTCCCTGGGAGGTCAACCTGCCCTGCCGGCTAGAGAGAGCCCGGTCAGCGGAACCATCCGAGGGGAAGAATACTTAGCCTCCCTGGGAGGTCAGCCTGCCCTGCCGGCAAGAGAGAGCCCGATCAGCAGAACCATCTGACGGGAAAAATACTTAGCCTCCCTGGGAGGTCAACCTGCCCTGTCGGCTAGAGAGAGCCCGGTCAGCGGAACAATCCGAGGGGAAAAATACTTAGCCTCCCTGGAAGGTCAACCTGCCCTGCCGGCTAGAGAGAGCCCGGTCAGCGGAACCATCCGAGGTGAAAAATAATTAGCCTCCCTGGGAGGTCAACCTGCCCTACCGGCTAGAGAGAGCCCGGTCATCGGAACCATCCGAGGGGTAAAATACATAGACTCCCTGGGAGGTCAACCTGCCCTGCCGGCTAAAGAGAGCCCGGTCAGCAGAACCATCCGAGGAGAAAAATACTTAGCCTCCCTGGGAGGTCAACCTGCCCTGCCGGCTAGAGAGAGCCCGGTCAGCGGAACCATCCGAGGGGAAAAATACTTAGCCTCCCTGGGAGGTCAACCTGCCCTGCCGGCTAGAGAGAGCCCGGTCAGCGGAACCATCCGAGGGGAAAATATTTAGCCACCCTGGGAGGTCAACCTGCCCTACCGGCTAGAGAGAGCCCGGTCAGCGGAACCATCCGAGAGGTAAAATACTAAGCATCCCTGGGAGGTCAACCTGCCCTGTCGGCTAGAGAGAGCCCGGTCAGCGGAACCATCCGAGGGGAAAAATACTTAGCCTCCCTGGGAGGTAAACCTGTCTTGCCGGCTAGAGAGAGCCCGGTCAGCGGAACCATCTGAGGGGAAAAATACTTAGCCTCCATGGGAGGTCAACCTGCCCTACCGGCTAGAGAGAGCCCGGTCAGCGGAACCATCCGAGGGGAAAAATACTTAGCCTCCCTGGGAGGTCAACCTGCCCTGCCGGCTAGAGAGAGTCCGGTCAGCGGAACCATCCGAGGGGAAAAATACTTAGCCTCCCTGGGAGGTCAACCTGCCCTGCCGGCTAGAGAGAGTCCGGTCAGCGGAACCATCCGAGGGGAAAAATACTTAGCCTCCCTGGGAGGTCAACCTGCTCTGCAGGCTAGAGAGAGCCCGCTCAGCGGAACCATCCGAGGGGAAAATACTTAGCCTCCCTGGGAGGTCAACCTGCCCTGCCGGCTAGAGAGAGCCCGGTCAGCGGAACCATCCGAGGGGAAAAATACTTAGCCTCCCTGGGAGGTCAACCTGCCATGCCGGCTAGAGAGAGACCGGTTAGCGGAACCATCCGAGGGGAAAAATACTTAGCCTCCTTGGGAGGTCAACCTGCCCTGCCGGCTAGAGAGAGTCCGGTCAGCGGAACCATCCGAGGGGAAAAATACTTAGCCTCCCTGGGAGGTCAACCTGCCCTGCCGGCTAGAGAGAGCCCGGTCAGCGGAACAATCTGAGGGGTAAAATACTTAGCCTCCCTGGGAGGTCAACCTGCCCTGCCAGATAGAGAGAGCCCGGTCAGTGGAACAATCCGAGGGAAAAAATACTTAGCCTCCATGGGAGGTCAACCTGCTCTGCAGGCTAGAGAGAGTCCGGTCAGCGGAACCATCCGAGGGGAAAATACTTAGCCTCCCTGGGAGGTCAACCTGCCCTGCCGGCTAGAGAGAGCCCGGTCAGCGGAACCAGCCGAGGGGTAAAATACTTAGCCTCCCTGGGAGGTCAACCTGCCCTGCCGGCTAGAGAGAGCCCGGTCAGTGGAACCATCCGAGGGAAAAAATACTTAGCCTCCCTGGGAGGTCAACCTGTCCTGCCGGCTAGAGAGAGTCCGGTCAGCGGAACCATCCGATGGGTAAAATACTTAGCCTCTCGGGGAGGTTAACCTGCCCTGCCGTCTAGAGAGAGCCCGGTCAGCGGAACCTTTCGAGGGGAAAAATACTTAGCCTCCCTGGGAGGTCAACCTGCCCTGCCGGCTAGAGAGAGCCCGGTCAGCGGAACAATCTGAGGGGTAAAATACTTAGCCTCCCTGGGAGGACAACCTGCCCTGCCGGCTAGAGAGAGCCCGGTCAGTGGAACCATCCGAGGGAAAAAATACTTAGCCACCCTGGGAGGTCAACCTGCCCTGCCGGCTAGAGAGAGTCCGGTCAGCGGAACCATCCGAGGGGAAGAATACTTAGCCTCCCTGGGAGGTCAACCTGCCCTGCCGGCTAGAGAGAGTCAGGTCAGCGGAACCATCCGAGGGGAAGAATACTTAGCCTCCCTGGGAGGTCAACCTGCCCTGCCGGCTAGAGAGAGTCCGGTCAGCGGAACCATCCGAGGGGAAAAATACTTAGCCTCCCTAGGAGGTCAACCTGCCCTGCCAGCTAGAGAGAGCCCGGTCAGCGGAACCATCCGAGGGGTAAAATACTTAGCCTCCCTGGGAGGTCAACCTACCCGGCCGGCTAGAGAGAGCCCGGTCAGCGGAACCATCCGAGGGAAAAAATAATTAGCCTCCCAGGGAGGTCAACCTGCCATGCCGGCTAGAGAGAGCCCGGTCAGCGGAACCATCCGAGGGGAAAAATACTTAGCCTCCCTGGGAGGTCAACCTGCACTGCAGGCCAGAGGAGCCCGGTCAGCGGAACCATCCGAGGGGAAAAATACTTAGCCTCCCTGGGAGATCAACCTGCCCTGCCGGCTAGAGAGAGCCCGGTCAGCGGAACCATCCGAGGGGAAAAATACTTAGCCTCCCTGGGATGTCAACCTGCCCTGCCGGCTAAAGAGAGCCCGGTCAGCGGAACCATCCGAGGGGTAAAATATATAGCCTCCCTGGAAGGTCAACCTGCCCTGTCGGCTAGAGAGAGCCCGGTCAGCGGAACCATCACAGGGGAAAAATACTTATCCTCCCTGGGAGGTCAACCTGCCCTGCCGGCTAGAGAGAGCCCGGTTAGCGGAACCATCTGGGGGAAAAATACTTAGCCTCCCTGGGAGGTCAACCTGCCCTACCGGCTAGAGAGAGTCCGGTCAGCGGAACCATCCGAGGGGAAAAATACTTAGCCTCCCTGGGAGGTCAACCTGCCCTGCCGGCTTAGAGAGAACCCGGTCAGCGGAACCATCCGAGGTGAAAAATACTTAGCCTCCCTGGGATGTCAACCTGCCCTGCCGGCTAGAGAGAGCCCGGTCAGCGGAACCATCCGGGTGGAAAAATACTTAGCCTCCCTAGGAGGTCAACCTGCCCTGCCGGCTAGAGAGAGCCCGGTCAGCGGAACAATCCGAGGGGAAAAATACTTAGCCTCCCTGGAAGGTCAACCTGCCCTGCCGGCTAGAGAGAGCCCGCTCAGCGGAACCAAACGAGGTGAAAAATAATTAGCCTCCGTGGGAGGTCAACCTGCCCTACCGGCTAGAGAGAGCCCAGTCATCGGAACCATCCGAGGGGTAAAATACATAGACTCCCTGGGAGGTCAACCTGCCCTGCCGGCTAAAGAGAGCCCGGTCAGCAGAACCATCCGAGGAGAAAAATACTTAGCCTCCCTGGGAGGTCAACCTGCCCTGCCGGCTAGAGAAAGCCCGGTCAGCGGAACCATCCGGGTGGAAAAATACTTAGCCTCCCTAGGAGGTCAACCTGCCCTGCCGGCTAGAGAGAGCCAGGTCAGCGGAACCATCCGAGGGAAAAATACTTAGCCTCCCTGGGAGGTCAACCTGCCCTGCCGGCTAGAGAGAGCCCGGTCAGCGGAACCATCCGAGGGGTAAAATACTTAGCCTCCCTGGGAGGTCAACCTGCCCTGCCGGCTAGAGAGAGTCCGGTCAGCGGAACCATCCGAGGGGAAAAATACTTAACCTCCCTGGGAGGTCAACCTGCCCTGCCGGCTAGAGAGAGCCCGGTCAGCGGAACAATCTGAGGGGTAAAATACTTAGCCTCCCTGGGAGGTCAACCTGCCCTGCCAGATAGAGAGAGCCCGGTTAGTGGAACAATCCGAGGGAAAAAATACTTAACCTCCATGGGAGGTCAACCTGCTCTGCAGGCTAGAGAGAGTCCGGTCAGCGTAACCATCCGAGGGGAAAATACTTAGCCTCCCTGGGAGGTCAACCTGCCCTGCCGGCTAGAGAGAGCCCGGTCAGCGGAACCAGCCGAGGGGTAAAATACTTAGCCTCCCTGGGAGGTCAACCTGCCCTGCCGGCTAGAGAGAGTCCGGTCAGCGGAACCATCCGAGGGGAAAAATACTTAGCCTCCCTAGGAGGTCAACCTGCCCTGCCAGCTAGAGAGAGCCCGGTCAGCGGAACCATCCGAGGGGTAAAATACTTAGCCTCCCTGGGAGGTCAACCTACCCGGCCGGCTAGAGAGAGCCCGGTCAGCGGAACCATCCGAGGTGAAAAATAATTAGCCTCCCTGGGAGGTCAACCTGCCCTACCGGCTAGAGAGAGCCCGGTCATCGGAACCATCCGAGGGGTAAAATACATAGACTCCCTGGGAGGTCAACCTGCCCTGCCGGCTAAAGAGAGCCCGGTCAGCAGAACCATCCGAGGAGAAAAATACTTAGCCTCCCTGGGAGGTCAACCTGCCCTGTCGGCTAGAGAGAGCCCGGTCAGCGGAACCATCCGAGGGGAAAAATACTTAGCCTCCCTGGGAGGTCAACCTGCCCTGCCGGCTAGAGAGAGCCCGGTAAGCGGAACCATCAGAGAGGTAAAATACTAAGCCTCCCTGGGAGGTCAACCTGCCCTGTCGGCTAGAGAGAGCCCGGTCAGCGGAACCATCCGAGGGGAAAAATACTTAGCCTCCCTGGTAGGTAAACCTGTCTTGCCGGCTAGAGAGAGCCCGGTCAGCGGAACCATCTGAGGGGAAAAATACTTAGCCTCCATGGGAGGTCAACCTGCCCTACCGGCTAGAGAGAGCCCGGTCAGCGGAACCATCCGAGGGGAAAAATACTTAGCCTCCCTGGGAGGTCAACCTGCCCTGCCGGCTAGAGAGAGTCCGGTCAGCGGAACCATCCGAGGAGAAAAATACTTAGCCTCCCTGGGAGGTCAACCTGCCCTGCCGGCTAGAGAGAGTCCGGTCAGCGGAACCATCCGAGGGGAAAAATACTTAGCCTCCCTGGGAGGTCAACCTGCTCTGCAGGCTAGAGAGAGCCCGCTCAGCGGAACCATCCGAGGGGAAAATACTTAGCCTCCCTGGGAGGTCAACCTGCCCTGCCGGCTAGAGAGAGCCCGGTCAGCGGAACCATCCGAGGGGTAAAATACGTAGCCTCCCTGGGAGGTCAACCTGCCATGCCGGCTAGAGAGAGACCGGTCAGCGGAACCATCCGAGGGGAAAAATACTTAGCCTCCCTGGGAGGTCAACCTGCCCTGTCGGCTAGAGAGAGTCCGGTCAGCGGAACCATCCGAGGGGAAAAATACTTAGCCTCCCTGGGAGGTCAACCTGCCCTGCCGACTAGAGAGAGCCCGGTCAGCGGAACAATCTGAGGGGTAAAATACTTAGCCTCCCTGGGAGGTCAACCTGCCCTGCCAGATAGAGAGAGCCCGGTCAGTGGAACAATCCGAGGGAAAAAATACTTAGCCTCCATGGGAGGTCAACCTGCTCTGCAGGCTAGAGAGAGTCCGGTCAGCGGAACCATCCGAGGGGAAAATACTTAGCCTCCCTGGGAGGTCAACCTGCCCTGCCGGCTAGAGAGAGCCCGGTCAGCGGAACCAGCCGAGGGGTAAAATACTTAGCCTCCCTGGGAGGTCAACCTGCCCTGCCGGCTAGAGAGAGCCCGGTCAGTGGAACCATCCGAGGGAAAAAATACTTAGCCTCCCTGGGAGGTCAACCTGTCCTGCCGGCTAGAGAGAGTCCGGTCAGCGGAACCATCCGAGGGGTAAAATACTTAGCCTCTCGGGGAGGTTAACCTGCCCTGCCGTCTAGAGAGAGCCCGGTCAGCGGAACCTTTCGAGGGGAAAAATACTTAGCCTCCCTGGGAGGTCAACCTGCCCTGCCGGCTAGAGAGAGCCCGGTCAGCGGAACAATCTGAGGGGTAAAATACTTAGCCTCCCTGGGAGGTCAACCTGCCCTGCCGGCTAAAGAGAGCCCGGTCAGTGGAACCATCCGAGGGAAAAAATACTTAGCCACCCTGGGAGGTCAACCTGCCCTGCCGGCTAGAGAGAGTCCGGTCAGCGGAACCATCCGAGGGGAAAAATACTTAGCCTCCCTGGGAGGTCAACCTGCCCTGCCGGCTAGAGAGAGCCAGGTCAGCGGAACCATCCGAGGGGAAGAATACTTAGCCTCCCTGGGAGGTCAACCTGCCCTGCCGGCTAGAGAGAGTCCGGTCAGCGGAACCATCCGAGGGGAAAAATACTTAGCCTCCCTAGGAGGTCAACCTGCCCTGCCGGCTAGAGAGAGCCCGGTCAGCGGAACCATCCGAGGGAAAAATACTTAGCCTCCCTGGGAGGTCAACCTGCCCTGCCGGCTAGAGAGAGTCCGGTCAGCGGAACCATCTGAGGGGTAAAATACTTAGCCTCCCTGGGAGGTCAACCTACCCGGCCGGCTAGAGAGAGCCCGGTCAGCGGAACCATCCGAGGGAAAAAATAATTAGCCTCCCAGGGAGGTCAACCTGCCATGCCGGCTAGAGAGAGCCCGGTCAGCGGAACCATCCGAGGGGAAAAATACTTAGCCTCCCTGGGAGGTCAACCTGCACTGCAGGCCAGAGAGAGCCCGGTCAGCGGAACCATCCGAGGGGAAAAATACTTAGCCTCCCTGGGAGGTCAACCTGCCCTGCCGGCTAGAGAGAGCCCGGTCAGCGGAACCATCCGAGGGAAAAATACTTAGCCTCCCTGGGAGGTCAACCTGCCCTGCCGGCTAAAAAGAGCCCGGTCAGCGGAACCATCCGAGGGGTAAAATACATAGCCTCCCTGGAAGGTCAACCTGCCCTGCCGGCTAGAGAGAGCCCGGTTAGCGGAACCATCTGAGGGGAAAAATACTTAGCCTCCCTGGGAGGTCAACCTGCCCTACCGGCTAGAGAGAGTCCGGTCAGCGGAACCATCCGAGGGGAAAAATACTTAGCCTCCCTGGGAGGTCAACCTGCCCTGCCGGCTTAGAGAGAGCCCGGTCAGCGGAACCATCCGAGGTGAAAAATACTTAGCCTCCCTGGGATGTCAACCTGCCCTGCCGGCTAGAGAGAGCCCGGTCAGCGGAACCATCCTGGTGGAAAAATACTTAGCCTCCCTAGGAGGTCAACCTGCCCTGCCGGCTAGAGAGAGCCAGGTCAGCGGAACCATCCGAGGGAAAAATACTTAGCCTCCCTGGGAGGTCAACCTGCCCTGCCGGCTAGAGAGAGTCCGGTCAGCGGAACCATCCGAGGGGTAAAATACTTAGCCTCCCTGGGAGGTCAACCTGCCCTGCCGGCTAGAGAGAGCCCGGTCAGCGGAACCATCCGAGGGGAAAAATACTTAGCCTCCCTGGGAGGTCAACCTGCCATGCCGGCTAGAGAGAGCCCGGTCAGCGGAACCATCCGAGGGGAAAAATACTTAGCCTCCCTGGGAGGTCAACCTGCTCTGCCGGCTAGAGAGAGCACGGTCAGCGGAACCATCCGAGGGGAAAAATACTTAGCCTCCCTGAGTGGTCAACCTGCCCTGCCGGCTAGAGAGAGCCCGGTCAGTGGAACCATCCGAGGGGTAAAATACTTAGCCTCCCTGGGAGGTCAACCTGCCCTGCCGGCTAGAGAGAGCCCGGTCAGCGGAACCATCCGAGGGAAAAAATACTTAGCCTCCCTGGGAGGTCAACCTGCCCTGCCGGCTAGAGAGAGTCCGGTCAGCGGAACCATCCGAGGGAAAAAATACTTAGCCTCCCTGGGAGGTCAACCTGCCCTGCCGGCTAGAGAGAGCCCGGTCAGCGGAACCATCCGAGGGGAAGAATACTTAGCCTCCCTGGGAGGTCAGCCTGCCCTGCCGGCAAGAGAGAGCCCGATCAGCAGAACCATCTGACGGGAAAAATACTTAGCCTCCCTGGGAGGTCAACCTGCCCTGTCGGCTAGAGAGAGCCCGGTCAGCGGAACAATCCGAGAGGAAAAATACTTAGCCTCCCTGGAAGGTCAACCTGCCCTGCCGGCTAGAGAGAGCCCGGTCAGCGGAACCATCCGAGGTGAAAAATAATTAGCCTCCCTGGGAGGTCAACCTGCCCTACCGGCTAGAGAGAGCCCGGTCATCGGAACCATCCGAGGGGTAAAATACATAGACTCCCTGGGAGGTCAACCTGCCCTGCCGGCTAAAGAGAGCCCGGTCAGCAGAACCATCCGAGGAGAAAAATACTTAGCCTCCCTGGGAGGTCAACCTGCCCTGTCGGCTAGAGAGAGCCCGGTCAGCGGAACCATCCGAGGGGAAAAATACTTAGCCTCCCTGGGAGGTCAACCTGCCCTGCCGGCTAGAGAGAGCCCGGTAAGCGGAACCATCAGAGAGGTAAAATACTAAGCCTCCCTGGGAGGTCAACCTGCCCTGTCGGCTAGAGAGAGCCCGGTCAGCGGAACCATCCGAGGGGAAAAATACTTAGCCTCCCTGGTAGGTAAACCTGTCTTGCCGGCTAGAGAGAGCCCGGTCAGCGGAACCATCTGAGGGGAAAAATACTTAGCCTCCATGGGAGGTCAACCTGCCCTACCGGCTAGAGAGAGCCCGGTCAGCGGAACCATCCGAGGGGAAAAATACTTAGCCTCCCTGGGAGGTCAACCTGCCCTGCCGGCTAGAGAGAGTCCGGTCAGCGGAACCATCCGAGGAGAAAAATACTTAGCCTCCCTGGGAGGTCAACCTGCCCTGCCGGCTAGAGAGAGTCCGGTCAGCGGAACCATCCGAGGGGAAAAATACTTAGCCTCCCTGGGAGGTCAACCTGCTCTGCAGGCTAGAGAGAGCCCGCTCAGCGGAACCATCCGAGGGGAAAATACTTAGCCTCCCTGGGAGGTCAACCTGCCCTGCCGGCTAGAGAGAGCCCGGTCAGCGGAACCATCCGAGGGGTAAAATACGTAGCCTCCCTGGGAGGTCAACCTGCCATGCCGGCTAGAGAGAGACCGGTCAGCGGAACCATCCGAGGGGAAAAATACTTAGCCTCCCTGGGAGGTCAACCTGCCCTGTCGGCTAGAGAGAGTCCGGTCAGCGGAACCATCCGAGGGGAAAAATACTTAGCCTCCCTGGGAGGTCAACCTGCCCTGCCGACTAGAGAGAGCCCGGTCAGCGGAACAATCTGAGGGGTAAAATACTTAGCCTCCCTGGGAGGTCAACCTGCCCTGCCAGATAGAGAGAGCCCGGTCAGTGGAACAATCCGAGGGAAAAAATACTTAGCCTCCATGGGAGGTCAACCTGCTCTGCAGGCTAGAGAGAGTCCGGTCAGCGGAACCATCCGAGGGGAAAATACTTAGCCTCCCTGGGAGGTCAACCTGCCCTGCCGGCTAGAGAGAGCCCGGTCAGCGGAACCAGCCGAGGGGTAAAATACTTAGCCTCCCTGGGAGGTCAACCTGCTCTGCAGGCTAGAGAGAGCCCGCTCAGCGGAACCATCCGAGGGGAAAATACTTAGCCTCCCTGGGAGGTCAACCTGCCCTGCCGGCTAGAGAGAGCCCGGTCAGCGGAACCATCCGAGGGGTAAAATACGTAGCCTCCCTGGGAGGTCAACCTGCCATGCCGGCTAGAGAGAGACCGGTTAGCGGAACCATCCGAGGGGAAAAATACTTAGCCTCCCTGGGAGGTCAACCTGCCCTGCCGGCTAGAGAGAGTCCGGTCAGCGGAACCATCCGAGGGGAAAAATACTTAGCCTCCCTGGGAGGTCAACCTGCCCTGCCGACTAGAGAGAGCCCGGTCAGCGGAACAATCTGAGGGGTAAAATACTTAACCTCCCTGGGAGGTCAACCTGCCCTGCCAGATAGAGAGAGCCCGGTCAGTGGAACAATCCGAGGGAAAAAATACTTAGCCTCCATGGGAGGTCAACCTGCTCTGCAGGCTGGAGAGAGTCCGGTCAGCGGAACCATCCGAGGGGAAAATACTTAGCCTCCCTGGGAGGTCAACCTGCCCTGCCGGCTAGAGAGAGCCCGGTCAGCGGAACCAGCCGAGGGGTAAAATACTTAGCCTCCCTGGGAGGTCAACCTGTCCTGCCGGCTAGAGAGAGTCCGGTCAGCGGAACCATCCGAGGGGTAAAATACTTAGCCTCTCGGGGAGGTTAACCTGCCCTGCCGTCTAGAGAGAGCCCGCTCAGCGGAACCATCCGAGGGGAAAATACTTAGCCTCCCTGGGAGGTCAACCTGCCCTGCCGGCTAGAGAGAGCCCGGTCAGCGGAACCATCCGAGGGGAAGAATATTTAGCCTCCCTGGGAGGTCAACCTGCCCTGCCGGCTAGAGAGAGTCAGGTCAGCGGAACCATCCGAGGGGAAAATACTTAGCCTCCCTGGGAGGTCAACCTGCCCTGCCGGCTAGAGAGAGCCCGGTCAGCGGAACCATCCGAGGGGTAAAATACTTAGCCTCCCTGGGAGGTCAACCTGCCCTGCCGGCTAGAGAGAGCCCGGTCAGCGGAACCATCCGAGGGAAAAAATAATTAGCCTCCCAGGGAGGTCAACCTGCCATGCCGGCTAGAGAGAGCCCGGTCAGCGGAACCATCCGAGGGGAAAAATACTTAGCCTCCCTGGGAGGTCAACCTGCACTGCAGGCCAGAGAGAGCCCGGTCAGCGGAACCATCCGAGGAGAAAAATACTTAGCCTCCCTGGGAGGTCAACCTGCCCTGCCGGCTAGAGAGAGCCCGGTCAGCGGAACCATCCGAGGGGAAAAATACTTAGCCTCCCTGGGAGGTCAACCTGCCCTGCCGGCTACAGAGAGCCCGGTCAGCGGAACCATCCGAGGGGTAAAATACATAGCCTCCCTGGAAGGTCAACCTGCCCTGTCGGCTAGAGAGAGCCCGGTCAGCGGAACCATCAGAGGGGAAAAATACTTAGCCTCCCTGGGAGGTCAACCTGCCCTGTCGGCTAGAGAGAGCCCGGTTAGCGGAACCATCTGAGGGGAAAAATACTTAGCCTCCCTGGGAGGTCAACCTGCCCTACCGGCTAGAGAGAGTCCGGTCAGGGGAACCATCCGAGGGGAAAAATACTTAGCCTCCCTGGGAGGTCAACCTGCCCTGCCGGCTTAGAGAGAGCCCGGTCAGCGGAACCATCCGAGGTGAAAAATACTTAGCCTCCCTGGGATGTCAACCTGCCCTGCCGGCTAGAGAGAGCCCGGTCAGCGGAACCATCCGGGTGGAAAAATACTTAGCCTCCCTAGGAGGTCAACCTGCCCTGCCGGCTAGAGAGAGCCAGGTCAGCGGAACCATCCGAGGGAAAAATACTTAGCCTCCCTGGGAGGTCAACCTGCCCTGCCGGCTAGAGAGAGTCCGGTCAGCGGAACCATCCGAGGGGTAAAATACTTAGCCTCCCTGGGAGGTCAACCTGCCCTGCCGGCTAGAGAGAGCCCGGTCAGCGGAACCATCCGAGGGGAAAAATACTTAGCCTCCCTGGGAGGTCAACCTGCCATGCCGGCTAGAGAGAGCCCGGTCAGCGGAACCATCCGAGGGGAAAAATACTTAGCCTCCCTGGGAGGTCAACCTGCTCTGCCGGCTAGAGAGAGCCCGGTCAGCGGAACCATCCGAGGGGAAAAATACTTAGCCTCCCTGAGTGGTCAACCTGCCCTGCCGGCTAGAGAGAGCCCGGTCAGTGGAACCATCCGAGGGGTAAAATACTTAGCCTCCCTGGGAGGTCAACCTGCCCTGCCGGCTAGAGAGAGCCCGGTCAGCGGAACCATCCGAGGGAAAAAATACTTAGCCTCCCTGGGAGGTCAACCTGCCCTGCCGGCTAGAGAGAGTCCGGTCAGCGGAACCATCCGAGGGAAAAAATACTTAGCCTCCCTGGGAGGTCAACCTGCCCTGCCGGCTAGAGAGAGCCTGGTCAGCGGAACCATCCGAGTGGAAGAATACTTAGCCACCCTGGGAGGTCAGCCTGCCCTGCCGGCAAGAGAGAGCCCGATCAGCAGAACCATCTGACGGGAAAAATACTTAGCCTCCCTGGGAGGTCAACCTGCCCTGTCGGCTAGAGAGAGCCCGGTCAGCGGAACAATCCGAGGGGAAAAATACTTAGCCTCCCTGGAAGGTCAACCTGCCCTGCCGGCTAGAGAGAGCCCGGTCAGCGGAACCATCCGAGGTGAAAAATAATTAGCCTCCCTGGGAGGTCAACCTGCCCTACCGGCTAGAGAGAGCCCAGTCATCGGAACCATCCGAGGGGTAAAATACATAGACTCCCTGGGAGGTCAACCTGCCCTGCCGGCTAAAGAGAGCCCGGTCAGCAGAACCATCCGAGGAGAAAAATACTTAGCCTCCCTGGGAGGTCAACCTGCCCTGCCGGCTAGAGAAAGCCCGGTCAGCGGAACCATCCGGGTGGAAAAATACTTAGCCTCCCTAGGAGGTCAACCTGCCCTGCCGGCTAGAGAGAGCCAGGTCAGCGGAACCATCCGAGGGAAAAATACTTAGCCTCCCTGGGAGGTCAACCTGCCCTGCCGGCTAGAGAGAGCCCGGTCAGCGGAACCATCCGAGGGGTAAAATACTTAGCCTCCCTGGGAGGTCAACCTGCCCTGCCGGCTAGAGAGAGCCCGGTCAGCGGAACCATCCGAGGGGAAAAATACTTAGCCTCCCTGGGAGGTCAACCTGCCATGCCGGCTAGAGAGAGTCCGGTCAGCGGAACCATCCGAGGGAAAAAATACTTAGCCTCCCTGGGAGGTCAACCTGCCATGCCGGCTAGAGAGAGCCCGGTCAGCGGAACCATCCGAGGGGAAGAATACTTAGCCTCCCTGGGAGGTCAACCTGCCCTGCCGACAAGAGAGAGCCCGATCAGCAGAACCATCTGACGGGAAAAATACTTAGCCTCCCTGGGAGGTCAACCTGCCCTGTCGGCTAGAGAGAGTCTGGTCAGCGGAACAATCCGAGGGGAAAAATACTTAGCCTCCCTGGAAGGTCAACCTGCCCTGCCGGCTAGAGAGAGCCCGGTCAGCGGAACCATCCGAGGGAAAAAATAATTAGCCTCCCTGGGAGGTCAACCTGCCCTGCCGGCTAGAGAGAGCCCGGTCAACGGAACCATCCGAGGGGAAGAATACATAGCCTCCCTGGGAGGTCAACCTGCCCTGCCGGCTAGAGAGAGCCCGGTCAGCAGAACCATCCGAGGAGAAAAATACTTAGCCTCCCTGGAAGGTCAACCTGCCCTGCCGGCTAGAGAGAGCCCGGTCAGCGGAACCATCCGGGTTGAAAAATACTTAGCCTCCCTAGGAGGTCAACCTGCCCTGCCGGCTAGAGAGAGCCAGGTCAGCGGAACCATCCGAGGGGAAAATACTTAGCCTCCCTGGGAGGTCAACCTGCCCTGCCGGTAGAGAGATTCCGGTCAGCGGAACTATCCGAGGGGTAAAATACTTAGCCTCCCTGGGAGGTCAACCTGCCCTGCCGGCTAGAGAGAGCCCGGTCAGCGGAACCATTCGAGGGGAAAAATACTTAGCCTCCCTGGGAGGTCAACCTGCCATGCCGGTTAGAGAGAGCCCGGTCAGCGGAACCATCCGAGGGGAAAAATACTTAGCCTCCCTGGGAGGTCAACCTGCTCTGCCGGCTAGGGAGAGCCCGGTCAGCGGAACCATCTGAGGGGAAAAATACTTAGCCTCCCTGAGTGGTCAACCTGCCCTGCCGGCTAGAGAGAGCCCGGTCAGTGGAACCATCCGAGGGAAAAAATACTTAGCCACCCTGGGAGGTCAACCTGCCCTGCCGGCTAGAGAGAGTCCGGTCAGCGGAACCATCCGAGGGGAAAAATACTTAGCCTCCCTGGGAGGTCAACCTGCCCTGCCGGCTAGAGAGAGCCAGGTCAGCGGAACCATCCGAGGGGAAGAATACTTAGCCTCCCTGGGAGGTCAACCTGCCCTGCCGGCTAGAGAGAGCCAGGTCAGCGGAACCATCCGAGGGAAAAATACTTAGCCTCCCTGGGAGGTCAACCTGCCCTGCCGGCTAGAGAGAGTCCGGTCAGCGGAACCATCCGAGGGGTAAAATACTTAGCCTCCCTGGGAGGTCAACCTGCCCTGCCGGCTAGAGAGAGCCCGGTCAGCGGAACCATCCGAGGGGAAAAATACTTAGCCTCCCTGGGAGGTCAACCTGCCATGCCGGCTAGAGAGAGCCCGGTCAGCGGAACCATCCGAGGGGAAAAATACTTAGCCTCCCTGGGAGGTCAACCTGCTCTGCCGGCTAGAGAGAGCCCGGTCAGCGGAACCATCCGAGGGGAAAAATACTTAGCCTCCCTGAGTGGTCAACCTGCCCTGCCGGCTAGAGAGAGCCCGGTCAGTGGAACCATCCGAGGGGTAAAATACTTAGCCTCCCTGGGAGGTCAACCTGCCCTGCCGACTAGAGAGAGCCCGGTCAGCGGAACCATCCGAGGGAAAAAATACTTAGCCTCCCTGGGAGGTCAACCTGCCCTGCCGGCTAGAGAGAGTCCGGTCAGCGGAACCATCCGAGGGAAAAAATACTTAGCCTCCCTGGGAGGTCAACCTGCCCTGCCGGCTAGAGAGAGCCCGGTCAGCGGAACCATCCGAGTGGAAGAATACTTAGCCTCCCTGGGAGGTCAGCCTGCCCTGCCGGCAAGAGAGAGCCCGATCAGCAGAACCATCTGACGGGAAAAATACT
The DNA here is from genome assembly GCA_033032865.1 of Dactylorhiza incarnata. NCBI lineage: Eukaryota > Viridiplantae > Streptophyta > Magnoliopsida > Asparagales > Orchidaceae > Dactylorhiza > Dactylorhiza incarnata. Next base: position 1,190,298 of record JAWHQI010000451.1, read on the forward strand.
TAGCCTCCCTGGGAGGTCAACCTGCCCTGTCGGCTAGAGAGAGCCCGGTCAGCGGAACAATCCGAGGGGAAAAATACTTAGCCTCCCTGGAAGGTCAACCTGCCCTGCCGGCTAGAGAGAGCCCGGTCAGCGGAACCATCCGAGGTGAAAAATAATTAGCCTCCCTGGGAGGTCAACCTGCCCTACCGGCTAGAGAGAGCCCAGTCATCGGAACCATCCGAGGGGTAAAATACATAGACTCCCTGGGAGGTCAACCTGCCCTGCCGGCTAAAGAGAGCCCGGTCAGCAGAACCATCCGAGGAGAAAAATACTTAGCCTCCCTGGGAGGTCAACCTGCCCTGCCGGGTAGAGAAAGCCCGGTCAGCGGAACCATCCGGGTGGAAAAATACTTAGCCTCCCTAGGAGGTCAACCTGCCCTGCCGGCTAGAGAGAGCCAGGTCAGCGGAACCATCCGAGGGAAAAATACTTAGCCTCCCTGGGAGGTCAACCTGCCCTGCCGGCTAGAGAGAGCCCGGTCAGCGGAACCATCCGAGGGGTAAAATACTTAGCCTCCCTGGGAGGTCAACCTGCCCTGCCGGCTAGAGAGAGCCCGGTCAGCGGAACCATCCGAGGGGAAAAATACTTAGCCTCCCTGGAGGTCAACCTGCCATGCCGGCTAGAGAGAGTCCGGTCAGCGGAACCATCCGAGGGAAAAAATACTTAGCCTCCCTGGGAGGTCAACCTGCCATGCCGGCTAGAGAGAGCCCGGTCAGCGGAACCATCCGAGGGGAAGAATACTTAGCCTCCCTAGGAGGTCAACCTGCCCTGCCGACAAGAGAGAGCCCGATCAGCAGAACCATCTGACGGGAAAAATACTTATCCTCCCTGGGAGGTCAACCTGCCCTGTCGGCTAGAGAGAGTCTGGTCAGCGGAACAATCCGAGGGGAAAAATACTTAGCCTCCCTGGAAGGTCAACCTGCCCTGCCGGCTAGAGAGAGCCCGGTCAGCGGAACCATCCGAGGGAAAAAATAATTAGCCTCCCTGGTAGGTCAACCTGCCCTGCCGGCTAGAGAGAGCCCGGTCAACGGAACCATCCGAGGGGAAGAATACATAGCCTCCCTGGGAGGTCAACCTGCCCTGCCGGCTAGAGAGAGCCCGGTCAGCAGAACCATCCGAGGAGAAAAATACTTAGCCTCCCTGGAAGGTCAACCTGCCCTGCCGGCTAGAGAGAGCCCGGTCAGCGGAACCATCCGGGTGGAAAAATACTTAGCCTCCCTATGAGGTCAACCTGCCCTGCCGGCTAGAGAGAGCCAGGTCAGCGGAACCATCCGAGGGGAAAATACTTAGCCTCCCTGGGAGGTCAACCTGCCCTGCCGGTAGAGAGAGTCCGGTCAGCGGAACTATCCGAGGGGTAAAATACTTAGCCTCCCTGGGAGGTCAACCTGCCCTGCCGGCTAGAGAGAGCCCGGTCAGCGGAACCATTCGAGGGGAAAAATACTTAGCCTCCCTGGGAGGTCAACCTGCCATGCCGGCTAGAGAGAGCCCGGTCAGCGGAACCATCCGAGGGGAAAAATACTTAGCCTCCCTGGGAGGTCAACCTGCTTTGCCGGCTAGGGAGAGCCCGGTCAGCGGAACCATCTGAGGGGAAAAATACTTAGCCTCCCTGAGTGGTCAACCTGCCCTGCCGGCTAGAGAGAGCCCGGTCAGCGGAACCATCCGAGGGGTAAAATACTTAGCCTCCCTGGGAGGTCAACCTGCCCTGCCGGCTAGAGAGAGCCCGGTCAGTGGAACCATCTGAGGGAAAAAAATACTTAGCCTCCCTGGGAGGTCAACCTGCCCTGCCGGCTAGAGAGAGTCCGGTCAGCGGAACCATCCGAGGGAAAAAATACTTAGCCTTCCTGGGAAGTCAACCTGCCCTGCCGGCTAGAGATAGCCCGGTCAGCGGAACCATCCGAGGGGAAGAATACTTAGCCTCCCTGGGAGGTCAACCTGCCCTGCCGGCAAGAGAGAGCCCGATCAGCAGAACCATCTGACGGGAAAAATACTTAGCCTCCCTGGGAGGTCAACCTGCCCTGTCGGCTAGAGAGAGCCCGGTCAGCGGAACAATCCGAGGTGAAAAATACTTAGCCTCCCTGGAAGGTCAACCTGCCCTGCCTGCTAGAGAGAGCCCGGTCAGCGGAACCATCCGAGGTGAAAAATAATTAGCCTCCCTGGGAGGTCAACCTGCCCTACCGGCTAGAGAGAGCCCGGTCATCGGAACCATCCGATGGGTAAAATACATAGCCATCCTGGGAGGTCAACCTGCCCTGCCGGCTAAAGAGAGCCCGGTCAGCAGAACCATCCGAGGAGAAAAATACTTAGCCTCCCTGGGAGGTCAACCTGCCCTGCCGGCTAGAGAGAGCCCGGTCAGCGGAACCATCCGGGTGGAAAAATACTTAGCCTCCCTAGGAGGTCAACCTGCACTGCCGGCTAGAGAGAGCCAGGTCAGCGGAACCATCCGAGCGAAAAATACTTAGCCTCCCTGGGAGGTCAACCTGCCCTGCCGGCTAGAGAGAGCCCGGTCAGCGGAACCATCCGAGGGGTAAAATACTTAGCCTCCCTGGGAGGTCAACCTGCCCTGCCGGCTAGAGAGAGCCCGGTCAGCGGAACCATCCGAGGGGAAAAATACTTAGCCTCCCTGGGAGGTCAACCTGCCATGCCGGCTAGAGAGAGTCCGGTCAGCGGAACCATCCGAGGGAAAAAATACTTAGCCTCCCTGGGAGGTCAACCTGCCCTGCCGGCTAGAGAGAGCCCGGTCAGCGGAACCATCCGAGGGGAAGAATACTTAGCCTCCCTGGGAGGTCAACCTGCCCTGCCGACAAGAGAGAGCCCGATCAGCAGAACAATCTGACGGGAAAAATACTTAGCCTCCCTGGGAGGTCAACCTGCCCTGTCAGCTAGAGAGAGCCTGGTCAGCGGAACAATCCGAGGGGAAAAATACTTAGCCACCCTGGAAGGTCAACCTGCCCTGCCGGCTAGAGAGAGCCCGGTCAGCGGAACCATCCGAGGGAAAAAATAATTAGCCTCCCTGGGAGGTCAACCTGCCCTGCCGGCTAGAGAGAGCCCGGTCAACGGAACCATCCGAGGGGAAGAATACATAGCCTCCCTGGGAGGTCAACCTGCCCTGCCGGCTAGAGAGAGCCCGGTCAGCAGAACCATCCGACGAGAAAAATACTTAGCCTCCCTGGGAGGTCAACCTGCCCTGCCGGCTAGAGAGAGCCAGGTCAGCGGAACCATCCGAGGGAAAAATACTTAGCCTCCCTGGGAGGTCAACCTGCCCTGCCGGCTAGAGAGAGCCCGGTCAGCGGAACCATCCGAGGGGTAAAATACTTAGCCTCCCTGGGAGGTCAATCTGCCCTGCCGGCTAGAGAGAGCCCGGTCAGCGGAACCATCCGAGGGGAAAAATACTTAGCCTCCCTGGGAGGTCAACCTGCCATGCCGGCTAGAGAGAGTCCGGTCAGCGGAACCATCCGAGGGAAAAAATACTTAGCCTCCCTGGGAGGTCAACCTGCAATGCCGGCTAGAGAGAGCCCGGTCAGCGGAACCATCCGAGGGGAAGAATACTTAGCCTCCCTGGGAGGTCAACCTGCCCTGCCGACAAGAGAGAGCCCGATCAGCAGAACCATCTGACGGGAAAAATACTTAGCCTCCCTGGGAGGTCAACCTGCCCTGTCGGCTAGAGAGAGTCTGGTCAGCGGAACAATCCGAGGGGAAAAATACTTAGCCTCCCTGGAAGGTCAACCTGCCCTGCCGGCTAGAGAGAGCCCGGTCAGCGGAACCATCCGAGGGAAAAAATAATTAGCCTCCCTGGGAGGTCAACCTGCCCTGCCGGCTAGAGAGAGCCCGGTCAACGGAACCATCCGAGGGGAAGAATACTTAGCCTCCCTGGGAGGTCAACCTGCCCTGCCGGCTAGAGAGAGCCCGGTCAGCGGAACCATCCGAGGGGAAAAATACTTAGCCTCCCTGGGAGGTCAACCTGCCCTGCCGGCTAGAGAGAGCCCGGTCAGCGGAACCATCCGAGGGGAAAAATACTTAGCCTCCCTGGGAGGTCAACCTGCCCTGCCGGCTAAAGAGAGCCCGGTCAGCGGAACCATCCGAGGGGTAAAATACATAGCCTCCCTGGAAGGTCAACCTGCCCTGTCGGCTAGAGAGAGCCCGGTCAGCGGAACCATCAGAGGGGAAAAATACTTAGCCTCCCTGGGAGGTCAACCTGCCCTGTCGGCTAGAGAGAGCCCGGTTAGCGGAACCATCTGAGGGGAAAAATACTTAGCCTCCCTGGGAGGTCAACCTGCCCTACCGGCTAGAGAGAGTCCGGTCAGCGGAACCATCCGAGGGGAAAAATACTTAGCCTCCCTGGGAGGTCAACCTGCCCTGCCGGCTTAGAGAGAGCCCGGTCAGCGGAACCATCCGAGGTGAAAAATACTTAGCCTCCCTGGGATGTCAACCTGCCCTGCCGGCTAGAGAGAGCCCGGTCAGCGGAACCATCCGGGTGGAAAAATACTTAGCCTCCCTAGGAGGTCAACCTGCCCTGCCGGCTAGAGAGAGCCAGGTCAGCGGAACCATCCGAGGGAAAAATACTTAGCCTCCCTGGGAGGTCAACCTGCCCTGCCGGCTAGAGAGAGTCCGGTCAGCGGAACCATCCGAGGGGTAAAATACTTAGCCTCCCTGGGAGGTCAACCTGCCCTGCCGGCTAGAGAGAGCCCGGTCAGCGGAACCATCCGAGGGGAAAAATACTTAGCCTCCCTGGGAGGTCAACCTGTCATGCCGGCTAGAGAGAGCCCGGTCAGCGGAACCATCCGAGGGGAAAAATACTTAGCCTCCCTGGGAGGTCAACCTGCTCTGCCGGCTAGAGAGAGCCCGGTCAGCGGAACCATCCGAGGGGAAAAATACTTAGCCTCCCTGAGTGGTCAACCTGCCCTGCCGGCTAGAGAGAGCCCGGTCAGTGGAACCATCCGAGGGGTAAAATACTTAGCCTCCCTGGGAGGTCAACCTGCCCTGCCGGCTAGAGAGAGCCCGGTCAGCGGAACCATTCGAGGGAAAAAATACTTAGCCTCCCTGGGAGGTCAACCTGCCCTGCCGGCTAGAGAGAGTCCGGTCAGCGGAACCATCCGAGGGAAAAAATACTTAGCCTCCCTGGGAGGTCAACCTGCCCTGCCGGCTAGAGAGAGCCCGGTCAGCGGAACCATCCGAGTGGAAGAATACTTAGCCTCCCTGGGAGGTCAGCCTGCCCTGCCGGCAAGAGAGAGCCCGATCAGCAGAACCATCTGACGGGAAAAATACTTAGCCTCCCTGGGAGGTCAACCTACCCTGTCGGCTAGAGAGAGCCCGGTCAGCGGAACAATCCGAGGGGAAAAATACTTAGCCTCCCTGGAAGGTCAACCTGCCCTGCCGGCTAGAGAGAGCCCGGTCAGCGGAACCATCCGAGGTGAAAAATAATTAGCCTCCCTGGGAGGTCAACCTGCCCTACCGGCTAGAGAGAGCCCAGTCATCGGAACCATCCGAGGGGTAAAATACATAGACTCCCTGGGAGGTCAACCTGCCCTGTCGGCTAAAGAGAGCCCGGTCAGCAGAACCATCCGAGGAGAAAAATACTTAGCCTCCCTGGGAGGTCAACCTGCCCTGCCGGCTAGAGAAAGCCCGGTCAGCGGAACCATCCGGGTGGAAAAATACTTAGCCTCCCTAGGAGGTCAACCTGCCCTGCCGGCTAGAGAGAGCCAGGTCAGCGGAACCATCCGAGGGAAAAATACTTAGCCTCCCTGGGAGGTCAACCTGCCCTGCCGGCTAGAGAGAGCCCGGTCAGCGGAACCATCCGAGGGGTAAAATACTTAGCCTCCCTGGGAGGTCAACCTGCCCTGCCGGCTAGAGAGAGCCCGGTCAGCGGAACCATCCGAGGGGAAAAATACTTAGCCTCCCTGGGAGGTCAACCTGCCATGCCGGCTAGAGAGAGTCCGGTCAGCGGAACCATCCGAGGGAAAAAATACTTAGCCTCCCTGGGAGGTTAACCTGCCATGCCGGCTAGAGAGAGCCCGGTCAGCGGAACCATCCGAGGGGAAGAATACTTAGCCTCCCTGGGAGGTCAACCTGCCCTGCCGACAAGAGAGAGCCCGATCAGCAGAACCATCTGACGGGAAAAATACTTAGCCTCCCTGGGAGGTCAACCTGCCCTGTCGGCTAGAGAGAGTCTGGTCAGCGGAACAATCCGAGGGGAAAAATACTTAGCCTCCCTGGAAGGTCAACCTGCCCTGCCGGCTAGAGAGAGCCCGGTCAGCGGAACCATCCGAGGGAAAAAATAATTAGCCTCCCTGGGAGGTCAACCTGCCCTGCCGGCTAGAGAGAGCCCGGTCAACGGAACCATCCAAGGGGAAGAATACATAGCCTCCCTGGGAGGTCAACCTGCCCTGCCGGCTAGAGAGAGCCCGGTCAGCAGAACCATCCGAGGAGAAAAATACTTAGCCTCCCTGGAAGGTCAACCTGCCCTGCCGGCTAGAGAGAGCCCGGTCAGCGGAACCATCCGGGTGGAAAAATACTTAGCCTCCCTAGGAGGTCAACCTGCCCTGCCGGCTAGAGAGAGCCAGGTCAGCGGAACCATCCGAGGGGAAAATACTTAGCCTCCCTGGGAGGTCAACCTGCCCTGCCGGTAGAGAGAGTCCGGTCAGCGGAACTATCCGAGGGGTAAAATACTTAGCCTCCCTGGGAGGTCAACCTGCCCTGCCGGCTAGAGAGAGCCCGGTCAGCGGAACCATTCGAGGTGAAAAATACTTAGCCTCCCTGGGAGGTTAACCTGCCATGCCGGCTAGAGAGAGCCCGGTCAGCGGAACCATCCGAGGGGAAAAATACTTAGCCTCCCTGGGAGGTCAACCTGCTCTGCCGGCTAGGGAGAGCCCGGTCAGCGGAACCATCTGAGGGGAAAAATACTTAGCCTCCCTGAGTGGTCAACCTGCCCTGCCGGCTAGAGAGAGCCCGGTCAGCGGAACCATCCGAGGGGTAAAATACTTAGCCTCCCTGGGAGGTCAACCTGCCCTGCCGTCTAGAGAGAGCCCGGTCAGTGGAACCATCTGAGGGAAAAAAATACTTAGCCTCCCTGGGAGGTCAACCTGCCCTGCCGGCTAGAGAGAGTCCGGTCAGCGGAACCATCCGAGGGAAAAAATACTTAGCCTTCCTGGGAAGTCAACCTGCCCTGCCGGCTAGAGATAGCCCGGTCAGCGGAACCATCCGAGGGGAAGAATACTTAGCCTCCCTGGGAGGTCAACCTGCCCTGCCGGCAAGAGAGAGCCCGATCAGCAGAACCATCTGACGGGAAAAATACTTAGCCTCCCTGGGAGGTCAACCTGCCCTGTCGGCTAGAGAGAGCCCGGTCAGCGGAACAATCCGAGGTGAAAAATACTTAGCCTCCCTGGAAGGTCAACCTGCCCTGCCTGCTAGAGAGAGCCCGGTCAGCGGAACCATCCGAGGTGAAAAATAATTAGCCTCCCTGGGAGGTCAACCTGCCCTACCGGCTAGAGAGAGCCCGGTCATCGGAACCATCCGAGGGGTAAAATACATAGCCTCCCTAGGAGGTCAACCTGCCCTGCCGGCTAAAGAGAGCCCGGTCAGCAGAACCATCCGAGGAGAAAAATACTTAGCCTCCCTGGGAGGTCAACCTGCCCTGCCGGCTAGAGAGAGCCCGGTCAGCGGAACCATCCGGGTGGAAAAATACTTAGCCTCCCTAGGAGGTCAACCTGCACTGCCGGCTAGAGAGAGCCAGGTCAGCGGAACCATCCGAGCGAAAAATACTTAGCCTCCCTGGGAGGTCAACCTGCCCTGCCGGCTAGAGAGAGCCCGGTCAGCGGAACCATCCGAGGGGTAAAATACTTAGCCTCCCTGGGAGGTCAACCTGCCCTGCCGGCTAGAGAGAGCCCGGTCAGCGGAACCATCCGAGGGGAAAAATACTTAGCCTCCCTGGGAGGTCAACCTGCCATGCCGGCTAGAGAGAGTCCGGTCAGCTGAACCATCCGAGGGAAAAAATACTTAGCCTCCCTGGGAGGTCGACCTGCCCTGCCGGCTAGAGAGAGCCCGGTCAGCGGAACCATCCGAGGGGAAGAATACTTAGCCTCCCTGGGAGGTCAACCTGCCCTGCCGACAAGAGAGAGCCCGATCAGCAGAACCATCTGACGGGAAAAATACTTAGCCTCCCTGGGAGGTCAACCTGCCCTGTCGGCTAGAGAGAGCCTGGTCAGCGGAACAATCCGAGGGGAAAAATACTTAGCCTCCCTGGAAGGTCAACCTGCCCTGCCGGCTAGAGAGAGCCCGGTCAGCGGAACCATCCGAGGGAAAAAATAATTAGCCTCCCTGGGAGGTCAACCTGCCCTGCCGGCTAGAGAGAGCCCGGTCAACGGAACCATCCGAGGGGAAGAATACATAGCCTCCCTGGGAGGTCAACCTGCCCTGCCGGCTAGAGAGAGCCCGGTCAGCAGAACCATCCGACGAGAAAAATACTTAGCCTCCCTGGAAGGTCAACCTGCCCTGCCGGCTAGAGAGAGCCCGGTCAGCGGAACCATCCGGGTGGAAAAATACTTAGCCTCCCTAGGAGGTCAACCTGCCCTGCCGGCTAGAGAGAGCCAGGTCAGCGGAACCATCCGAGGGAAAAATACTTAGCCTCCCTGGGAGGTCAACCTGCCCTGCCGGCTAGAGAGAGTCCGGTCAGCGGAACCATCCGAGAGGTAAAATACTTAGCCTCCCTGGGAGGTCAATCTGCCCTGCCGGCTAGAGAGAGCCCGGTCAGCGGAACCATCCGAGGGGAAAAATACTTAGCCTCCCTGGGAGGTCAACCTGTCATGCCGGCTAGAGAGAGCCCGGTCAGCGGAACCATCCGAGGGGAAAAATACTTAGCCTCCCTGGGAGGTCAACCTGCTCTGCCGGCTAGAGAGAGCCCGGTCAGCGGAATCATCCGAGGCGAAAAATACTTAGCCTCCCTGGGAGGTCAACCTGCCCTGCCGGCTAGAGAGAGCCCGGTCAGCGGAATCATCCGAGGGGTAAAATACTTAGCCTCCCTGGGAGGTCAACCTGCCCTGCTGGCTAGAGAGAGCCCGGTCAGTGGAACCATCTGAGGGAAAAAATACTTAGCCTCCCTGGGAGGTCAACCTGCTCTGCCGGCTAGAGAGAGTCCAGTCAGCGGAACCATCCGAGGGAAAAAATACTTAGCCTCCCTGGGAGGTAACCTGCCCTGCCGGCTAGAGAGAGCCCGGTCAGCGGAACCATCCGAGGGGAAGAATACTTAGCCTCCCAGGGAGGTCAACCTGCCCTGCCGGCAAGAGAGAGCCCGATCAGCAGAACCATCTGACGGGAAAAATACTTAGTCTCCCTGGGAGGTCAACCTGCCCTGTCGGCTAGAGAGAGCCCGGTCAGCGGAACAATCCGAGGGGAAAAATACTTAGCTTCCCTAGAAGGTCAACCTGCCCTGCCGGCTAGAGAGAGCCCGGTCAGCGGAACCATCCGAGGTGAAAAATAATTAGCCTCCCTGGGAGGTCAACCTGCCCTACCGGCTAGAGAGAGCCCGGTCAGCGGAACCATCCGAGGGGTAAAATACATAGCCTCCCTGGGAGGTCAACCTGCCCTGCCGGCTAGAGAGAACCCGGTCAGCGGAACCATCCGAGGGGAAAAATACTTAGCCTCCCTGGGAGGTCAACCTGCCCTGCCGGCTAGAGAGAGCCCGGTCAGCGGAACCATCCGAGGTGAAAAATACTTAGCCTCCCTGGAGGTCAACCTGTCCTGCCGGCTAGAGAGAGCCCGGTCAGCGGAACCATCTGAGGGGAAAAATACTTAGCCTCCCTGGGAGGTCAACCTGCCTTACCGGCTAGAAAGAGCCCGGTCAGCGGAACCATCCGAGGGGAAAAATACTTAGCCTCCCTAGGAGGTCAACCTGCCCTGCCGACTAGAGAGAACCCGGTCAGCGGAACCATCCGAGGGGAAAAATACTTAGCCTCCCTGGGAGGTCAACCTGCCCTGCCGGCTAGAGAGAGCCCGGTCAGCGGAACCATCCGAGGTGTAAAATACTTAGCCTCCCTGGGAGGTCAACCTGCTCTGCCGGCTAGAGAGAGTCCGGTCAGCGGAACCATCCGAGGGGAAAAATACTTAGCCTCCCTGGGAGGTCAACCTGCCCTGCCGGCTAGAGAGAGCCCGGTCAGCGGAACCATTCGAGGGGAAAAATACTTAGCCTCCCTGGGAGGTCAACCTGCCCTGCCGGCTAGAGAGAGCCCGGTCAGCGGAACCATCCGAGGGGAAGAATACTTAGCCTCTCTGGGAGGTCAACCTGCCCTGCCGGCTAGAGAGAGCCCGATCAGCGGAACCATCCGAGGGGAAAAATACTTAGACTCCCTAGGAGGTCAACCTGCCCTGCCGGCTAGAGAGAGCCCGGTCAGCCGAACCATCCGAGGGGAAAAATACTTAGCACAATACATTCTGGCGTAAACAGTCGGGGATAAAATTAATTTTAACTAAGAACTTGCCGATACAAGGTTCACTCAGAATGCTCACTCTTGGAGATTGTTCTATTCCTGTCACTGCCATTGTTGACTTTTGGCCCTCATCTCCAGAAACTCTGGGCAGGTGGACGTCGCGTGACCTTCCTCCTGATGGAAGTCACAGTAAGGTAACTCCACTCGGACGCCCCCTCTTCCTCTCGTACGATTTCTTCTTCTTCTGTGGCCGATTGCCATGGTTTGCTGAGGTGGTGGAGAGAGTGCCTTCGGTCCCTGCCTCCGCCCTGGGAGGTCGGGCCCCTCTTCCTGGAAGTTGTCCTCCTCTTGGTCGAACTTCCTCTTGGGAGCCCCCACCCTCCCCCCCTACTGCCTTGACTTCGGCTCACTCAGCTTGGCCAACCTTCTTGCGAACTCCGGGTTGGCCTCCTCACTCTCGATTTCTTCCGCCACCCTTTCCATCAATTCTTCGAAGGATAGGGGGGACTTCCGCTTCAAGTTCATCTTGAACCCCTCCCGCAGCCCCACTGTGAAGGCGAGCTGGAGGGTGAACCCTGGTACCTCTTGGACAAGCAAAACCTCTTCCTGGAACCTATCCACGTAGTGAACCAGTGACTCCCTCGGCTCTTGCTTGATCTTGAAGAGTGCTTCGGCATCCCTCTTCCTCTTCCTTGACGTCGAGAAGCGTAGCAGGAAACCTCGACGCAAGTCTTCGAAGGCATAGATAGACCCCCCCCCCCCCCCCGGGAGCTGGTGGAACCAATCCCTTGCCTTCTCCTTCAAAGTGGTCGCGAAGAGTCAGCACTTGAAAGCGTCCGACATGGGCCTGATGGAGACCATGTCCTCAAACCACTGCAGGTGCAGGACTGGGTCATCTTTGCCGGAGTAGTAAGACATCTCCGGCCCTCCGAACCCCTCTGGAACCGGGGCCGAGAGGATCAACTCACACAAAGGACTTCCCTTGCTCGCCCCCCTTTGGGGCTGGGCGAGTGGGGGTATGACACCTCCCCACTCGCCCCCTTGGGGCTGGGCGAGTGGGGGTATGGCACCTCCCCACTCGCCCCCTTGGGGCTGGGCGAGTGGGGGTATGACACCTACCCACTCGCCCCCTCCTAGGGGACCAGGTGAGTGGGGGCTGAATGCCTCCCCACTCCCCCCCACTGGTACCTCCTTCCTGGGTTGCTGGTCGGGAGTGCTCTCGCCCACCTACTGAGGCGGGACCTCCGGACCACCTCTTCTCCTTCCTTCGCCTATCGTGGCGAAAGCTAGCTGCAAGGTCTGCAGGACCTCCTGTCGGAAATTTTCCAACATCTCCAACATCACTCCAGCCATCGAAGGCTGCGAGTGGCCTGGGTCGGATCCTCATCCACCTCCAGCCATGGAGCTCAGCTTGAGATTTTCTTGTGCTGGTCACTCTCCACGCTCACCACACCATAAATGTTGAAACCAAGACTTGAGAAAACAAGACTAAGTCTCTGTGGAGTTCGGGCCCTCAACAAGTTGGGGGTGACCTCGCACTTACTTCTCCTAAGGGAGAGCTCTAAACTAAGAGGCTAAGGAACCAGGAACAAGACTAAGGGCTCGGCGAGGAGGTCCCACCACACACCCGGAAGATCTTAGAGCGCTTCCCCTCTCAAGCCAATGCCGGGCTTGGGCACCTTTGGAGGCTCTCCTCACCCACTAAAGAGACTTGGGGAGAGAGAGGCCAAAAGAGAGCTCCTCCAAATGGTGCCCCCTTGGTCCAATTTATAGTTTTCTGGACTTGGTCTGCTAATAGCCACAATCTGGCCTACGAGATTACGAAAATACCCTCAAGTTTGGCCTGCCAACAGCCAAATCCCGCCATTCTGAGGCGCTAAACGCAGACCGCCCCCTCTCCTCGGGGCTGGGCGAGAGGGGGCAGACCGTCTCCCTTGCTCGCCCCCCTCACCGGGGCGGGGCGAGACAGGGGGTCGGACCCTCTCCGGCTCGCCCCCTAGCTAAGGCGGAGCGAGCCGGGGGTTGGCCCCTCTCCGGCTCGCCCCCTAGCTGGGGCGGGGCGAGCCGGGGGTTGGCCCCTCTCCGGCTCGCCCCCTAGCTGGGGCGGTGCGAGTCGGGGGTTGGCCCCTCTCCGGCTCGCCCCCTAGCTGGGGCGGGGAGAGCCGGGGGTTGGCCCCTCTCCGGCTCGCCCCCTAGCTGGGGCGGGGCGAGCCGTGGGTTGGCCCCTCTCCGGCCCCCCCTAGCTGGGGCGGGGCGAGCCGGGGGTTGGCCCCTCTCCGGCTAGCCCCCTAGCTGGGGCGGGGCGAGCCGGGGGTCGGCCCCTCTCCGTCTCGCCCCCAAGCTGGGGCGGGGCGAGCCGGGGGTCGGCCCCTCTCCGGCTCGCCCCCTAGCTGGGGCGGGGCGAGCCGGGGGTCGGCCCCTCTCCGGCTCGCCCCCTAGCTGGGGCAGGGCGAGTCGGGGGTTGGCCCCTCTCCGGCTCGCCCCCTAGCTGGGGCGGGGCGAGACCGGGGGTCGGCCCCTCTCCGGCTCGCCCCCTAGCTGGGGCGGGGAGAGCCGGGGGTCGGCCCCTCTCCGGCTCGCCCCCTAGCTGGGGCGGGGCGAACCGGGGGTTGGCCCCTCTCCGGCTCTCCCCCTAGCTGGGGCGGGGCGAGCCGGGGGTTGGCCCCTCTCCGGCTCGCCCCCTAGCTGGGGCGGGGCGAGCCGGGGGTTGGCCCCTCTCCAGCTCGCCCCCTAGCTGGGGCAGGGCGAGCCGGGGGTTGACCCCTCTCCGTCTCGCCCCCTAGCTGGGGCGAGGCGAGCCGGGGGTTGGCCCCTCTCCGGTTCGCCCCCTAACTAGGATGGGCGAGCAGGGGGCAGGCCGCCCTCCCTGCTCGCTCCTTTCTCGTAGCTAAAAAATAACATTTGGCCCAAAAACCTCCTGGGTCCCGGGGGCCCACTCGGCGAATACAGGGATGTACAATCTCCCAATTATGTATACATAATAACAAGAAAAAAACAATGACCTAAAATCCCTCAGCTTCTCTCATAAATCCTAATCTCTCTTTTCTTATGAGATAACTTAGATATATATATATAGCTTTAACTACATTAAAGTAGTTTGGAGTTGTAGAATTAATCTTAGCCAACCAATATGTGACAAGCTTTTGATCTCAACCATCCAATGAAGAGAGAGAAATAAAGAAAGAAGAGAGAGTGGGAGAGGGAATCTTTATAGCCCTCCTATACCTACATTTAGGGGTAGGAGGGAGAGGGGGAGAGAAGAGAAAGGGAGAGAGAAATTGATTTTTTAGGTAAAAAGTTACATTTTCTTACAAAATATAAATAGGAATATTGATTCATATTTTTTACGGTCATTTTAAGTACTCATATGTATATGTTTTGAATAAAATGTAAGTGCTCATATGCGGGCGCAGCCCGCTCGAATGCGGGCGCAACCCGCTTAAATGTGGGTGAAGCCCGCTAAGAGTCAGCGAGCACGGGCGAAGCCCGTGCGCAACCCGCTCATATGCAGGCACAACCAGCTCGAATGCGGACGCATCCCTCTCGAATGCGGGCGAAGCCCGCTAAGAGTCAGCGAGCCCGTGCGGAGTTGCTCGTATATATCTATACAGAAATATGGGATGACTTTTTAATTCCATGCTTTGTAAAACCATCAAACAAATCATGTCCATTCGATCACAAGATCTAATCCTGATGGTGGACTGCAAATAGCAATTCAAAGCAAATTCCTTTCCCTCCCTGACGCTGAATTCCCGAGCCCCCCATGGCTAAAATCGAAGAGAGAGAGAGAAGCGAGAGAGAATAGAGAGAGAGAGAGGAGAGAGGGGGAGAGTGTGGTGGAGAGGGAGAGAATGAGGGAGAGAGAGAAAAATAAATTTTTAAGTATATACGTATATTTTTTTACAAAATAAATATTGTAATATTGATGTATATTTTTTTACGGTCATTTCAAGTACTCGTATGTATATGTTGTGGGCGCAGCCAGCAGACGCATCGAGCTCGGGCGAAGCCCATGTGGAGGCGGGCAAAGCCCGCCTAGATGCGGCCGAAGGCCGCCCAACAGCATCACGTCGTGGGCGGGTCATGCCCGCCGTCGTCGCCGGGTACTGTCGCGCTTGGCCGTAGGTGCGGAGCCCCGTGTCGGGCACTCGTGTATATATATATATAATCTCATTTAGCAAGAAAAATTAGGAAAATAAGATAATTTTTTATAATTAGCATCAAATTTAGCTAGGTAAATAAATCTTTATTTTTCCTACAAAAATGGCAAGAGGTGTTTTTGTTGCAAACATAGCAACAAATTTTTTTTACAAAAAATTGTCGCTAAAATACTAACGAAATGTCGCTAAAATACTAACGAAATTTTTTGTTGCAAAAATAACACTGATTTTAATTTGTTGCAAAATATTTATGGAGGCGAAAATTATTTCATTCCAAAAAAATTCATCTATCTTTCTTAAAAAGAGATAATTTTTTTATTATTTTATTCCCCTTCGCATAAAACAAAATTGTTATTCATATATTTTATAAATTAGCATAAATCATTTATATCAAACAAATAATTTATAATATATTTAATTCTTTATATAATTTTATAAATTATTTAAACATTTACATATATTTATAAATTAGCATTATTACTATCTAAAGAAATAATCATATGCGGGCGTAGCCCGCTCATATGAAGGCACAGCCCGCTCAAATGCGGGCGAAGTCCCTAAGAGTCAGCGAGCAAGGGCAAAGCCCGTGCGCAGCCTGCTTATAGGCGGGCGTAGCCCACTCATATGCAGGCACAGCCCGCTCGAATGAGAGCGCATACCGCTCGAATGAGAGCGCATACCGCTCGAATGCGGGCGAAGCCCGCTAAGAGTCAGCGAGCACGGGCAAAGCCCGTGCGGAGCTGCTCGTATATATTTATATATATGCATACGAATGACAGTGCACGAGGGGCCCCCCGTGCCCCTCGCGACAGTACCCGGCCCGCGAAGGCGGGCTTCTCCCGCCCCCGGCGCGATGCTGTCGGGCGGCCTTCGGACGCATCCAGGCGGGCTTCGCCCCGCCTCCGCACGGGTTGCGCCCGCATCAAGGCGGGCTGCGCCTGCAACATATACATATGAGTACTTCAAATGACCGTAAAAAAATATACATCAATATTACAATATTTATTTTGTAAAAAATATACGTATATACTCCTAAAGCTCAATTTTTTCTCTCTCTCCCTCTCTTAAAAAGATTATTTTCTTCTCTCTCCCTCACTCGTCGCCGCACTCTCTCCCTCTCCCTCATGCTCTCTCTCTCCTCTTTCTCTCTCTTTCTCTCTCTCGCCGCTCTCTCTCTCTCCTCCATCTCTTTCTCTCTCTCAGCTCTCTCACTCTCTCCCCCTCCCAGCCGTCACAGCCCCTCTCTCCTCACTTTTTCTCTCTCTTTCTCTCTCTCTCTTTTGTCCTTCACCGGTTGTAGCTTTAGGAGGCCTATGAATTTTTTTGTTTGACCATCATATAAGATCGGGCGGCGGCCGATTTAAGGAGCGAAATCCGGCGGCCCGAATTGTAACGCCCCGAATTAATTTAATTCGGTTTCGGTGTGCGTTTAGAGAGTTTTGGGGTGCGGATAGGGGTGTGGTCTGCGAATAGCGGAGTGGGGTGCGGTTAAGGCTTAGTTAAATAAGCCTCCTCCCCCTCTCAACCCTAAACACCGGACCCCCTCTCTCTCTCGCTCTCGTTTGCACAGGCCAGCCGCAAACCCCCCATCTCCCGATCTCTCCCGTCGCCCCTCTCTCCCTGTCGCCTGGAGCAAGAGCCGCCCCGAGTTCCTCCCCCTCCCTCACCCGAGCAGCCCTCTCTCTCTCGATCCCTCTCTCTCTTGATCCCTCTCTCTCCCGTCGCCTGGAGCAGGGAAGGCCGTCCCGAGCTCCCTCTCCCTTTCCCGTCACCGCCTAGAGCAAGGAGGACTCGTCCCCCTTCCTCTCCTTTTCTCCCGTCGACAAGGAGGAGTCGAGCCCCTCTCCTCTCTCCCGTTTTCCTGCTGGAAGGAGAAGCCCAAGCTAGCCCCTTGCCGACCTAGGGCTAGGGTTCTAGCTTTTGTTGGGGGTGGCCGACCGGAAGCATTCGTGGAGAGCAGATTTCGTGCGCGGACAGCCGTTACTTTCGCTAGCCGTCAAATCCAGGCGCGTTCCCATGGCTCCGAAGCGCACTTCAAGGGTAACGACTTTTCTTCTTGGGCAGGTGAAGCCCTATTTTAGCATATTTGCATGGAAGCCCCTCTCCACCGACTGGTGGGGAAGAGTGCCCTCCGACGGGTCGATGTTTACATCCCCGCGTTTAATTGCATTAGTATCCGGAAGCGTGAGTACGGATTAGGCATGCTGTGTGAAGCCCATACTGACATGTTGGTCTGGATTGGTGATGTTCTGGGGTTCTCGAAGAAGACTTCGTGAAATTTGTATGTTTGGATCGTAAACGTTAGTTCTCGGGGAACTTCTGTTGTGTTTGTGTGAAGCCCGTCTCTTGGAGACCGTTGGGCTAGCGTGTGGAGTTGTGCGCCTTGGGTGCCTAACTTAGGTGGTCGCGAGTGTCACCCTTGTTACATAACAAACGGTTATGTAGGCGGTAACAGGCAAGGGAGGCTGACCCGCGTCATGCGTGTTGGGTACGACGACTTGAGCAACGGGCTTAGCTGAACTGTACCTGCCCTATGTGGTGTAGTTCAACTACCTAAGGTATCTGGCGTGTCGCTAAAGGCATAGGAGAGAGTCGAGGCCATTGGGTCTCGGTTAGCAAATGCTCAACTTTGGACCATCCAGTCTGGGACTGAGGATGGTGGTGGGACCGGGGAAATCCGGTACATCGTTAAGGTGCCCTGTGTGCACGAGACGTTGGGCCGATCGAGCCAACGTTTGTGATGTTTGGTGCTTTTACGGCACACTCTAGCTCTATGTAATTATGCTAACTTGCTTGCAGGGAAGAAGCACTGCCACCCCGAGAAAGGGGTGGGGTCGTTATAATTTGGTCAGCTATACTGACCGTTGTTTTGTTTGCCACCACTTGGTGGAATGTTCTTATGCAGGAGCAGGTGAGCCGAGCGGGAAGTAACGGGCTGAAGCCCTTATGCTGAGCCCGCCCTCGAAGGCCCGAATGTTTTGTTTAGTCTTTTTCATGTGTTGTCGGTCTGCGTGCCGATGTATGCAAAACACATCTTTTTGATTAAACAGTAGTGATGTAAGCCTTAAGGCCAAACGTTGATTGTGCGTCTTTTCACTCCTTGTTTTCTTGTTGTAGTGGACATTCCTTGTTGGGTGGTTATTTCATCTCTTTAAAAAGCTTCCGTTAGAATGCAACTCTGTGTTAGGGTGCATTTTGAAAATAAAAGAATTGTATGGTCTCATTTAGTAATGCGTTCGTCTGTCGTATAATATGGCGTGGGGCCCCGGCCGTACCTTCTGTTATATTATTAGTGACGGATGGGGGTGTTACACGAATAGCTCCCATGGTAGAGATATTTCATGTCTACCATATTTCCATATATGATAGGAGATATATATAAAGGTTAACAAATGATAAAGCGTATCATGAAGTCCTACCTCTTCACGGCGAGGAACCCAGTTATGTGACCGAAGATCAAACACATCACGAACCATAAACCTCAGACGTGGAGCAAGCAGGGGGTTGATAGTTAGCTCTTTCAGTCGGTTAAAGTAGGTATCATTATAACGCCTTGATTTGGGACATGCATCCAACTGCTTTCCAATGGTGATAAAAAACTGACAAATAGCTTCGACATTTTCCGCCCCTGGAAATGCTTTTACATCTGGTCCCAGTAGTTCCTGTTAGCATACAACCAATCAGAAAATATATCTTCTTACAGAGCATCTAAAGGCATCAGAGAAAGTAAAATGCTCTAATTATATGAACCTGGACAATATGGTGGACAACTATCTCTGGCACCATCTTCTGTTTAAAAAGTTCTCCAATTAAACGGATATTGCCAAGGGTTCGAAGCTTAACCATTTTTTCTTTATCCATGCGTTCAATTTCCTGGTCTGGGCCGGTTAATTTGCTGATCTCAGATCTAAGTTTGTCAGAACCTTCAAAAGCCTCCTGACAAATATTCAACAATATACGCTGGAAGGTTATCTCCTTTCCACCAGGATCATCGGCAGGGAATGGAGGGATCTTTTCATTGAGATCAGAACACAGCTCAGAATACATGGAACAGAAGGTGGGTTCCATGACTGCTTTATCAAATATTAGAGAAACAACACCCTGCAAACTTATTGATTGTTATTATGTGCTGAAAATCTAGGAGAAAAGAAGGAAAAATAAAGAAGTTGCTTTTCTTCTACTATGAACACATGAACCTTTAAAATGTCTGGAGTAGTTATCCCCGCATCAATCAACTGGCCTTTGAGAATATCAAACTTTTCGGGTGTCAGCTCATTCAAAATACTGCATACCGTGGAGAAACTAGATTAATTATACCCAAATGATGAATAAAGATTTTTTTAAGAAAGGTAAGGTTACAAGGAATACAGAATTTCAAGTACAAGGAATACAAAAATTTACCCCTTTACTGTTTTAAGAACTCGTTCATTATAAGAGAGATTGCTCCTACGTCCAGACCAAGGCAATTCAGCTTTAAAAAGTGCAGGAGCAGGTCCACCCTATTAGTATAATGATGAGTCATCATTTGAAATGACACAAAAAGAAGGAAAATTCTATAGAAGATGAGCTTAAAAGAAACTACAACATGAACCATGATCTTTATTGTGAAAATATTACTGGACGTTTTCTTTGTATGATAAAAAAAGTAACGGTTTAAGATAATAAAGCAATGAAATGTGCAATGGAAAAGAAAATTGTTCACGACATCCTAAACAAATTTTGGTCCATGTAAGAGAGCTCTTAATATTTCACATGATTGTTCTCCAAGATTTAACAATAAATAGTTGAGAATTTAATGTTGCATATATCAAAACTAAGAAACAAATTATTACATCTTCCCTCTATATATACACTAAGGAGTGTGATAGCTAAACCTCATGGAGGAATAGGACTAAAAGAGAGAGATAGAGAGAGAGAACTTACAATGAGCTCCCTTATGAGCCTCTACATATGGGCTTTAACATACTGTTACGTATGCGGAAGGTAGTACGGAGCGTCGACAGCGTGGAGTGCTTACTCCAGAAGGAAGAGGACCACGGCGGAGACACCTGCGTGATTGCTGATGCCCCAGGCGGGGATCTTTTATTTAAGTTGCGTTTCGGATTTCTTGCTTAATTACGCTTTTGCCCGAAGAGGGGTTCTAATACCCCAAACCTCTTGTAATTTGTATCTTTGATCATTTGGAATGAAATGTTTTGGAGCATAGGGCTGGCCAAGAGTCCCTCTTGGAATTCCTCTCTTCCTTCCTCTTAATCTCCCGAATTGGAGCCGTGAAACCCTAAGGAGTAAAATTGGTCCTAAGGGGTAAAATTGCCCTGTTATAAACCCCCTAAACCGCCACGATTCTCCCATCACCTCGTACAACTCCCTCTCACAATCACCAATAGGAAGCTCCACCTCCCCTGGAACACCCTTACCAGCGCCCCAACCCAACCACCAAAAATACCTTGATCTCCACCGCCATGACATATGTTTCCGCTGCAAGCATCCTTATCTCTCACAGACAATTGTGTAAATAAAGAACTGTGCCTACTACTCGTTGGTGAATACGTAGACATCACCCTTGCTGACTTTGAAATATATGAGTTCGAGGATAAACCCGGCAGTACTCGCCCTTGAGGACAAATTCAATTTTGAAGAGCGAGTTAATGATACGAGTATGGAGGGCAATCAACCCTCGCAACCATTGAAGACTCAGAGCCGCCTTTCTGTCAGCATCCATGCCCTTTCATTATTATACTATTTTCCTCTTCGAGTGGTATTTTGGTAAATTCAGTCACTACAGAGTCCTCCCCTATTTAAGCGAAAGTTGGAAGTCTTAGAAAGGAAGTGGTGTGAGTCATATAACTCTTTATAGAGAGTGATCCTTTGGGGGATCCAGCACAAGTGAATTGGTTGCTCGCGATGGTGTATTTCCAATTTCAATTATCAAGCAATCAATTATTTCCTAATTGCTATCAACATCCAACCTACAACCAATTGGCCGTAGGTTGAGGGGTCCAAAATCTATACTAACTGCAGAAGGCCACATTAGAATCCTGATGTTGGACCGTTCTCAATAAAATTCAATTAAAAAAATAATATAAGGACCACCAAACACAATCCTTATGCCTCCAGCAACATCAATCTATACCCCAACTATATATACATAATAACAAGAAGAAGAAAAACAATGACCTAAAATCCCTCAACTTCTCTCCTAAATCCTAATCTCTCTTTTCTTATGAGATAACTTAGAGATGAATATATATATATATAAAGGTTAACAAATGATAAAGCGTGTAATGAAGTCCTACCTCTTCACGGCGAGGAACCCAGTTATGTGACCGAAGATCAAACACATCACGAACCATAAACCTCAGACGTGGAGCAAGCTGGGGGTTGATAGTTAGCTCTTTCAGTCGGTTAAAGTAGGTATCATTATAACGCCTTGATTTGGGACTTGCATCCAACTGCTTTCCAATGGTGATAAGAAACTGACAAATAACTTCGACATTTTCCTCCGCTGGACATGCTTTTACATCTGATCCCAGTAGTTCCTGTTAGCATACCACCAATCAGAAAATATATCTTCTTCAGAGCATCTAAGGCATCAGAGAAAGTAATATGCTCTATTTATATGAACCTGGACAATATGGTGGACAACTATCTCTGGCACCATCTTCTGTTTAAAAAGTTCTCCAATTAAACGGATATTGCCAAGGGTTCGAAGCTTAACCATTTTTTCTTTATCCATGAGTTCAATTTCCTGGTCTGGGCCGGTTAATTTGCTGATCTCAGATCTAAGTTTGTCAGAACCTTCAAAAGCCTCCTGACAAATATTCAACAATATACGCTGGAAGGTTATCTCCTTTCCACCAGGATCATCGGCAGGGAATGGAGGGATCTTTTCGTTGAGATCAGAACACAGCTCAGAATACATGGGACAGAAGGTGGGTTCCATGACTGCTTTATCAAATATTAGAGAAACAACACCCTGCAAACTTATTGATTGTTACTATGTGCTGAAAATCTAGGAGAAAAGAAGGTAAAATAAAGAAGTTGCTTTTCTTCTAGTATGAACACATGAACCTTTAAAATGTCTGGAGTAGTTATCCCCACATCAATCAACTGGCCTTTGAGAATATCAAACTTTTCAGGTGTCAGCTCATTCAAAATACTGAATACCGTGGAGAAACTAGATTAATTATACCCAAATGATGAATAAAGATTTTTTTAAGAAAGTTAAGGTTACAAGGAATACAGAATTTCAAGTACAAGGAATACAAAAATTTACCCCTTTACTGTTTTAAGAACTCGTTCATTATAAGAGAGATTGCTCCTACGTCCAGACCAAGGCAATTCAGCTTTAAAAAGTGCAGGAGCAGGTCCACCCTATTAGTATAATGATGAGTCATCATTTGAAATGACACAAAAAGAAGAAAAATTCTATAGAAGATGAGCTTAAAAGAAACTACAACATGAACCATGATCTTTATTGTGAAAATATTACTAGACATTTTCTTTGTATGATAAAAAAAGTAACGGTTTAAAATAATAAAGCAATGAAATGTGCAATGGAAAAGAAAATTGTTCACGACATCCTAAACAAATTTTGGTCCATGTAAGAGAGCTCTTAATATTTCACATGATTGTTCTCCAAGATTTAACAATAAATAGTTGAGAATTTAATGTTGTATATATCAAAACTAAGAAACAAATTATTACACCTTCCCTCTATATATACACTAAGGAGTGTGATAGCTAAACCTCATGAAGGAATAGGACTAAAAGAGAGAGATAGAGAGAGAGAATTTACAATGAGCTCCCTTATGAGCCTCTACATATGGGCTTTAACATACTGTTACGTATGTGGACGGTAGCACGGAGCTTGAAGGGGCGTCGACAGCGTGGTGTGTTTACTCCAGGAGGAAGAGGACCACGGCGGAGACACCGATGTGATAGCTAATGCCCCGGGCGGGGTGTTTTATCTTTTATTTAAGTTGCATTTCGGATTTCTTGATTAATTACGCTTTTGCCCAGAAAGGGGTTCTAATACCACAAACCTCTTGTAATTTGTATCTTTGATCATTTGGAATGAAATATTTTGGAGCCTAGGGTTGGAAGTCCCTCTTGGAATTCCTCTTTTCCTTCCTCTTAATCTCCCGAATTGGAGCCGTGAAACCCTGAGGGGTAAAATTGGTCCGACGTGCCGAACCCGTCCGCTATCTCCTTAGCCGTCGGGACTCATTTGTAACACATAAATTTCATACAACTACCTAAAAATAATAAACTTTCATCAAAAGATTATTTTCGTAAATTATGTATGTTATGAAGAAGTTTAAATTTTGAAATTTATATTTATGCTGAATTTATTTTGGGTTGCGAATAACTAAATGATTAAACATAATATAATTGGTGCGCTGATAGATAAATTTTAGATTTTATAAAAGATATTCTCCGATTCTATATCCGATAAAGGCAAGTGTACCTTATCGATTATAGTATAGGATATAAAATACCAAGGTCGTATTAGATCCGGGACGCGTCGATTACTTCTACTTCAAGGAAATCACAATTATCTTATCAAATGGATTTTCGAGTTGGTTTGTGCGAATAAAAGAAAAGCTATGATTAAAAAGGGTGGTTTATACTATATTTAAAAAAGCTAGCACTCGATCTCGACTCACTTCGGAAGGAAAACGATCAAAAGAAAATAAAGTCTAAATCTATTTAACGAAACTGCTTGGACCGTGGAGGTTCCCAAAATATGAACGCACTTATTTCGAGGATACGCCCAACTGTGTTTAGGCTGATCGACCGAACTTCCGTTCTACAATCGAAACCCCTAAAGCTCGCTTTACGTGGTGAACCTCACTATTGGATTTGACTCCAATCCGGGAGATTTACGTCGTCCTCTTTCAGGATTGCATTCAACTCCCTTTACCGTGAGTGATCGATTCGTACGCACGATCCTTTCAGCTACTAGTGTACGGAAACAGAAGTGAAAATCATATATTGATAATATAATCCCGCTCAATATTAATCAAGGGTAAATCCTAAGCATTCGTTTAAAGAGAAAACAAATTAGATTAAGAAGAGAAGAACATTTTTCATTCCTTGGATCATCTCAATCGAGTACTAATAGAAATTTAGCTACTCATGAAAATGGTGGAAACATAAAACATAAAGGGTATACATGATTAAGAACACAAGAGCGTAATAAATAAAAGAAAATGTGATTTTATTTCTAATAAAAAGAGAGTACAAGCGAAGGAAAAGTAAGAGCTGCAGGACTAGAAAATAAAGTGCAAGAATTAAGTAAAGCAATACAAAAAGAACAACAAAGACAGCAACTTCAAGCTGATGCGGAGCAGAGACGAGGACGAGTTTTGGGCCCATTCGGGGCTGATTTGGCGACTTACCATATATGGCGTGCCCGGATCGACGATCGGACTCCGCAGATGTGTTCGGATTCGCGTTGCGAATCAATTTGATATATTGGTTTATGTATTTGGACTTATTATTGTTTTATTTTAGGGGTTTTCCATCCGGCCAATCATAGTCGTTGATTGGGATGCCCTAGTTTTGGTTTTAATTATAAATAGGCTCTTACGGGGCTGATTTGAGACATTGCAGAATTTGGAGAGACTATTCCCGGATTCCAGCGATCACCCCGCGGTGCCGACGCCGTGGAACCCTAGGTGACGACTCCTAGGCGCCCAAACTCCTCCCCAAGGTACTACCCATCCATTGCCTCCTTCTTCCCCCTCCGAAACCCTCATCCGCAGCCCCACAAGCCGTGGGAACACTGTTCATCCGAGTACTGTTCATGCGGGTACTGTTCACCGCCGCACTGTTCATCCGCACACTATTCACCCCCGCACTGTTCATCCGCGCACTGTTCACCGCAGCACTGTTTATCCGCCGCCTATAGATTCGTCCTGCGTCAATTGGTATCAGAGGCGAGGTTGCGCACACTTTTCGATACGCAGTCGTAGAGTCTATAGGATATTTTTTTATTATGTCTAGGTGTCACAATTATGCCTCCCCTCACCTTAGAGGTCTCGAGTCCACTAGCACCCGCTCTCACAAAGCCCCATCAGGGAGATCTTCACGTTACTACGATGATTATTCTCGATCGCAGCACACCACTTTTAGAGATCGTGTTGACCCACCGACACGAGACCACTACACTAGAGACGATCAGTATGATGGTTGTCGTCGTTCTTATCCGTACACGCGAGCGGATCGTGTTGATCCTTCGACACGACTCGGTTACCTTAGGAATGATTATTATGAGGATCATCGTTCCGAGAGAGATATTGAGAGTCAGTTTCGTACTGCTGCCCCTTCCTTTGACGGCTCATTGAGTCCCGAGTCTTTCAGTTATTGGCTCGTGGATATGGAGTATTATCTTGACCATTTTGAGGTATTCAGTGAGCGTCGCGTCAAGTTTGCGAAACATAGACTTTTAGATCAAGTGAGGGCATATTGGGCTAGCGTTGAGAGGACACGCGAGCGAGACCGTCTACATCGCGTCATTAGTTGGGTGGACATGAAGCGTACATTGTGTCAGAGGTATCTGCCTTCGTCGTATCGGAGTCGCTTGCTCGACCAATTATTTTCCCTTCAGCAAGGATCCATGTCCGTCGCTGAGTACAGGGATCGCTTTGATGAGTTAGTTGTGAGGAGCGATATCCGAGAGGACCCAGCCATGACCTCTTGCAGATTTCGGTCTGGTCTTCGACTAGACATTCGTACTGAGGTGGTTTATCATAGCTCGAAGTCCCTCGAGCAGACGTATCAGCTTGCCCTTCGTTACGAACAGTCTTTGAGATCCACAAGAGCTGGTCGATTGGATCCTCATTCTGACCTCCGCAGTACGAGCTCCTCCCACACCGAGGACACCACTCTGTCGACCATTGTTCCGTCAGACATGGCAGAAGTGATACCTGATACGGATTGCTCTCACCCTAGTGAGGTGCTTAGCCCAGTGAGTGACCTATCCCTTGTTTTTGACCCGTCTCTCGTGACCTCGACTGAGAGTGAGCCTGAGCGACCTCTTGAGCCTATGGTGTCGTGCCCCTTACCCACACCACCACCTCTGGCATGTCATGGGTTGATTAGCACCCCTACCCTGGACTCACATCTTGACACCGCACCCACAGACCCATTCTTGAGCGTAGATCTATGTCGCTCTCTCATTGTTGTTACCTTGAGTCACATCACGACCGAGAGACCAGAGCCTGGTGTTGATCTCGAAGTGGCTGTTTCATCCATTCACGGGGACACTACCCCTGACGATGGTACTCATCTGGAGGACCATGACCCTAGTGACGAATACTATGACGACCCCCTTGTTGAGCCACCACATCCTGGTGAGGATGCGATTCAGGTGAGCCGTTTGTTTACGAGTTTCGAGTTAGTGGTGTTTCTTCCATTATCGTCCCTGACCTTGCCCCAGAGGATGGATATTATGAGGAACATCCAATATTTAGGGCACCACTTGCTGACACATCGCACTCTCGCTGAGTTTTGGGATGCACCACCTGCTGACCCACAAGACGAGCTCTTTATTTTCGGGGACACTCACTATACTATAGAGCCACGTCTTCTGGTCGGTGCACATGATTTTCACTTAGGCGGTCGTCGCATTCGCGATGACTTTTCTTACATACCTCCTGGTGAACCCCCTGACGCGTCACGTTCCCTGAGAGACACTTGGACCTTTATGAGCTCGTATTTGAGTATAGTTGTCTCTCACGATAAACTGAGCACTCGTCACACACGAGATGAGTTTTTCTACACTCCTCCGAGAGAGCCTCCTGATAGACCACCTCCTTTGGTAGATTTTCAAGTAGTTATTAGCCTTTCCCATAACGAGTATGTAGTGTCGGTCATGTTTCATTTGCATGAGTATGTTGAGTCGTTTCTTCATCATTTGCATAAGTCTGTTGAGTCGTTTCGTCATCATTTGTATGCGTCTGTTGTGTTGTCTGTTCATCGTTTGCATGTGTGTCATGAGTCGGTCCGACGAATAATCCATGTTGGTAATAAATCTTGTAAATCACATGCGGATGTTCACTGGCAAGTGCAGGTACTTCATGAAGGCGAGCAGGTGATGGTGAGAATCTGCGTTGTGAGGCTCCGTGCGAGGCTTGCTAAAAGCTTGAGCGTTAAGCGAATGGATCCCTATATAATCATGAGACGGATCGAAGCAAGCATCTACGATCTTGATATCCCTACAAGTATGGGTATCCACCTGATATTTAGTGTTGAAGATATGATGTCGTACTACGAGCCTCGCGAGTATGTGGACCCAAGCAGTGGGGACTTCCAGCCGCCCACACCTCCACTCCCGTTGCCTTACCACCCTCATAGCCCACCCACGTCTGATGGCCACCACTACTCACCCACTTCTGACACCCACCCACCTGGGGACTCGTCTTCTTTGGTTCTACCTACGGCGCCACTGATCGCACCGGGATCCACCACTCGTGAGTTGAGCGTTGAGAGCTTCATGGAGACCAGATTCCACCAGTGCATTCCTACTACATACGTTGGTGACACCTGGGTACTTGCAGCAGAGCGTGATCGATTCACCCCTGGACTTCGACTTCAGTACGGTTGTCTCCATTTACCGGAGATGACAGCTTTTCAGTCGGGGAGGGTCGATCGACGAGGCCACTTTTCAGCGATGACACTTGGACGACCTCTGGCGGACCTATTCGAGTTGTACCTGGCATTCATCGAGAGAATTCCGATCCCAATTCATCGGGAGATGAATTCTTTCAAGCCGGGGAGATTGATGCGGAGCAGAGACGAGGACGAGTTTTGGGCCCATTCGGGGCTGATTTGACGACTTACCATATATGGCGTGCCCAGATCGACGATCGGACTCCGCAGATGTGTTCGGATTCGCGTTGCGAATCAATTTGATATATTGGTTTATGTATTTGGACTTATTATTGTTTTATTTTAGGGGTTTTCCATCCGGCCAATCATAGCCGTTGATTGGGATGCCCTAGTTTTGGTTTTAATTATAAATAGGCTCTTAGGGGGCTGATTTGAGACATTGCAGAATTTGGAGAGACTATTCCCGGATTCCAGCGATCACCCCGCGGTGCCGACGCCGTGGAACCCTAGGTGACGACTCCTAGGCGCCCAAACTCCTCCCCAAGGTACTACCCATCCATTGCCTCCTTCTTCCCCCTCCGAAACCCTCATCCGCAGCCCCACAAGCCGCGGGAACACTGTTCATCCGAGTACTGTTCACCGCCGCACTGTTCACCGCCGCACTGTTCATCCGCACACTATTCACCCCCGCACTGTTCACCGCAGCACTGTTTATCCGCCGCCTATAGATTCGTCCTGCGTCACAAGCACTCCAAAATTCAGTCGTCCCCAACCATGGCTCCAACCGACCTTATATAGGAAAAGAGAAGGATGAATGTAGGCGGGTATGGGAAAGGTTGGAAGTGGGGGCATTAATTAAGAGAGGAATTAATATGGGCAAGGGGGAGAATGGTGCTCACGGGTAGAACAAAGAGGGGGGTGCATGTGGCAGCAATATGAATGGTTTATGAGGTGACGTGAATGCAATGGGGGAATGAATGGGTTTCAATAATATTAAATGAAGGAAATGTAAGGTGGCGTGCATGCATGAATTCAACGTGGATGGTGGCAGCATTTGCAAGGGTGCGGCTTAGGTGGTATATTTGCAAGAAATCAAGATGATGATGTGGCATATGCATGGGATCAGCTTGATGCTTTTTTTCACATGGAAATGAAGGTGGCGGCATTTTGCATGGGAATAGGAGGTGCATGACGTGGCTGCATGGATCGGCGTTGCATGGGTGCCGCTTGAGCGGGTGCTCGGCCAACGCGGCAACTCTCGTAAAATGCCACCTTCCAATGCCAGGAACGCGGCTGCGACATTAATCCTAAAGAAAAAAAACTTAAATTAGTGAACTAAAAAAATAAAAGATACGATTTATAAATAAAAAGAGCTATAATATTAATAATTTTAATTTAAATTATGCTAAATTAGATATTAAAAATATATATATAATATTATTCACCATGTGCTAATAGCTGATTGTGGTGTGCCAATAGTAAAATAGCGGTGAAATTTGGGCCGGTCCAGGGAGGGAGAAAAATAACCGAGCCCTCCTTACCTCCAAAATCCCGCACGCACCGCGCGACACTCTCCCATTCTCATCGTCCTCGCCACAACCCTGCAGGAACCGCCTGCTTCCCCTCCTTCCCCCTCTGATTTCTCACTCTCTCGGCAGAAATAGGGCTGGATCAAACCCCTCCCTCATGATACCAACTTCTCTCCTTGCTCGTGGCCGAATTTGGGAACCCTGCACTCTAACCGAAGAAGGATTTGGGTATCTATTATAGCAAAGTCCTAAATTTCTCCTTCTTTTCGCACTGTAAGTCCTGCCCCTCTCTTTTCATGCAATTATTGAATAGAATGGTTCCGATTAGGGAAATTTCAAAGGGGAAAGTTCAGTTTTGCTGTAATAATGTGGGGCATGGAAAATGAGATTTTTCTTTGAACATTTGAGACTTGGGGTATAAATTTCTGTAACTATCGTAGGGTCAGCTTTTGGGATTTTAATGGGGTACTGATTTGGATTTGCATGTAAAATATCTAAGTCTTTCTATGAGGAAATTGATTGAAATTGATGGGGGTTTGCTTCCAACTTGCTAGAGCTTGCGAGAATCATACTTAAGGCAAAATTATGCTGTGAAACCCATGAAAGACTGCTGTTAATTGATGAAATTGCTGTTTTCTGTTCATTGGGCTGCTGTCCTTTATAGGGAACTGCTATAATTGCAGTCTTTACTCATGGGGCTGCTGTTTTCTCCCATGGGAGGGGTATTTTTACATAGGATGATTGCAATTTCAGATGTGTCCATTATAAATCATGATTATCTATGGGTTTCTTTAAATTTTTAGACCCAGTTGCCCTCATATTAATGTTAGAATGATGGAGTTTTTGCTGAAATTAAATACTACATACATGCCACGGTTGGGATTTATGAGGGGCCGGCTGTAGGAACGCGTGATTAATTACTACGATGATGTTGAGATGTCATGTTATCAATTGTTTAATGGATTACACTACATGGGATATAAGTGATGATAATGATAAGCATGCAATTATGGGAGTAATCAAATGTATTAGGAAAACTAAGAGATGTTAATTACAATGGAGATGAAATTGGTATTAATTGAAGATATAATATGAATTTAGGCTGTCCTTTTTCCTTACCCTAGAAAAACCTTTTGTCTTAATTACCCTTAGATTCCACATTATAACATTTAAAGACATGAACAATGCTTAAATCGATGCTTGCTTTCAATTATGAAGAGGGATGGCGCGCAAGATAGACGTGACAATGACTCGAGGAAAGACAAGGGAAAAGAGAAACTCACGGTGAGGAATTATCTCTTTAATTATGCTTTACTTTTCAAGTATTTTCCTTGATGAAACTATATCCCATAATGAGACTGTTTTTTGTACAAGAATATAGTATTATCATTAAAGGAAAGGAATTCGCACAATTACCAACATTCTAATAGAGATAATTAATAATAAAATACCACACTGAATGCATCGTGCATGAGTTAAGGGCAGTGTTTTAAATGTCGGACGACATGTCCGACATGTCGGACGACATGTCCTGTTTGAACAGAAAATGATTTCCATAATGAAAATATAAAGGTTATGGCGTTTTGCAATATGTCGCACGACATTTCGGATCAAATCCGCTATGTCGCCCGACATTTCGGATCAAATTCGCTATGTCAGCCTTACAATCTTTTGTGATTGAAGAGAAAATGAATATTTTCTGGATTAATCTATTCAATGTTTCATATGCTTTGTTATTCATTAATTTTACATATACTTGTGAAGATATAGATACCATAATAGTTAGAAATACTAGGTAATTGCACTAATTCAAGTATAAAATATTGCAGCTAACATTTTTTCTTAATGCTTACTGGCGGTGGAAAGAGCAGATGCATAGAAACATACACCCAAAGTTGTTATAACTTATAATATAAATATTTTTTAGGAATCCAACATTTTAAAATGTCCCCGACATGTCTCCGACATCCAACATCTGACATCTAAGAACTCAATCTGACATGTCCTCGACATCCGACATCTGCAACCTTGGGTATGAGTATATGACAATGATCCAACATATTGTCACCTAAGAGTATGGATGCATATTTTGTGCCCACATCAAAGGATGATTGATCCATGTTGGAGATCAAGACGAGGGCATCTGATGCGGAGCATAGACGAGGACTTGCAGTGGATGATGAGTTTTGGGCCCATTCGGGGCTGATTTGGCAACTTTCCATACATGACGTGCCCGGATCGACGATCGGACTCCGCAGGTGTGTTCGTATTAGCGTTGCGAATCAATTTGATATATTAGTTTATTATGTTTGCATTTTTTTTTATGTATTTGGGTGGCCCCACCTCCGGCCAATCATAGTCGTCGATGGTGGGATGCCCTAACCTTTATTTTATTATAAATAGATAGGCAGTGGCCTGATGGAGGCAATTGCAGAATTTGGAGAAAGTTATTCCCGGATTCCCGTGATCATCTATTCCCGGATTCCCGCGACCATCTATTCTCGGATTCCCGCGATCATCCCACGGTGCCGACTCCGTGGAATCCTAGGCTTCTATCGCCCCCCCTCCCCCCCCCCCCCCCCCCCCCCCAAGGTTTGCCCTAACCCTAGGCCACTTTTTCCCCCTTTAATTCCACCTTGCCGCCACCTCCCAGCCCCCAAAATTCAGCCACGGTTGGCTGTCCAGAACTCCGATTTTCCATTCACTGTTACTATTCAAAAATGAAATTTACTGTTTATCTATAAAGTTTTCCTCAGGCCTGAAGCCGCCAGTTCCTTTTGCCCCTCCCAGCAAGCCGCCTGGCCACCCCCTCCCTCCCCCTGCCCTCTACCTCCCCCTCAGCCTGATTCCCCTCACAAAACCAACCACTCCTTGGTCCTAACCCACAGCCGTCACTTTCTCCCTCCAGATCTACAACCCCACCTCCCTCTACAGCCTCCCTCCCAAGCCGCCAGTCCACCCCCTCCCATGGATCCACATGTGCAACCCCTCCAGCACCCTAGCAGCCCGTATCTAGGCAAATCCAGCCCGAATCCAGCTTTCTCCCCATCCATCCATCATCCCCTGGGGCCCGGATCCGTTACCAAATCATCGGATCTACCCACCTGCATCCGGATCTCTACCCGCGTGGCCGGATCTATCCATTTCCGGTTCGATTCCACCACCCACCGCCGAGGACAGCCACCACCATCATTTCCACGCCGCCGGCGCCACATTCGATCGCCGTCCCAAGCATCCGGCTCCGAAATCTTCAGTGCTTCGGTCAGACCACTACTTTAGTGAGTCTTCGTTGTACTGGATTATTATTTTCAGCATATTTATACTGGATTGGATCTTATACTCATTTGGATATCTTGTATGATAGTTATTTGCTTTTAGATCATTATTGTGATTTGCAGGATTTTATTCGTCGCACGCTCTAGCTTTGGCCCTCCACGCGGAGGAAAGCCTAAGCTTGTTTGCCCTAGTAAATTATTCTGTCTTGCTGTGAATTAACTGCGTGGGATGTCATTGTTTATTATTCAATTGTGATTTAATCCGTCGGGCTTTGCATAGCATGTAGGGTTAGGTCGCCGATTATATTGCCGCCTAAAGATTCGTCCTGCGTCAGCATCTTTGTGGGATAAAATCAACATGAGTTTGTGTTCATGAATCATGACCCTGTTGGTAGGAAGTTTTATAGAAGCAAAGATATAACTTCTACTGAGGGTTAGACTATTGACATTCAGAGGTCTTAGACATCTGATGGATTTGATTTTCCAAATGTGATTGAGTCAGAACTAGTTTTAGGTGATGTTGTTGCAACACCAAACCAAGAGGAGCCACTGCATTTGGATTCTCGTACACTTGATTGTCATCATGCTGAAGATAGGCAAATTGTCATTGATGAGCTTTAAGCCTACTGCAGAGGTAACACCTAAAGGAGAACCTATTGATATTTGATAGTCTGCGCCAGAGATTGCATTGAGGCAGATGCCAGAGAGCACACTACTTTTTCAAGGTATTCAGCTCAGAATTATGTTTCGTTAACTGATGTGCGAGAGCTTGTGGCAATTGAAGAAGCTATGTTGGATGAAAATATGCAAGAGTGGTTGGAGCTATGTAGGAGGAGATGAACTTCTTACATGTCAACCACGCCTATGATCTGGTGCAACTGCCCAAATAAAAGAAAACTTTGAAGGATCCCAGGATATTCAAAGTTAAACATGGTGGTGTTACTTCTAGCCCTCAATACAAGGCTAGATTCATAGTCAAGGGATGTGGTCAGAGAAAAGGCATTGATCTTGATGAGATCTATTTTTTGTGATGAAAATGACATCCATTTGTACTGTGCTTGGATTGGCTGCTAGATTCGATTTGGAGATCAAGCAAATGAATTTCAAGAATGTGCTCCTTCACAGTGATTTGAGAAGGGGTTATACATGTAGGAACTTGAAGGCTTCATTGAGAAAGGCAAGGGATATCTGATCTCTCATTTGAAGAAGGGATTGTATGAAATAAAATAAGCAAAAAGATAGTGGTGCAGGAAGTTTGACACTTTCATGGAGCGTGGTTATACCATGACTACTTTTGATCACTGATGTTTATGAGACGCTTTGGCGATGGAGATTTCATTATTATGATGTTTTATGTATATGATATGTTGTTGGTGGGTTAGAACACTAGCAGGATTGTTGAGCTAAAGTGTCTATTGGAGGTTTTCTCTAGGAAGGATCTTGGACTGGCTAGGACTATTCTTGGAAGGACTATCAGACGTAACAGAATCCAGGATGCTTTGATTATCTCAAGAGAAATACATTAGAAAGATCTTTTGAAAATTGGGATGGATGAAACGGGATACGATACGAAACGGATACGGGAAACGTGATTTTAAAAAAAATACGGATATGGGAAACGTTTTTAAATTTTTTAAATTATTTTAATATAAGTATTAATTAATATAAAAAAATACAATTAACAAACTAAGGTACCATAGTCACTACATTCAATAAAGAATAAAGCTCAATGACAAAGGTTGTGTAATGTATAATAAAGAAAATTTCAAGAGACATCAAAAGCTCAATGACCAAGCAGCAGGAAGTAGAGAAACATCACTACACTTAGAAAATTACAACATAATAAGTATAAATGAATGCCAAAAAATTTCCATTGATTTAGAGGGTAATAACAAGTTGTTGTTGCGGAATTAAAAGCAAACAGATCTAAATTAGCAGGTAAGCTGCATTTAACAGAGTTAAATGAAATTCAAGAAAGAATGATTGTCATGTTTGAATATGTCATTAGGCTTTAAATGTATAGTAACGTGATTAATTCATCGTGAGAAACATTTACTCAATGTAATTAAATATATCATGGAGAATAGGTGGTGGTGTTATTAAAAACCGTAAGCGATGACACAATGGAGTAGAAATTATTTCTAAAAGTTAGCCACCATTTAAAGAAAAAATTTATGAGGCAACAATAGGTATCCCTGCATGAAACATATGATTTACAATAACAAGAGAATTAGAATAACATAACAGTAAATCTTAATGAAAAGGAAGAAAAAGAAGTAGAAGAAGAGGAAGAAGAAGAAGAGGAAGAGGAAGAAGAGGAAGAAGAAGAGGAAGAAGCGGAAGTGGAAGAAGAGGAAGAAGAAGAGGAGGAGGAGAGGAAGAAGAAGAGGAGGAAGAAAAAAAAAGAGGAGCTTACAAGCAGGGAGGGATCGAGAGCAGGGAGCGTGATCTGGAGCGACAGTGGAGCAGCAGCAGCTTCAGCTGCGGGGGTCGGGAGAGAACAACGCAAAGTTGCGGGGGTCAGGGTCGTGAAACGTGCGTGAGTGTGAACCCTAAACAATCAAATTAATATGTGGCGTAACCGCGCGACTGACGTCGTGAATAAAATAGTGGGAAACGCGTATTAAATATTGTGTTTCCTACGTTTCGGAAACGCGTTTCCGGGCGTTTCCCGTATCCGATACGCGTTCGAGCCGATACGCGAAGCATTTTTAAGTATTCGTGCTTCGTAGGATAAATCGAAGAAAGTGAGTATGTTGCTTGCGCCTCACTTTAAGTAGAGCCCAAAGCAATGTTTCTCCACAGAGGAAGAGAAAATTGATATGGACAGAGTTCTTTACGTCTCTACAGTAGGTAGTTTGATGTACGTCATGACTTGCACGAGGCCCGACATAGCTTTCGCAGTTGGTTATGTTAACAAATATCTCTCCAATATTTGGGAGAGAACATTGGACTGCGGTCAAATGGATTCTCAAATATCTTCAAGGCACTTTCAATCAAAGTCTTTTCTTTGGAAGTGATGAGCCGAAGTTCGGACTTACAAATGTGGATATGACAGAAGATGTTCATTCCAGAAGATCAACATCAAGCTATGTCATGACATTTGTAGGAGCAGTCATATCCTAGGAGTCGCGGTTGCAGAATAATCACTTTGTCAGTAACAAAAGCAAACTTCAGCGCAACATCTGAGGTGTGCAAAAAACTATTATAATTGAAGAAAATATATAACTAAGTTTGGTGTGCAGTATGAACAATATAGTTTATCGAGCGATAGTAAGAGTGTTACCCATTTGGGGAAGAACTGACATTCCGCGGTAGATTAAAAACCGTAGCGAGTTATATCATTGTATACGAGATGCGTTGGAGGCGAGAGAGGCCGTGTTGGAGAAAGTCCATACTAATTACAACGGAGTAAACATGTTGGTGAAGAGCTTGCATGATGACAAGTTAAAGATTTGTAGGAAGATTATCGAGATGATGGACTCCTCCACACAGTTGTGAAAAGGGAGAATCATTGGGTATGATTCTCATCCTATATGGAGAAAGATCCGTGAGATCAAGTCCCAAAGACTCCATTTGTCACTAATATGCATTTGACCCAATTAGCGTGATCAGAATACTTTTGTCCATCCAATTGAATCCCATGAATCAGATTCACTTTGGAATTCTCCTCATTCCTAAACATGTGTCAAGTGTCAACCTTATCTTCTAAGGTTCTAGATTAACTCCAGAACATTCTATAACATGCCTGCACAATCAAAAATACTCTAGATTATTCTATACTAGCAATCTAGAACTTTCCAGTAGATTGTAGAAACTTCTAAAATACTCTAGAAAAGTGCTGGTATAAAATTTTCTAAATATCGCAGGCTGAGTTAAAAGTTTTTAGAATAACAGTACCAACATACTTCAGAAAACAATCACCAATTGGAACAACTGCGCATCAGCAGTCCACAGGCATATAGGTAGATGGATCAACACATTCCTAAGCTTCATTTGCATAGAATTTAAGACAATCAGTAGAAATTTTGTTTACTCGATTTCGAAAATGCAGATGAATTGCTTTCTCCATCACAAGACATAAGCTAACATCCTACACCACACAACCGTAGGTTGTACAACAGTAGGACAAGCAGAATCGAACCAGAGTTCCACGGAGCAAATAAAAATGGAAAATAGACGGTGTGGGTAAGAGCCACGTCACCTTCCCGAGCGTATAGGCGAGTGCAGATCCGGAAACGCCGGATCCTACAACGATGACGTCCGTTGAGCCGGAGGAGGTGGCGGCTGCCGGCGTGAACACTCCGGGAGCTCCGGCATTGGGAAGCTTATTCCGTTTCTCATCGCGTAATCGGAGGAGAAGGAAAACCCCTATGAGAGAAGATACGACGCCTCCGAAGAGATACTGGAGCGGCAGCATCGTCGCCGGCGAACGTCGTCCTCCGTTTCTTTCCTTGGCCGGTGGTCCTTTCTCTGCTGTAGGTCTTTGAGACTCGTGTCTGGTTTTTTATTTTCATTTTAACGGAGTAGTTTTAAAACTGAGAAATGAATTTTTAAAAGTAAAAAAAAACTTATTTTTAATATTTCAGTTTCTAACACTAACATTTTTAATATTTCAGTCCCTAACACTTAACATCTTTAATATTTCAGTCCCTAACATTTAACATCTTTAATATTTCAGTCCCTAATATTTAACACCTTTAATATTTCAGTCCCTAATATTTAACACCTTTAATATTTCAGTCCCTAATATTTAACACCTTTAATATTTCAGTCCCTAATATTTAACACCTTTAATATTTCAGTCCCTAACATTTAACACCTTTAATATTTCAGTCTCAAACCTTTTAATTTGAGTAAATTAGTCCTAAACCTTTTCAATAATTTTCATTTCCGTTCTTTATTAACACCAGCCCATTAATACTAACGAAAAATGTCAAAAGACAATTAAAATTATAATATCCAATAATTATTAATATCCAGCAGCTATTATCACCAGCTCATTAATGCCAACATTTGTATTTCTGGCAGCTGTTTGGATAACAATATTCAGGGTCAAATTAGTATATGACTGTCCCCAATTGAAAATAATACATGATCAAAATAATACAGACATGCCCAAAAACAGTCCAAAAACAATCACATTCTTGGTCTACCTGGGCACGGAGGGAACAAACAACTCTATTTTGTGGCTTACTTTGAAAATATTCATAACCAAAATTTTGCCTTCAAATTTTTTTCTTCACTCCAAACCTCTTGTATAACATTGCCCTTTAAAAACATTCATTTAAATGCTTTTTACAAAAATGATTTAAGTTTTCTAATTGGAGGAGCCAACAACTATGTGATCGTTTTTTGACTGTTTTAGGCATGACTGTATTATTTTCAGTTGGGACAGTCATGTACTATTTTGATCCTGAATATTGTTATCCAAACAGCTGCCGAAAATACAAATGTTGGCATTAATGGGCTGATGATAATAGCTATCGGATATTAATAGTGGATATTAATAACTGCTGGATATTATAATTTTAATTGTCTTTTGACATTTTTCGTTAGTATTAATGGGATGGTGTTAATAAAGGACTGAAATGAAAAGTATTGAAAAAATTGTGACTAATTTATTCAAACTAAAAGGTTTGGGACTGAAATATTAAATGTGTTAAAGGTTAGGGATTGAAATAGGTATTTTGCCTTTTTAAAACTGTATTTTTAAAACTGAGATAAGTATTTGGGTAACTTTTCGGCGATTTTGAGTTAATATTAACTAATTAACCAAATGACTGACTACTGCAATCAAAATGTTAATTATTAACCAAATGACACTTCATATTAACCAAATGACAGAGTAATAACTATTAATTAATATATCAAAATATTAATTAATTAAAATTGTTGCGGAACGCTTAGGGCTCTTGGTAGACCGGTCCAATTGAACCGCCTTAGCTCGTGAGCGGTCTAAGCGCGCAAACAGTCAATTCGAGATTTGCTGATTACGCTGGGACTTTTTAACGTGAAAAACCCGGAAAGGGTAAAAAACCACGCGGCCGGAGCTGTGCCGACCAAACTTCACTATCCTCTGGGGGTTACAATTTGGGAGTTAGAACTCGAGTGCGAAAGGCCGCCACTCGTTACAACAAGAGAGAGAAAGAGCTCCGAGGGTGACAGGCCACCCCTTGAAAAAATTAAGTCCTTTTCCCTTCTGAGAATTCTGGAGAACAAAAGTGAGAAGCTGTGTTGCCTTTCCGGAACGAAAGTGAGAAGCTGAGTCGCCTTTCCGGAACGAAAGTGAGAAGCTGAGTCGTCTTTCCGGAACGAAAGTGAGAAGCTGAGTCGCCTTTCCGGAACGAAAGTGAGAAGCTGAGTCGTCTTTCCGGAACGAAAGTGAGAAGTTTGGTCGTTTTTCGTGACGAAGAAAATCTTCAAGTCCACGAAGGAGATCTTCAAGCGCCGAAGGAGAATTCCGCAAAAGTCTGCAAGGAGCTCTCCCGGGTCCAGAAGTCAAGGTCCTTTCAAATGAAGCCATGGGGCTCTTTTTATAGCTTTGGCCGAGGGCAGTCCGGTAATTTTGCCGTTTGCAGTTTCCATAAATGCTCGGCGGACGAATCATATCTTCTGGTTCGGGGCACACGGATCGCCATTTTTCGTAAATGACCACCTTGCCCCTTGGGCAGTTTGGGCGGCTCGGGCAGTTCGGGCAGTTCTGTTGGAGGCGAAAAAGGCGACAGGTTGTTCCTGAAATCTGAGAAACTAGAAAGACAAAAAGTGAGAAGCTGGAAAGACAAAAAGTGAGCGAGCCGAGTCGGAAATGTGAGAATGCTCTGAGCGCGCTCAGAAGCGTTCTGAGCGCGCAACGAACATGGAAGCGCTTTGAACGCGCTTGGAGGCGTTCTGAGCGCGCGTGAGCGCGGATGCGTTCTGAGCGCGCTCTAAAGTGTTCTGAGCGCGCAACGAACATGGAAGCGCCTTGAACGCGCTTGGAGGCGTTCTGAGCGCGCGTGATCGCGGAGGCATTCTGAGCGCGCTCAGAAGCGTTCTGAGCGCGCAACGAACATGGAAGCGCTTTGAACGCGCTTGGAGGCGTTCTGAGCGCGCGTGAGCGCGGAGGCGTTCTGAGCGCGCTCCGAAGCGGTTTGAGCGCGCAACGAACATGGAAGCGGTTTGAACGCGCTTGGAGGCGTTCTTAGCGCGCGTGAGCGCGGAGGCGTTCTGAGCGCGCTCAGAAGCGTTCTGAGCACGCAACGAACATGGAAGTGCTTTCAATGTGCTTGGAGGCGTTCTGAGGGCGCGTGAGCGCGGAGGCGCCCTGGGCAGACGGCGGAGCGGGGAGTCGTCCCCCAAGGAGGAATTGGGATCCAACGCACCTGGCGAGGGGGCGCGAATACGGCGGGGGCCCCTACGAGCCCCCCTGCGGAGAAAGTGAGGGGAGGGGAGCTTGACCGCACCTTAAGGGTGGTGCGGTTGGGCCGCACCCCGGAAGGGGGGCGCGGGGCGTCCTGAACAAAAAAAACCGGGCCTAACGGGCCGGCCCGAGCCCGGCCCGGTCAAGGCCCGGTCAAGCCCGGCCCGGTTCAGGCCCGAACCGGGCCGAGCCCTTACCCGGGGCCCTGAAAGGGCCCCGGTTTGGAGCCGTTACCCGGCCCGGTCCGGGGCGGGTAAGGCCCGATAATCGGGCTAGCCCGAAACCGGGCCGGGCATAGCCCGATCCGGTCTCGGGCTAGGCCCGATTGAGCCTAACGGCTCTTATTAGAGCCGTTAGGCTCATGCCCGATACTCATGGCAGCATGGCTGCCATGTGGCAGCCATGCTGCCATGAGAGGCAGCCAACGGCTCTAATAAGAGCCGTTGGCTGCCATATATTATTATATATTAATATAATAATATATGTTATTATTATTATTTTTATTTTTATTATTTTTTTTATTAAAAAAAAAACAAAAAAAACCTATAAATACCCCCCCTCCCCTCTCTCTTTTCTCACACCTCTCTCTCCCTCTCTCTCTCTCTCTCTCTCTCTCTCTCTCTCTCTCTCTCTCTCTCTCTCTCTTAGCTCTCTCAATGGCGTCGTCATCCTCAGCTCCAGCGTCGTCTTCCCAAAGTACGACTTCGGTGGTGGAGCACAATCGTAGAGCGGGTATTTGGGAGCATTTCGACATGGTCCAAGTCGGCACCGAAAGAAAAGCGCGCTGCAAGATGTGCTCGAAGTTGCTATCCATCAGCGGCAACTCGACGCTCGTTCGACACCAAAAATCTTGCGAGTCGAAACAAGCTCCTCCCGAGTCAAGTCAAGCTCAAATTTCTGGAGCAGGACAGATTTGGACGTACGATCAAATGCGACAGCGAGAGATGCAGGCGAAGTTCGTCATCAAACGTGGGCTGCCATTCAGCGTCTTCGACAATGACGACGGCACAGAGTACATACATGGGGGGCTTCAGCCCAAATACCAAAAGGTTAGTAGAATTACTTTAAGGCGCGACACGATTAGGTTATATTTAGAAGCAAAACAAGAATTAATTACGTATTTTGAAAATTTCGAAGGACGTGTGAGTCTAACGAGCGACGTTTGGACGAGTAATTTAAATTTAGGATTAGCTTATCTTTGCATCACTTGTCATTGGATTGATCCCATTTCGTGGGAGCTAAATAAACGCGTAATATGTTTTACGGGTTTTGAATTCCCGCACACGGCTATAGCTTTATATAAGGTTATTATGAAATGTGCGCGGGAATTTAAAATTAACGATAAAATACTTAGTTTTTCTCTTGATAACGCCTCCAATAATGGCGCCGCAATTGAATTGTTAAAACGAGATTTAAAACCATTTCTCAACGGCGCGTTTTTTCATACTAGATGTGTTTGTCACGTCCTAAATTTAGTTGTACATGATAGTTTAAAGGCAATGTCAACATATATTAATAAAATTCGCGACATGTTAAAAACAATTTATTGTACTAAACAACGAGCTCAAGATTTCAGAAAATTTTGTAAAGCACAAAATCAAAAATATTTGAAACCTCAATTCGATATGCCTATTAGATGGAACTCAACCTATAAAATGTTAAAAAGAGCCCTTCAACAAAAAAATCTTCTAATGGAATATTATAGTTTACTTAATATTGAACACGGTTTAGGTGAAACTGATTGGACCATAATAGAATATTA
Organism: Dactylorhiza incarnata; assembly: GCA_033032865.1. Lineage (NCBI taxonomy): Eukaryota > Viridiplantae > Streptophyta > Magnoliopsida > Asparagales > Orchidaceae > Dactylorhiza > Dactylorhiza incarnata. The sequence goes on from JAWHQI010000451.1 coordinate 1,231,495, forward strand.
TGTAGATTTACTAAAGTGTTTTTATAGGGCCACCGTTGCTTTATCTGGAGTGTATTATCCAACGAGCGCATTAGTGATTGAACATTTCGTACATATCACAGAAAAATTTAGTTATTATAGAAAACACCAAGGTTGGGCTCCTTTAATTAAAGTAATGGAAGAAAATTTTTTAAAATATTATAGAGAAATACCGCCTATGTTTTCGTGCGTCGCCGCTTTAAATCCGCTACTTAACGTAGAAGGCGTAGAAAATTTGATCGACGAAATCAATACTAATCTAACCTTAAATATAAATTATGATGATGCGGATGACCCCGTTAGTACTTCAAATTTTACTACTTTTTTTACGCAAAGTTATAATTATTACAATAATTTATACGGGTCACGACCCCGCGAAGAAATAACGCAACCCAAAACGAAGGATAGTCTTAAAAATAAAATTTTAGATTTAGCTTCTAGGAAAAAAGCGCGCACATCTAGTAGTTTAGATGAATTAGGATTATACACAAAAACTCAATTTAGCGATTTTATGAGTTCAGACGAGATCGAAAACTTCGATATCTTAAATTGGTGGAAAGGTAAAGCTAATACCTATCCTGTTTTGGCCTATATGGCCCGTGATTTATTAACTGTCCAAGCTAGTACAGTAGCTTCGGAGTCCGCTTTTTCTCTTAGTGGCAGGGTTTTGAACGAGCGGAGGAGCCGGCTTAACGAAGATTCGCTGGAGGTTTGCATATGCTACAAGGACTACTTGGACAGTGTAAAGAGGAAGCAACACATAACAGCATTGGAGGAGAGCTCGGAGGAGATAGAAGACGAAATGGACGCGTTGAATCTACAAGTAGAAGATGATTAAATCGAGCAATTGTATTTTCAATTTTGTATTTTGTACGACTTAAATTTTGTATTTTCAATTTTGTTTTTTCAATTTTGTATTTTCAATTTTGTACTTTCAATTTTGTACGAAATGGACGCGTTTGTAACTTTGTATTTTCAATTTTGTATTTTGTTCCAAATTTGCAATATTAATAAAAATTTTTGTTCCAAATGTTTTATTTGTTCAATATTTAATAATTTATAAAAATTATAATTAAAAAATTTAAATTTATATTAAATTAAAAAAAATAAATAAAACCGGGCCAGCCCGGATCCGGCCCGAGACCGGCCCGGTCCTGCCCGGCCCGGCCTGAAGGGCCGGAGCAGGCAGCACTTATGTGCTGCCTGCCCGGCCCGGGCCGGCCCGATTCCAGGGGAGGACTGGGTCGGCCCGATACAGGAAAAAGCCCGATCGGGCCCGGTCCAGGCCGGCCCGATCGGGCTTTATGTTCAGGGCTAGGCGCGGCCTGGCCGCACCCCAAGGGGGGCGCGGCTGGGCCGCACCCCCAAGTGCGGCCCAGCCGCCCCCCCCCCCCCCCCAAGGGGTGCGGCTGGGTCGCGGCTCGGCCGCACCCCTTGAGGGGTGCGGCTCCGCGCGAGCCGCACCCCGAGGGGGGTGCAGCAGGGTCGTTCCCCCGCGATGGGGGCGCTTCCCGCGCGCTACGCGCGCTACCGTGCGTGCGGTAGCGCAAACGCTTGCGGTTTGTTCTCCGCGCGCTCTGTTTCTGGCAGTTGGCGGCGAAAATGGCATGCTCGGTTTCTTCGATTCGAGCGATTGTGTGTTGACCGTTGACCCCACCTCTCTTCAGAGGAGTTTTCTCTAGACGCACCCCCAAGCCTTTATGAATGGTATAACAAAAATCAAAATATTAATGAATAAAAAATCATTAATTTCTTTCATATTCAACTACTTGTCGGTCTGCAAAGCCGAAAATTTCTTTCCTTCTGGCCACTAATGGCGGCTGCCTAATTTATGGCCATTAAGGGCGAAAATATGTAGCGGAGGAAAACTGTCATGCGAAGGGGGAGAAGAAGAAACAACTGGTTTGTAAAGTCGGCTGGAGCATATTTCGTGGGTTGTCTGATCATACGATCGGACGGCCCACGGTTCATCCCTATCTTTCTCTACTTGAGTTACTCATACCTAAATTTTTTTGCCACAAATAATGACAGATCAATAAAATACAAATGCAGACCATATTGTTAATGTCAGACCAAGAGAACAAATTAAAAAAAAAATCTTAAACCATGATTGTAACAAAAAACTACATCAATTTGCAAAAAAATAGAACTTTCAACATTTCCCAAAAATTATATCAAGCAATTTGTGTTTGCCAAATGGTATAATAGCAGATAACTAGGCAAAAATAAAGAGATAATATGTGTGTTAATATCAATATATGTTTAAAGAATAGAGTAAGGGTCTGTTCGTTTGCACGGAATTGAAGACATGGAATTGAAATTCGACGACGAATATCAATTACGTTGTTCGGTTCTTAGATAGCTTTAAGAATTGGAATTTGAGTTGAATATCATGGAATTGATTTTAGCATGAACACAAAATCTAGTTGGACATATCGGAATTGGGCGAGTTTGGCTCGCTCAATTTACTCTGGATAAAAAAAAAGAGGAGCAACGACTTCTTAACTGCGCTTCCCGTTCCTCCTCGACATTCTGACACTCATTTTTTCGCCCAAAACGCGTTTTCGCCTAGGCGCGCATTTTTTCGCCCGAGCGCGTATTTTTTCGCCTGAGCGGGCGCTTTTCGCCCTGACGCACATTTTTCGATCGGGCGCGCATTTTTCGCCCGGGCGCGCGTTTTTCGTCTGAGCGAGCATATTGTCGGCCGGGCGCGCGTTTTTCGCCCGGGCGCGCGTATTTCGCACCGGCGCGCGTATTTCGCCCGGGCGCGCGTATTTCGCCCAGGCGCGCGTATTTCGCTCGGGCGCGCGTTTTTTCTCCCGGGCGCGCATTTTTCGCCCGAGCACTTATTTTTTGCCCGGACGCGCGTTTTTCGCCCGGGTGCGCGTTTTTCGCCCGGGCGAGCGTTTTTTTCGTTGGGGCATGCGTTTTTCGCCCGAGCGCGCGTACTGTCGCTCAGGCACGCGTATTGTCGCCCGGGCGCGCGTATTGTCGCTCGGGCGCGCGTATTGACGCTCGGGCGCGCGTATTTCGCCCGGGCGCGCGTATTTCGCATGGGCGCGCGTATTTTGCCCGGGCGCGCGTTTTTTGCCCGGGCGTGCGTTTTTCGCCCGGGCGAGCTTTTTTCCCCCTGGCGCGTGTTTTTCGCCCGGCGCACGTTTTTCGCCCGTGCGCGCGTTTTTTCGCCCGGGCGCGCGCTTTTTAGCCTGGGCGCGCATTTTGTCTCCCGGGCGCCCATTTTGTCTCCCGGGCAGGCATTTTTTTCCGAACGAGCATTTTTCGCCCGGGCGGGCGTTTTGTCGCCCGGGCGAGCTTTTTGTTGCCCGGGCGCGCATTTTTTGCCCGATCGCTTGTTTTTCGCCCGGGCGCCCGTTTTTCTTCCGGGCGGGCATTTTTCGCTCGGCCGCGCGTTTTGTCGCCCGACCATGTGTTTTTCGGCCGGGCAAGTGTATTTCGCCCGGGCGTGCATTTTTTTCAACAGACCAATTTTTTATTATATATGTAAAAAATTATTATTTCTTTATAATATTTTTAAATTCTTAGATTGAATCTTATTTAACAAACGAACAAAAGAATTAATTAATTACACTATATTCATCAATATTGTTTATTAGGCGAACGCTGAAATTGGAATTAGATAAATTCCAATTCTGAATATCGAATTACAATATCAAATTCCAATTCTTTCCAAACGAACGGACCCTAAGTGATTATACATAACAGTCAAACATCCTATGTCTCATATAGTGTGCAAAATAGCAGACCAAAATATGTTGATATAATGAACATTAAACTTGCGCATTGTTAAAAAAATTTATCAAACATCCTATCAAACACGAGCGGGAAGCTCGCGGTGGTTTTCGGCGAGGTAGCATGCGGTATCGGGTTGGGTAGGGTTTAAATGGGTTACCATTAGGTTTTATTATGTATGATAAAAAGTCGGAATTTTTGGAATTTTGTGGTCTGCCGTTAGCCACTAGCAATCTGTCATTAAAAAAAAATTAAATGTTAAATATAGACAACCATTGGGAAGGCTTGAATGTTAATTCGAAGCGATGAGAACTTTGTGAAATTATTTATTGCCGATTAATTACTAATCATGATCATAATTAAAACTAACTCAATAAATGCTTCTAATTTAGCCTATACAGCATATGAGTTCTCGTATACTTTAATGTAATGATTATTTTTTTGGAATTTATATTAGCACAGCCTCTCTTGCTATTCGCAGCTCTTTGAGGTGTACACCCCATAAAATCTTATTTATACACCATGTTGAAATTCTCAGCCCGAAAATCAAAATTCCTTAAGAAAAAAATTGTCTATTGATCAATTGTTAAGTTGTCACTAAAGTTGTCACTTAAAACCGAAAACTATAAACCGAACCGGAACCGCAAAGAACCAGACCGAACCGTTCGCGAATTATTTGAGTTCCGGTTTGAATTTTGGAACCGTGAACAACATTGGTCCGGGTGTGGTTCTTTCATTTTATTATCCGGACCGAAACCGGAACCGCAATATACAAGTCTCGAAATAAAACATATATAAAGCTTGAAGTGTAATTCACCTACAATCACCACGAGAAAGAGAAGGCTTCGGCCAGAGTGTAAAATCCGTACTCCATTTCAATTTACCGAGCCCTTTAAATAAAGGAGTAGACCCTCTTTATAGATTTTTAAGAGAGGTGCACAAGGAATTCCACACTTTTAATTATTTAACGGACAAATGAAAACACCCGATTAATGTCTCTAAGATCACCAAATTTGATTGTATGGATATTTTGCCCCTCGGCCAGATCCGGGCACCCCTACCAGACTCGCCGGAGTAGTGGTGGCCAGCGGCTGCCGCCGTCTCGTTGCAAAAATGATTGTGCTCGAAACTTGATGAAGATTTCATAGAAGCGTCGTCTTTTTGTCGCGAGTCCACCGGTGACAATGATTTCTTGGTCGTATGTCCGGAGCTCCAACAATCACCGACGAAATGAGTGTTTGGGTGAAATGACTACCCCTCTAGAACTACACCAAATCTTTGATTGACTAATCTATCCCGTAGCTCTCTCCGAGGGCAATTCGGCGCCACTTTTGGATCGAAGTTTCACCGAGTCTTTGGAAATTTATGAGTTCTCAAAGTTTCGGACCCAATCCGACACTAATGGTGACTTGAGGATGCTTGGAGGAAGAGGAGAGGGACGCCCATGAGCACCAGCTGTCCGGGGCGCCACTCTCGGGCTTCTCTGGAGGCCGAAAGGATGCGGAATGATGATCGACTGCGGAGGTTGCCGCCCTATCGCAAACTTGCGCCCAAGCGCTAGGGCGCAAGCGTCGTAATGCTCGGTAGGGATGACCGACCCGGGCCGGATTTTGGTCAGTCCTGTTCGGTTCGAGAACCCCCCAGTATTTTCGACTCCTATTTTGGGGGTTAAATAGATTTTGAGTTGAGCGAAATTGAGTTCATTGGAATCATCTCGGCAAGCCAGTTCAAGGTTGTGGTTTAGTTGATCCGAACCGACCATTTTGATTTTTTGGGAAACCCCATCAATTGTCATATATTCATAACGGTTGTGTTTTCATCCAAGCACACCGGAACAAAAACGTTGCCCCAAACAAACAATAATCCGTAACCACCATATTCACGATAGCACCGTCATGCCAAACAGACCCCAACTTGTCATTTTTTGCACTCATGATTCACTCAAAAATAAAATTTGCACGAACTACATGAAACAAAACAAAGTAAAGCTGTCGTTCTTGTACATGATCTTATTTTATAGGCAGCTGAAGGGTAAACCCGTCTTTTAACAACATCGACACCATATTTTTTTGGTCCCAAAATCTCGTAGGATTTCTTTTGTTAAACTAGAAAAGTTAATCAATAAAAATAAATCACATAATAATGTTTGTATTTTTAGGCTCCGTTTGGCATGGTGGTGGCGGTCGTGAATATGAGGGTTAAACTGTCATTCGTTAACGCCCACCTGAGGAACTTCATCCCGTTCAAATGGATGAAGTTTTTTAGGTGGTCGTTAACGAATGACAGTTTAACTCATGCGTTTACGACCGTCATCGCTGTGCCAAACGAAGCCCTAATGTAAGACTTGCTCCGTTTGGTACCGCTGTGGCGGGCGTGAACGCATTGGTTATTGCTAACGTATATATTTATAAAGGTAATAGGTTCATAGCGAGTCGTCGGGGATTTATGGTTTTGCCATATTAATAACTTTGCTAGGGGCAACGTGGAGACCGTTCCAAACTAGACGGTCACACGGGATGCTTTGAGCACCGTATCATTCTCGAAGTTGATTCTCTCAGTGCCCTAGCCCCCCCCCCCCCCCCCCCCCCCCCCCCTCTCGTGCCACCAAGAAGGAACCGCGAGCCGCCGCTCCTCTCCCGCTCTCTCCCGTTCTCGCGGCAAGCCGCGCTGCCGCCCCTCTCCCGCTCGGCCACCTCTCTTGCGCCAAGGAGATACCGCAGTCGCCGCCCCATCTCCCTCTCGTTTGTGTGCGGGTATCGTGACAAGGAGGCGTCGACGCCGCCTCTCTCCCTCTCGCACGTCTCTTTCTCTCTCTCTCTCGATCTTCTTGCGGCAAGGAGGCTTCGCCGCCGTCGATCCAAGGAGAAGCCGCCGCCTCTCCTTCCTCTCTCATAAGAAATCGTCGTCGCCGATCTGCGCACGCCGACCTCTCCCGCTCGGATCTTGTTTCTGATGGGATCGGTGAAGGATCGCCGTCGCCGGTTGTCCACTAGGAAGAAGCCGCGCTTCCGCCGACGCTAACTTCTAACGTCGGGCGTTAGCCGCCATTTGCGACATAGAAGGACCTCTCCACTGTCTTCCATTAGTGGTGTCTTCAGCAACTCCAGATCTAGTCGCAGTCGTCGGAGAGACAAGATGTTGAAGGGAAGCAATTTGTTCTCTCCTATGCTGATGATCAAACTGAAAAAATTCTCAAATTCAAAATTCAGCGCCTGGAAACGGAACACGCAGTTCGGTATGAAATTTTTGAATATCGTCTATACACTGCAGTCCGATTTTGCAGATTTCAAAGGAGGAGACGATGAGGCTCAGTGAATCAGTGATGAAGACTTCTATCGTGACTACCTCCTCAACTGTCTCTCCAATTTCCTGGCAGAGACCTATGGCAAATTAAATACTGCAAAGGAGATCTGGGTCGCTCTGGAAGATCAGTTCAAAGAAGAAGAGAACATGTTCAAGACACACTTGGTGGACAAATTCATGGCGTTCACTTTCTCTGAAGAAAGGGAGATTCTACCTTAGATTGTAGATCTGGAGAATCTGGTGGCAAAGCTGAACAGTGAGAACGTCCCTCTGCCAGATGGGTTCCTCCCCGGAGCAATTATCTTCAAGCTCCCCTCCGCGTGGTATTCTTTCAAAATTGAGATGTACCAGAAGAAATCTCATGTCAGTCTCAAAGACCTGAAGCAATTTATCTGTATTGAGGACGAGAATCGGACTAGGCACGCCTTAGAGACTGCCAGCAAGCAGAACTCTGTTGCTAACATGACCACGCATCCTATGTAAGATCCCCCTCCCGGAACACACAACACGGCCGAGGGGAGTCTTATGCCCAGGACAGCCGCCTTGCGGAAGCGACAGCACACGAGCTGGCCTCCCCCATAAGACGCCTATCCTGCCGGCCAAACCAACTAAACAGCGCCAACCCATCAATAATAGAAAGCATTAAAAGTCAAAGATTCACAATAAGTAAAAATGTCCAAATCAAAGTAAAAGAAAAGCAGAAAGCTACACAAGCTCCTGCAAATCATCAGAGTAACCAGCTAAATGCCCCAAGGGCTACATCCCAAAATACTCACCCGCCTCTGTCACTGACGGCAGCTAAGGTACCGTAAACCCCAGCCCTGCACACCTGACCTGGCTGGCCTCCAGTGTTGAACGCTGCTACACCACTGAATGTGCTCCTAAAAAGAGGGACGTAGCAACCGTTAGTCATAAAGACTAAGTGGCTTCCCATCCGCTCCCCCGGCGACTCCAAGGCACCGGGCGGAAGGAAAGGAAGAAAAGCTGCAATATATCAGTAATATGCAAAGCAGGTGACGGGGAAAGTAAACTAGTATATACACAAATTCTAAGCTACACAAGTGTAAAAGGGGCTAATCTAATCATGTATAAGCAGGAGTATAAGCAGGAGTATAAGCAGGAGTATAATAAAGGTGTACAGCCGTAAATAACAGTAAGTAAAGCAGGTAAAGCAAGGCAGTAAGAACAGTAGCGACAAGTAATCAATCTCGTACCCTAACTTATATGAATGCCCATACAAACTTATAAGTTAGGATTTCCAGGAATTATAACTCATCATATAAAAGAGCCCATACTAATTTATATGATGAGGATCTGCAAGTGCGTATGCTATGCTTATGCTATGAATGATTATGCAATGAACCCACACACACGACTCTGTGCACACAGACCTTTGTAGTTCCCTCTGTTTGAAAGGAAGCCAACATCTCGGGTACCAACTGCTGTGACACACGGTGGTAGCGGACCGGGCCGTCCACTCCTAGGCGGGTATGCACACTACCAGGCCTAGACCGCACGTGCGCCTCGACGCTAAACAACCGCGGAGCTCTGCGTACTCTTTGCTGGAGTCCACCAGGCTTTGAGCTAAGTGGAAGGTGTCTTCGAGGAATTGTCGTCCCGACACGCAGACAAGCTGGCCCCTCAGACCCCAACACACCCGCTAAGTCCACGTACCGCGGTCGGTGTGACGACCTGCCTAGTACCGAAGACCTGCCACAATTATCCAAGAACTAACGGGGCTATCCTCCCCTCGAGCCTCCAGCTCGTCCAACCCAGTATACCACACACCTGTCACTCCCACACTGGGAGGAGATACATAAATCCAATTTTACCCTACTATGGCTACTCTTGCCTACTTTAAATGTTATTGCAATTTAGGGTTAATCTTGGACTTCCCGAGGGTTACCCTGTAAGGGGCTCGCTACGGTACTAGGAACTACAATGGGATGACACCCCAAAGTTCCATTTCTCAAGACACTTAGTATTATTGGTATCTACCCATAAGATGACCCTCTTATCATTTCACTTGAATTAAACCTCAGTGTTTTATGACCCTCTAAGGGGAAAGACGATCTTTCGTCAATCCCGAGCACAGCCTTACACATAACTCACCAAGCACTCTCTCATCACCTAAACTCCTTTTTGGTGTCCTCAACCTCTTCATCCAAATCAGGTACACCAACTACCTCCCATTCCCACCTAATGGTCTACAAGTTATCTCCATTCTACCGTTTTACTATTCGCAGACCAAATGAGTTATATGAACCACATAAGGGGAGGTACTACAAATACTCATCCAATTGACTCAAGATTATTACCAGAAGACTGTCATGATATTACAAGACTAAGCTCGGCTTTTACTCAAGGGTTGTTTCTCATCCAACCCTGTTAGATTCATCATATATATTTAAATGTTAATTCATACCACGCCATCAATCGTTCATTACATAATTTTCCCCAATATTTAGGTCAATCACCTTCAATGTTATATTAAAATCATAATAATAACCTTTACATATAATGTAATTAGGAACACTATTCAAACCACAACTTGCCTAAAGTTTCATGCACATATTTATTGTCCTAGAGCGTCGTCAAACAAGTGATCAATCAAATGGCTATATTAAACCCAAGACTTCTAAATTTTCTTCTACACGTCAGGGTTAGCGTCTTAAGTGTTTACACCATATCCCAGCTCATTCAGAATAATCTTGATAGCTATTTACGGCACACTAATTTTATAAACTAATATAGACAAATCACGGCAAGTTTATATCCGTAAATTATGAAATTTAAGAGGGATGTCCACATTGTCATCAACATTTATCTACCAATTCCAAACATCTTCCAATAAACAAAACAAGGTAAATCACCAAAATATATATAAACAAGGATTCATTTCAATTCCGATCTCGCTGAAGCCTCTAGCATAGACTCGCTTCTTTGTTACGATCACAATTTATTATTCACAAAATGACAATAAATATTCATCTAAAAATCATGAAATTCTACAGCGATATGCACATCATCATCAACATCATCTCTACAATTTTGTTTTGAACAACAACAAGTATCAATGAAGTTATTCCAAAATTCATCGAGACTTAGGCTACCATGACACAGAATACTAAAACTGGAATTCTGAGAGTTTCACTACACTAAAATTTACGTGTCACCCCATTCTGGAAAGTTAACAACAAGGGCTACAATTTTATGTTGAACCGAAGGTCCAATTCCAAGTGTTTCATCCTCAAACAAGCTCAACAAGTTGGCTGTGTAATACATGACAGCAAACTAACAAACCTTAATAACATAGTCTGTTTTCAAGGGTTATCTAGGGAGCTACAGGGCTCCCCAAAATATGTACAGCCACTCATCTCGAAGGATTTTCCGAGATCTACAACTTTTGTGTTGAGCCCGAAACCTGAATCCCGCTGTATCATGCCAAAAACTGAACTTGAACACAGCTGCGCGCAGAAAACAGATTTCTGCATCGGTCTGCAGATATAATTTCTGCACGTATCTTAAAGTAAATCTAATGACATGTGTTCATCTTTTTCCTCCAGCAAGGGGGTAAAATGAACAGCGCTATTTCCTCAAATACTCCCTCAAAAGACCACCAATCTTCACGAGATCAAGTCCTCTCTCTTCGTATTGAAGAGAGGGGTTGATTGAAGCAAATCTCACGGCGATCGTCGCCCTAGATGGAAGTTCTAGCGTGGTCTTCTCCTATGGAAACACCATAACTCACAAGGTTGGGTCCTCTTGGCCCAACATCTCTCCTATGTGATCTAAAGATCTAGCACCAAGGGAGAGGGGAGGAAGTCACCTGATTTCCGGCCGACGTTCGCAGTGGTCTCCTCCGCGGCATGGCGGCAGTTGGTCAAGACTGATTAAAAGGTCCTGATCCACATAAATATCCAACATGTAATCAGTCAACATTACCCAACTAAAAAGAAAGGAAACAACAGACAACATGAAAAGTTAACAAATTAATAATTTCCCAAAGACTCACATCCTTTGATTCATAAAGAGAAACTGATTGCAGACGGCCCCAGGACTACCATATAAAATTTCTTCCCTGGTATAGGAGTATAAATGGCAGCAAATAGGAATATGAATAGGAATAGGAATAGGAATAGGAATAGGAATCCCCCCTGTAAGATAGGACCAAGGACAAGTATTCCATCAATACACCCACTCACCCATGCGCTTAAACACTTCTTTGTTAAGCATTGGTGACACAACACAACACACATACATGTACACACATTCACTGCACACGTTAGGTTAGGCTACTCACAACCCATCCCATTACCTACTCAAGTGCACATGACACTTTACTGCTAGCACAACACACACTTGTGCACATCCTTCACAAGTGCTACTCATCTCAACACAGTTGTTGCACACAATAAAACATCCCCAACACAGTCACTGCACAAATTTAGGATAGAGACACAACACGTACACAACATAAGTGCACATGCACAACCACTAAGCACTTTAGAATAGGGATATAGAAGGATACACAGCACCGCACCACACGCACATACCCACTACAAGATTTAGAATAGGTTACCCAGCAATTAAACAGCATCAAAGCCCCAAAACAGCCGGCTTACCATAAAAACGAGGAAACCCAAACCGATGGCCGACCATTGAGGACTTACCCTAACTCGATTAAGAGCAAGAAAACTTAGATTAAGTAAAGAAGAAGAACATGAAACTTACTGCGTAGGTCGCAAACAACCGAGCCCGGATTCCGCCTGAGAATCGAGTTCACTAGTCCCAAATCCTCAATAATCTTCTCCAAAGCTTCGATTCCAACCTTCAAGAACACCTTCTACTCGAAATCGCAAGGGAACGGAGAGTTTGGGACGAGAGAAGAGGAGGAGGGAGAGCTTCGGCCATGGGAGAAGCTAGAGAGAGAAGATCGGAACAAGGTGGAGTTCGGCCATGGCTGGAGGGCTGCTCGGAGAGGAGCTCGTCGGAGAAGGAGGGCACGACGGGGATCTCGCCGGAAATGGAGGAGGAGAGGAGGTCGAGAGAGAGAGAGAGATTGGAGGAGAGGAGGGGGTTTCCGCCGTCGGGCTGCTGCAGGGGAGGCATCGGGCAAGGTAAGGTTCTAACCTAAATCCTTATAATGTATATATATATAATATATATATATTATATAATACTAATAATACTATTATTCTTATTAATGCAATTAAACGCTCGCGCAACGCTCTAGAGAACTCGAAATTTGTCCCGAACAGTCTCGTTACGACCGTCTCGCTAACACGCATCCACCGGGACTATCTGAGATCAATTCCGAGTTCGTTTGCTCATTTTATGCTTGTCGGAGCGTTTGCGGCCAAATTTGACTTAAACGTGAAAACTATCCAAATGACGTCGGAATCGCGAACAGATAGATTCGTTGAACTCGTACTATTATTACGAGCCTAACAAGACTGATTGTGGTGAATTCTGAGACCGTTTGCTCGATATCACCTTTTTGGATAATTTCGTTACTTAAATTTGCGTCGACACAACAGATTCTCCGATACTAATCAGAATCGAGCGCGGACAGTTTTATTGAACTCGTATAGGCTTCACGAGTCTAACAAAATTGACTGAGGTGAATTCCGAGATCGTTTGATCAATTTCACCATTTTGGATAAATATGCTATTCGCAGACCACGTTATTTAAGCTAACGTACGTACTATAATTCCTTCGAGGCGGTACGCGCCTCCTTCGAGTTTTATCGCTCAAGTTATGCTCTTTGGACGGCTTGGATCCCGATACAGCAAACATCGGGACAAAGAATAGAACTGGTACTCGCCGCATTCGACGAGTGCACTTCCCCGGCTCAGGTGCAAGCCTGGCCCTCGGTACACCCCGAGCCCGAGTCAACTCGCGTGACTCAAAAATGTGCACAAGGGGTCTGGCTCGAATCGGGATGTTACATCCCAAGCGCAAGCCTAAGCCTGGGAAGCCAAAACCGCCGATGAGTGCACCCGCAGTTGCTGACATCAGCAAGAAGGTCAAGAAGTTTAAAGGCAAGTGCTACAACTGCAATAAGTGGGGTCACTCTGCTTCCGAGTGCAGGCAACATAAGAAGGGAGAATCTAGCACACCCAGGGTTAAAAATAAAGCAAATATGCTTCATCAGACTGCGCTTACCCACTTTGTTGCCATGGTGGGGAAAGGTCAGGTCAGTACAGAGTGATGGCTAGATTCATGTGCTACTTGTCATGTATGCAACAATCCAGCTCTACTGAAGGATCTCACTGTAGCGAATGAGACCGTCACTGTTGCTAATGGATCCACTGCAGAGGTTGTCCAGATCGGGACCGCAAATTTGCTACTTTCCTCAGGTACGCATTTAATTTTGGATAATGTTAAATATATATATCATAATTAGCTGTTAATTTAGTTTCAATTAGTTTGTTATGCAATGTTGGTATGTCGTTTAACTTTAGTGGTGGTAGAGTAACTTTAATGGTTAACTCTCATTATTTTGGTTGTGCTTATGTCTTAAATGGAATGTATAGACTGAGTCTAGCAAACGAAGTAGTGCACACAGTTAATTCAAACTTGATAGATCCTAAGACTTTACATACAAGACTAGGATATGTGAACTATAGAAAACTACTTCTACTAGCTAAAACTCATAATATCTCTTTAGACACAAAAATCAAATTTGACAAATGTGAAATGTGTGCTCAAAAAAAGATAATTAGAACGTCTTTTAGTCAGGTTTATAGGAGCACACAATTACTAGAATTAATACATTCTTGCATTTGTGATTACAAAAGTTTTGCCACCTGAGGAGATCGGAAGTATCTGATAACTTTTATCGACGATCACTCTAGATTCAGTCACATTTATCTCCTTAAATCCAAAGATGAAGCCTTTGAAAAATTTCGTATTTTCAAAGAAAGGGTAGAAAATCAACTTGACATGAAAATTAAAAGGCTAAGAAGTGATAGAGGATGAGAGTATTTATCAGGTGAATTTAGATATTTTCTTATCCGCAATGACATTATCCCTGAAACTACCACCCCGTATTCACCTTACTCCAACGGTATCGCTGAGCGGAAAAATAGGACTTTAACAGAAATGTTGAACTTAATATTTGTTGAAACCAGTTTCCCGGCTTCAGCGTTCGAAAGGGGGTTGCGACTAATCCTTACTTGACCTGAGCCTAGACCCGTGACCGGTTGCTGGGAACTAAGAGACTCGGACTTGATGAATACTTGAATCCACAAATGGACCCCTTAAGCTGCAGCGCGGAGGTCCCACCACATACCCGGAAGATCTTAGAGCGCTTCCCCTCCCAAGCCAATGCTGAGCCTGGGCACCTTGGAGGGCACTAAGGAACACCTCACCGACCACCTTCAACGTCAAGGGGAGGGGAGGGGTAGTGCTTGCTCACACGCGAGAGAGGGGGTAGGAACCAACCCTTCCCAAGGTGCCCATGGGGGTCTATTTATAGACTTTCCCAAAAATGGACTGCGAATAGCAAAAATCGTACTGCGGATAGCAAAAATACCCCAAATGAGAGGGGACGACCTAAACCAAGACCACCTTGCCTACGCGAGTGGACGCCGACCCACTCGCGAGCTTGGCCGCGAGTGGAAGGCACTCCACTCGCCCCAGGGGCGGGCGAGTGGGGCAGCTCCCCACTCGCCCCTTAGGCGGGCGAGTGGGGCAGCTCCCCACTCGCCCCCTAGGCGGGCGAGTGGGGCAGCGCCCCACTCGCCTCTTAGGCTGGCGAGTGGGGCAGCGCCCCACTCGCCTTTTGGGCCGGCGAGTGGGGCAGCGCCCCACTCGCCCCTTAGGCGGGCGAGTGGGGCAGCTCCCCACTCGCCTCTTAGGCTGGCGAGTGGGGCAGCCCCCCACTCGCCCCTTAGGCGGGAGAGTGGGGCAGCTCCCCACTCGCCTCTTAGGCTGCGAGTGGGGCAGCTCCCCACTCGCCTCTTAGGCGGGCGAGTGGGGCAGCCCCCCCACTCGTCGAGTGAGACTCTTCTCACTCTCCCGGATCTGCTTTGCCTTAGTCAGTTTCGCCGTCTCCACGCGGTTGTTTTGTTCGTCTCGATCACCTTCGTAATCTTGGCCTCATCCGGGTCGGGTCACACCGACTCGGGAAATATGAGGGTTGTACACAATCCCCGCTCTTTGCGAGCTTGACTCAAGCTCGAAAAGAAAGTCCAACCCACCTATTGAACGAGTTGGTGGGACCCGGAGGGAATCTTTGGAGGGTTCCACCTGATGGCTATATAAGACCCCTCGAAGAGGAGGGTAAGAAGAGCACCCTTCCTGAGCGCTTCCCCCACTCCCTCTTCGAATGAGATGGATCCACCTCGAGACTTCAGGGCTCGCTTCAAAGACTTTGCTGGGAAGGGTTCGTCTGACGTGACGGAGCTTAAGGCTCTGGTCCATGGCCCTCCGTCTTCTCCTACCCGCCCCGCGGTGCGATCGCCTCGGAAGAAGCCACGCCCCGAGTTGGTGAAGGAGGCTGCGTCATCATCCTTTCGTGGGGTGACCGAGTTTGCCCGCGGACTGGATATGGATATGGTATCGGTTCTCTCCTCCTTCCTGCTTCACACTTGTGGTTATATCTGTCCATGACAACGTGCTTTTTGATTGTTCATAGCTTCTCGCGGATGACCTCGAAGGGATCCGAAGAGTGGTAGAGGGAACGGGTGCAGACGCTCGGGTGAGTCCCATCTCTCTCGTCCGGGAACCTGCCGCCCTCTCGACTGCTCATGATGACTCATCTGCTGGAGGGGGCAAGACTTCGACGGGCCAGTCGAGCCGAAAGGAAGTCTCGTCGCCACCCCACTCTCCTACTGCAATCTCGGAGCCCGTCGGGGACCGTCCCGACGTCTTCGTCCGTCTGAGCCGCTTGGAGACTCTTACCCAGGAGCTGCGGGAGGGGAGGCTATCTTTCGGACCCGACCCCCTCGCGCGTGTTGGCGTGCTGGAGCGTCGGGTGGAGAGGCTGGAGGTTGAACTCAATCTCCTACGAGGGGAGGTCCGGCTCGCATTCGGCGGCATGATGACACCGTTCGAGGATCATTTTCGCCGGGTGGAGGCCTCCGTGCGTACCGTGACCGAGGAGCTCTCCTCAGCCAAGGCATGCTTTGAATCCACGCGTGGGGGGGTCCCCTTCACCCTGGACCAGGGCTTCTGGAAGTGGACGGCGCGTTAGCCACCACCCTCCCCCCTTTGGGGATGTACTATTTGTTATGTAATAATGAGGATCGACACGTCGCAGCAGCTCGTCTGTTCCGCGGCCGGACTATTTGTTGTCATGTTTATGTCATGTTTGTTTTAATAACTCTGCCGAGTTATATCTCAGTTGAGCTGTCATTATTTGGCTAACTTTCATGCAGGGTGAGCGCAGCAATACTGAGATAGTGGAGTAACAGGCGGGGGATAGGGACCTCGGGTGGACGGTCCGAGGGCGAAGCAGTTGGGTGGTGTGTCAGGGGGGAGACGTAGGCGAGGAGACCCTTTGGTCCTCATCGCTACCTCAGGGGAGAAGGCTGCGAGGCCCTCCCTCCTCTGCCGGGCGAGTGGACCATGAGGTCCACTCCCGTGCACCGGGCGAGTGGACCTCAAGGTCCACTTACCTATGCTCGGGGCGAGCGGGCCTTGTGGTCCGCTCGCCCGGGGCGAGTGGGCCACCTGGTCCACCCCCCCTTCATGCCCTTGGGCGAGTGGATCCCATGATCCACTCGCCTCTCCTTTCACCCCTCCCTTATAAATACGCCCTCCTTCCCCCTTTGGACCTTCACCTTCATTTCCTCCCTTGCCTTGCCTTTCTCCCAGATTCGGCTCTACTCTTTCCTTCCACTCCCACACGATGGCATCCAACCGTTCAGCTGTCAAGAGGAATGGTCGGGAACAAAACGCGGCCAACTTCTCGGAGAGTTCTTTCCCCGTAGGGAAAGTATCCAAGGAGGAGCTCTCCGCCTTTAGGACTTCCTACCTCCCCGAAGGGTGGAAATGCAGATGCCCATCAGGGGGTGAGACCGTCAACTCCTTTTACGATAACTGGCTTGCATTTCCTCTCCTTCACTTCGAGGCTGGGCTACGGCTGCCCTTGTGGCCTGAGGTGAAGGAGTTCCTGGACTACTTTGGCGTAGTCCCAGCTCAGGTTAACACAAATGCGATCTCGATGTTAACAGCTTACGCATGCTATTTGCGGGAGGAGAGGGTGATGTTTGACCTGAACGTGTTTCGCAAGATCTTCACCTTCCGAGCGACCGCTGACGGGGTGTGCTTTCTGACCGGCACACACATGGAGGTGCACGAGACCTCCAACAAGGTCCACCACTGGAACGAGTCATTTGTGTTCGTTCGGGGTGACCTGGGCGGCATCCCCTTCTCCCCCATACAGAGGCCCGAGAAGGTTTGTAAACCCCCCTCGCTACGTGGGGAGGCTGCTGAGCTGCACCGCTTCCTCAAGGGTGCGAGCTTTGAGGTTGATCACCTCCGGAAGAACATCAATCAACTCACCTACGTGGAACCGGGGGCAGGTACTTGGACCTCGACAACTTGTCTTTCTTATGGCTCATTTCCTCCCATTGCCGCTCAACTCGTCCCAACTTGTGCAGGTGTTCGGTCCCTTCCTCGACGCCTTCCCTCCGCAGGAGGAAGTTCCTCCTCCGCCCATGGGCTCAACGAGGAGGTTGCGGCTGATTCGGCTTCGGCTCCGAAGATACTTGGGTCGGGTCAGAGGAGGGATAAGGAGCGGGTGGTTGAGGAGGGAGCGCCCTCCTCCCCACCGAAGGAGCCGAGGGTGCGGCGGGGGAAGGCAGTTTGCCGAAGGGATTCCAGGGTACTGCCTAGGGAGAGGGGGCAACCGAGTGACCCCAACGCATTGGCCAATCATCCCAACTTTGAGATGGGGGGAAAGGCCACGGACCCTCTAGGCGAACCTATCGTCTACTGGGATGAGACGATGAACCGGGTCTCCCTCACCTCCCAGCGGCCTTCGTGGATTGAGGGAGATATCACGGATGGCGCGACGTATAGCTTTACCTATGGCATCTACGGTCGGCAGGACGCTGCATCTTACCGGGAGATGTCCATGCGTGACCTCGCGTATGCGAGCTCCCAGGCTCAGCTCCGCGCGACCGAACTCTCCCACATGGCCGCCCGCCGAGGTCTTAGTCTCTCGCAACGGTCGGTGCGGGCGGACGCGTCGAAGCTGGATGCAGAAGAGAAAGCTACCGACCTTGCGGCTCGCTTGGCCACTGCTGAGAAACTCCTGGAGGAGTCATCCGGGGGCTTGGTTCGCGCCCACCTCAATGAATTTTCCTTTTCCCCTTTTAATTCCTTATTATTCGTAAGTTCTAACTTATTTGCCTTGCCGGTCTGCAGGGACCCGGTGCCGCCGACTCGCTCAGGAGACGATGTGAGGAGTCGGACCAGGAAGTGCAGGACCTGAGGGCTCAGCTTGCCGAAGCGCATAGGCAGTTAAGAGAAGGGGGAGGAGAAGGAGGTGCACCTTCGAGAGCGGCGAGGCCATCCCCATCTCGACCCGCTGAAGTCGAGCGCGCTCGGGGGAAAATCATGGCGTCAACGGCCCGAGCCCTGGTGAGTCGCCTCCATGACGTGGACGCTATTCAAGACAGCTGGAGGGGGGTCTCCGCCAGCGACATCCTACCCGAGCTCTTTCCTTCACCTGGGCGATCCGGCTCGCCCCCTAGCAGCGGCTACTCCCCATGGTCGTGAGGGCGGCCTGTGACTTCTTCTTTTCCCCCGTTCCTCCTGAGAACTATGTATTTTTTGTGTTTGCCTTTTTCCCTCAAGCCTGCATGTACTAGAAAAGTGAAGTAACAATTCGTGTAGTACATGTTATCAACGAATCCGTAGTTATCTTAAACGAATTGCCTCAGCTTATTATTATTTTTTTCTTTACTGCTTGAGGAGTTGATACCTTTGCTTGAATCGGTCACCGAGTCGTTGACTGGCCCGATGAGTCTCTCATCTGTTAATATGACTGAGTCTGTGGAGTGGTCTCTTTTAGTCAGGGATCCTACCGATTGGAGGTGGAAGTACCCATCCAC
Organism: Dactylorhiza incarnata; assembly: GCA_033032865.1. Classification (NCBI taxonomy): domain Eukaryota; kingdom Viridiplantae; phylum Streptophyta; class Magnoliopsida; order Asparagales; family Orchidaceae; genus Dactylorhiza; species Dactylorhiza incarnata. The sequence continues at coordinate 1,250,638 of JAWHQI010000451.1, forward strand.
GTCCTGGGAGTCTTAGCTCAACCGGGTGTGGAGGAACTCAGCGCCTTCCCAATCTGACTGGAGGTGGAAGTACCCATCCACGTCCTGGGAGTCTTAGCTCAACCGGGTGTGGAGGAACTCAACGCCTTCCCAATCTGTTTGGAGGTGGAAGTACCCATCCACGTCCTGGGAGTCTTAGCTCAACCGGGTGTGGAGGAACTCTACGCCTTCCCAATCTGACTGGAGGTGGAAGTACCCATCCACGTCCTGGGAGTCTTAGCTCAACCGGGTGTGGAGGAACTCAACGCCTTCCCAATCTGTTTGGAGGTGGAAGTACTCATCCACGTCCTGGGAGTCTTAGCTCAACCGGGTGTGGAGGAACTCTACGCCTTCCCAATACGACTGGAGGTGGAAGTACCCATCCACGTCCTGGGAGTCTTAGCTCAACCGGGTGTGGAGGAACTCAACGCCTTCCCAATCTGACTGAAGGTGGAAGTACCCATCCACGTCCTGGGAGTCTTAGCTCAACCGGGTGTGGAGGAACTCTACGCCTTCCCAATACGACTGGAGGTGGAAGTACCCATCCACGTCCTGGGAGTCTTAGCTCAACCGGGTGTGGAGGAACTCAACGCCTTCCCAATCTGTTTGGAGGTGGAAGTACCCATCCATGTCCTGGGAGTCTTAGCTCAACCGGGTGTGGAGGAACTCTACGCCTTCCCAATACGACTGGAGGTGGAAGTACCCATCCACGTCATGGGAGTCTTATCTCAACCGGGTGTGGAGGAACTCAACGCCTTCCCAATCCAATCGCCAAGCAGCGAGTTGACCTGATACGTCCCCCCTCCACCGGCATGACTTAGCCCGGCGGAGGGTCTCTAGTCAGGGATTTTGAACCTGGATATTCTTCCAGAACCCCTTTCTCATTCATAGCTCTTACCTATTACAACTTACCTACGCTACGCCCCTTTGGGCATCCTGTTACACCTCGCCCTTTTCTGGGCCCCTCCTTACATCTCGCCCCCTATCCGGGCACTTCACTACACTTCACCCCTATCTGGGCACGCTGTTACATCTCGCCCCTCCCTGGGCATTTCCTTACACCTCGCCCATTCCGGGCTCACTCTGCTGCCTGCTCCTTGGCCATCTTTGTCATCACTTCTTCCACTTCTTCGGCTGCTTGCATCCATCCGATCGTGTTAACTGCAGTAACATAACACTGACGCGCCTCCCGGGGATCTCCCCTGACTCTCACCTGGAGTTCTCCGGAGTTGTACTTCAAGCATTGGTGGTAGGAGGACGGCACGCACTGATGAGGGGACGTCCGAAGATGGCGTTGTAACTGCTTGGCGCATCCACGATGACGAACCGGCAGTTCTTTGAAGTTCCCCCCAGGGTGACGAGGAGTTCGACTCCCCCCTCCACCTCCTTCCTCTCCCCGGAGAATCCGAAAAGTGGCCCATCCGATGCTAGCACTCGCTTTGCGTCAACCTTCATTCCTTCAAAAGCCTTCTTGAAGACCACGTTCACCGAGCTCCTGTTGTCGACTAGGATCCGGGAGACGGTGAAGTTCTCGATCGCCGCCTTGATGACCAGCGCGTCGCAGAAGGGGTCCTCATTGGCCGGCAGGTCTTGGGTTGAGAAGGTGATCTTCCCGCTTGAGGGCGGGGATCGAGAAGTCGAGGCGATGCTCCGACGGTATATGGCGTGGAGGCTCCCCTTCCGGGTGGCCTCCTTGCCCGCTCCCCCGTGGATGACCCCGATCCCTCCCAGGGCCCCTATATCGGCCCTCTCTTCACATGGATCATCCTCTTCCTTGTCCTTCCCCTTCTCCCCCGCCCGTGTCTCCCCTGATAACCTCCTCCTTGGAAGTGGCCCCTTCCTTGGCCCTGAGGGGGACCAACCTGTGACCTCCAAGCTGGTCGGGCGGCTGTCGGTTGCGACTTCCAGCCTTGCTCCTGCCCAACGGGAGGTCCATGTTGTTCTTGACTCCTCACTTCCTCCTTCTTTTTCCCTCCACGCTCTCTCCTTTCCTCCTCAGCTAATCTAGCCACGGACTCTTGATTGGTAGCCTCACACTCGGTCTCACGATCAGCACGCTTCATCAGCTCTTCGAAAGACAGGGGAGGGTCCCGAGTCAGACTCATCTGAAACAGCCCAGGCTGCAGCCCAAGGGTGAAGGCTAGCTGCAGGGTGTGTCCGGGCACCTCGACGACAAGAAGGACTTCCGTCTGGAACCTATCCATGTAGCTCGCCAGCGTCTCCCCTGGCTTTTGCCTGACTGCGAACAAGGCCTCCATGCTCTTCCTCCTCTTCTTTGAGGTAGAGAACCTTAACAAGAAACTTCGACGCAGATCTTCGAAGCGGTAGATGGTTCCCGCCGGAAGCGAGTGGAACCAATCCCTCGCCTTTCCTTGGAACGTGACGGCGAAAAGCCTGCACATGAAAGCGTCCGACATTTGCCTGATCGTGGTCATGTCCTCGAACCACTGAAGATGCTGGAGAGGATCGATATCCCCCTCGTAGTAGGACATGGCAGGATCGCGAAACCCATCCGGAACGGGGGCTGACATGACCAGCTCGCAGAAAGGGCTCCTCCATTCTTCCTGGCTGGGTGGAGGTGCTCCCATCACTTCCCCGCCGGGGCAGCTGGTCCGGGGTGAACCGTTGAAGAGCACTCGCGCCTGGAGGCTCAAGCCCTCCTCCGAGGCTGGCCCCTTCTCTTGCTGACTGCTTCTCACTTCCACTAGGGGGAGTGAGGGGATCCTAGGTGCAGGTGGTGTTGAGCACTCGCCGCGAGCGGAGGATGCGGCCTGCATGAACTCCAGGATCCTCTTGCTGAATTCGTCGAAGTCGCTCTTCTTCACATACTCGCAAGGTGGAGGCGGGTCTCCCAACTCGTCGCTTCCAGCCATGGGACTTGGCTCAGAGGTTTCCGAACTAGTCGCTTCCACGCTCACCGCACCAGAATGTTGAAACCAGTTTCCCGACTTCAGCGTTCGAAAGGGGTTGCGACTAATCCTTACTTGACCTGAGCCTAGACCCGTGACCGGTTGCTGGGAACTAAGAGACTCGGACTTGATGAATACTTGAATCCACAAATGGACCCCTTAAGCTGCAGCGCGGAGGTCCCACCACATACCCGGAAGATCTTAGAGCGCTTCCCCTCCCAAGCCAATGCTGAGCCTGGGCACCTTGGAGGGCACTAAGGAACACCTCACCGACCACCTTCAACGTCAAGGGGAGGGGAGGGGTAGTGCTTGCTCACACGCGAGAGAGGGGGTAGGAACCAACCCTTCCCAAGGTGCCCATGGGGGTCTATTTATAGACTTTCCCAAAAATGGACTGCGAATAGCAAAAATCGGACTGCGGATAGCAAAAATACCCCAAATGAGAGGGGACGACCTAAACCAAGACCACCTTGCCTGCGTGAGTGGACGCCGACCCACTCGCGAGCTTGGCCGCGAGTGGAAGGCACTCCACTCGCCCCCAGGTGCGGGCGAGTGGGGCAGCTCCCCACTCGCCCCTTAGGCGGGCGAGTGGGGCAGCTCCCCACTCGCCCCCTAGGCGGGCGAGTGGGGCAGCGCCCCACTCGCCGCTTAGGCTGGCGAGTGGGGCAGCGCCCCACTCGCCTCTTGGGTCGGCGAGTGGGGCAGCGCCCCACTCGCCCTTTAGGCGGGCGAGTGGGGCAGCGCCCCACTCGCCCCTTAGGCGGGCGAGTGGGGCAGCTCCCCACTCGCCCCTTAGGCTGGCGAGTGGGGCAGCCCCCCACTCGCCCCTTAGGAGGGCGAGTGGGGCAGCCCCCCACTCGCCCCTTAGGCGGGCGAGTGGGGCAGCCCCCCCACTCGTCGAGTGAGACTCTTCTCACTCTCCCGGATCTGCTTTGCCTTAGTCAGTTTCGCCGTCTCCACGCGGTTGTTTTGTTCGTCTCGATCACCTTCGTAATCTTGGCCTCATCCGGGTCGGGTCACACCGACTCGGGAAATATGAGGGTTGTACAATATTGTTGACTGTTTGACATGCCTGCAGCTTATTGGGGTAAAGTCATCCTCACTACAAATCATATTCTTAATAAAGTTCCTCATGCAAAGTTGAAACAAACACCCTATAAGCTTTGGTTTAAGAGACCTACTAGATTTGATAATCTTAAGACTTGGGGATGTATCACTTATGTTAGGATACCTGACCTGAGGAGATACAAGATTGGACCTAGAACGAACACATGTGTCTATCTAGGATGTGCAGAGAACAGTGGTGCAGATAGATTTCTAGATCCCTCAACCAATATTGTCATAGAATCTAGAGATGCTATTTTCTTTGAGGACAAATTCCTTAAGGATAAAAACCTGACTCTTCCAGATCTGTCAGTCGCTGGTACTGAAACTTTTGTTGAGACTGAACCAAGAATCTCTGACACTGAGCCGATACACACTAGGGTTTTGGAGCCAACAAGATTATCTAATAGAGAACGAATGCCTAAAAGCTTCGGTACAGACTTTATGACTTACCAAGATGAAGCTGATCCATCTACCTACAAGGAAGCGATGCGATCTAAGGATTCTCTATTATGGAAAGAAGCCATAGATGATGAGATGAACTCTCTCATGCAAAACCACACTTGGACTTTAGTTGACCTGCCCAAATGGGTTAAAACCATAGGGAACAAGTGGGTTCCGAAGAAGAAACTAAATCTGGATGGGAGTATCGCTAAATACAAAGCACGTCTAGTTGTCAAAGGTTACACTCAAGTGAGTGGTATAGACTACTTTGATATATACTCACATGTTTGTCACATTACGAAGATTAGGATTCTTCTCGCTACAGCATCTATTGAACTTCTTACCGTTCATCAGATGAATGTCAAGACTGCATTTTTAACTGGAGATATGATTGAAGAGATCTACATGCACAAACCTAAAGGGTTTATCATATAATGTCTAAAAAATAAGGTCTGTAAGTTGATTAAGTCACTCTACAGATTGAAGCAAACACCAAAGTTGTGGCACGAAAAATTTGACACTTATGTTAAAGGCATTGGTTTTAAATCAAGCCTATCAGATAAATGTATGTATATAAGAACGAGTTCAAAAGCAGTCGCCCTTATATGTTTGTACGTTGATGACATGCTAATTCTGGGTACTGATCAATTTGAGGTGGAAGACATCAAAGTTACCTTGAAGGAACAATTTAGCATAACAGACTTAGGCGTGTTGAAAATCATCCTAGGAATGGAAGTGAACTTTATTGAGAAGGGTATTACCCTAAGTCAGAGTCACTATATAAGAAATCTACTGGAAAAGTGGGGTTATGATAAAAGCAAAAAAGATTGAGACTACATATTATTATAATAATAGACTGAAACCTAATGACAGTTCACATATTAAACAGTTGGATTACTCCAAACTCATAGGAAGTCTCATGTATGATACTACTTACACTAGACCTGACATAGCATTTACGGTTGGCATGTTAATTAGATTCACTAGTAACCCTGGAACGGACCACTGAGATGCCTTAGAAAGGCTAATATGATACTTAAAGTACATAGAAAATATGTTTTATGTTACAGTGGACATCCTCATGTGATTAAAGGGTATTCTGACGCCTCCTGGTGCTCAGAGATTGGTGATAGCATATCCACTAGTGGCTTTGTGTTTACACTATGAGGAGTTATCGTAGCTTGGAAGTCAAAGAGGCAGACGTGCATTGCACTATCCTCTATGGAATCAGAACTATATGCTCTAGCTTCAACTGCAGAAGAAGCAGAGTGGATCAGAGATCTGATAATGGGCATTCCAATGACGAGTCTGAAAATGAACTCTATATCGATATTTTGTGATAATCAAGCCACAAAAACTATTGCAACTTGAAAGTATCTAGTTGCGGCCTAAATCACCTAGAGGGGGGTGAATAGGTGGATTCTATGTCTTTAAGCGGAATTAAAAATTTAACACAGAAAAGCAAACAAACAACCACATCACAGACACAAGGAATTTATAGAGGTTCCCCGATGTGGGTAGTCCTCTTTCCCGCCTCGCCTATCTAGCACTTCGAGGCTAGACTCGGCTACTTCACCAATCTCAGATTATAACTAATCTTACACCTCGGAGTCAAAACTCCTACAACTCGGAGTATATCACTCCTACAACTCGGAGTATAACAACTCCTACAACTCGGAGTATAACAACTCCTACAAATAATCTCGGAGTGAAAACTCCTACAAAAGAAAAGATAAGGAAACAAAAAACTTCTTCTTAACCTCTAAAGAGATTAACTTCAGATCTTGAACACTGAGTCTTCTTCTCAACCTTGAAAGAAAGCTTGGCACTTGAAAGATGTGGAAGAGAGAAGACTTGGCTAACCAGATCTGAATAGGCCCTTTGACTTACTTGAAATAATCTTCAAAAAATGAGAGCAGCAATAAGATCAAAGGCCTTCTTCTGAGAAATCTCTAACAACAATAGAGAAAGGATCTTGAGCAGTGAATGTTAGGTCTCAGAATTCTTGTTCAGCAAAAGAGAAAGGAGATCGACTTTTTATCTTTTCTGAACTGTCGGCTGATGAGAGATTTTTGGATCGATTTCTAAGAATGATGGCCTTGCCCTAAAATAAGGATTTATTTATAGGGAGGACTTCAACGGCTCTTGCGACAAAGAAGGGAGAGGCGACACGTGTACTGTTCATGGTGGCTAACCCTAATTTTCGAAAATGAAACGAAGATTTGAAATCCGTCTGTCCGTCATTCGTCGAGACTTCACGTGAACATCCGACGAATTGACTTAGCCACAGGGAAAGACTGAACAACCCGTGAAAAACACTGTCTGTCACCATTCGTCGGGATTCGTCGGAAGTACACGAGAACATCCGACGAATTGACGTAGCTGCAGAAATTTTCTTCACAACTCAGCCAAAATGACCTCTGTCAGCATTCGTCGGGATTCGTCGGAATGACCCGAGTCATCTCGACGAATGGACTTGGCTGCAGAAATTTCTTCTAAACCAAGACAAAGGTCTTCTGTCTGGGTTCGTCGGGATTCGTCGGAATGACCCGAGTCATCTCGACGAATTGACTCAGCATAAATTTTTCTTTTCTTCTGAAAACCTGCTCCACTCCTCAACCTTGAAAGCCTTCAGTTATGAGCATATGAAGTGCACCCCAAAAGAGAGATTACACATGGACCAACACTTTGTTCTATACAATGAGGGATTACATTGTCTAGAACTGTGTTTGGTGATCCATTGCAACCTGACTTTGGTGAGCACTTAGCATTAAGACCTGTCATAACACATCTAAACAAAAGTCATCAAATACAAATACAATTCATTTTAGTTTACTAGGGGACATCTTCAAATCAAGGTGATTATGGACACAATACCCAACACAACTAATACTATGTTCAATGGAAAGTGAAGGCAACTACGGATGAAACAAAACTGGTTGACATATCTCACTAGCCAGGGAATAATTTCTTTACTAGACGTGAGATCAAAAGATAATGAAGCATATGTCCTTAGTTCCTTACTAAGGGCTTATGTAAGGTTCTTACATCTAAAACATCGGGGGACATGAGATTATAATCCACCTAGTAGGACTTAATACCTGTTTTATGTTTAAGATTGTAGAACTGAAATATGCATACATTCAAGCATCTAGATTGAGTACACTAAAATATTTTAGATGCTACCCGATGAAAGTCTGAGATTGAATAATTGCCAGTTATTCCAAAATCGATGATTTACACAATTATTTCTATTCAAATGTTGAATTGGGTATCATTCCAAAAAGGAATACTAAGGTTGTTGTTTGTGTCCTGATATTATGATTATTAATCATATCATTCCAAACTTGATGATATAGTGGTCACAGTTTGTTGTATCATTTCAAATTTGATGGTATAACACAATTGTGAAATGGTTAATAACAATCACTACAAGATAACTGACATTTAGTGACGAAATTTTTGTGACGAAAGTAATTTGGTCACTAATGATATGTTTATTGTGACGAAATTTATATTTCGCCACTAAATAATTAAGAGCGATTAATTTGTGATCACATATATAATTTAGTCACTAAAAATATTAGAATTAGTGACGAAATAAAATTTCGTCACACAAAACTACTTATTAGTGACCAAATAATATCGTCGTTACTAAATAATTTAATTAGTGACCAAAATAACTCGTCATTAATAATCAAAAAAAGTTCTACTCTTCAATTCCCTCCAAAATGAAAGAACTTGCATAAGTTCCCTCCTAAACTTTAATGAATTTATTAAGTAATATTTAATGGCCGTAATTTTCCACGTTACAAATTTGTTTATTGGGATTTAGGGTTTCTCATATCGCCTAACCGCATTCACAAATCAAACACGCTAACTGGTGTCTCTCCCGTTCCTCTCTCGATCGTGTGTTGCCTTTTCAGCTCCTAGTCGCTGGCCCCGCCTTCGCCGGCCTTCAGTGTCGAGTAGCTTCGTGGACGAGTTCTCAAACAAGCAGGGAATCGACCGCTTCGCCTTCCCCCGCCTCTTCGACGAGCAGGTGATCGGCCGTAGCACGACACCATCGACGAATACCTCTTCAACATCCGCCTCCTCAAGCTCCTCTTCTCTCCGAATTTCCCGCTACATCGCATGTGGGAGGTGATGCCCAACTCCTTCCTCCCGCCAAACCCTAGTTTTGTGGCGCAAGCTTTTGATTTGTTCATTATTTTTTCTCTTTTGGTATGTATAGAAGGGTTTGGGCTATCTCCCACCTTCATTTTTTATTAATAAAATAAAAATAAAAATTCTTCTTGCAATAAGATTCTGTTAGCAATTTGAAACTTTATTATTGTGTATGATATTGTGCATAAATAGTGGCGGAACTAGGAATTTAGTTGGACCCGGGCACCATACAAAAAACAACTAAATATATAATTTTTAAAATTCAAATTTTTTTTTTAAAAAGATGCAAGTTAATTAAAATTAAAGTCAAATTACATTCCGACTAGCAAACAACTTTTCGGGTACACATTTTGATAGCGTGCGATGATTGTCTCATTAGTGATGGTTGAAACAATGTCCTTCTCGATATATGCAATTAAGCAATCGTTCATCTACTCATCTCCCATTCTGTTCCGCAAACGACTTTTTATTATCTTCATTGCCGAGAACATTCTTTCAACAGAAGCAGTTGCAACAGGCAGAAGACATGCTAACTTCAAAAGCCGATAAACTAGTTGGAAATGATCATGTTTTTTTGTCTCCACCATTTTCTTAACGAGTCCACTAATTCCTTTAATTTGAGAAAATGCGTTAGTTGATCGCATATCCAGAATGTACACATCTAGTTGACCTTCGAGTAACTGCAAATCTATTGGATAGAAATCATAAGGTAAATCCTATAATTTAAACTCTAATCGAGGTCTTTTGGTATCTTCTAATTCAACGGATTTTTCCTTCGTAGTTTTTTTTGACAGAAATTTATCCATCAATTTTTTGATTTCCCTGCAATTTTTTATTCAAGAAATTTATCCAAGAAACATAGTTACAAACATAGTTACAAACAGTAAACAATAGATTTGAGACTAATTGGAGTTCAGTTTGTTGCCCATCGAGTTCAGTTTTATGCCATTAGCTTTCAGAACATTCAGAAATTCAACCAAAAACTTAAAAAAAAACAGGCCACTACAGATGCAAAAACTAAAAAAAAAAACACTACAACACAGAAAAAACTACAACAAATAGAGAAATGACTATGCCATTTGCTTTCAGAACATGCAGAAAGGAGTAGGACTGAAGAAGGTCCTATTAACTGAAGAAAGGAGTAGGAGTGTAGCTGTGTAGCTGTGTAGGACTGTAGGAGGAGGAGAAGTTGCTCACAGTGATTGACTGAAGAAAGAAGTGGAGAAACGGCTGTCCGGCCGTCCGGGGAAGTGGGGAACGCCGAGAATCGCGGCCGCCGCTGAATGCGATTCGCCCAAGCCCTAGCTCCGCGTCTCCGCTCCGCTCCAGATCGCGTAAAACCGCTCCGCTCCAGATCGCCTTGCAGTTCCGTGGTTTAATATGATCGCTGGCCAGCCGGTTTGATCAAAATTAAACCCAAATAGTGTCCGGTCGAACCTAAATTGTATTTGATTGGACCCAAATCAATACCCTTAATTTTTTTCCCCAAAATTTTGGACCCGGGCACGTGCCCGGGTGTGCCCGTGAACAGTTCCGCCCCTGTGCATAAATAATAACTAAATTAATTTGGTCACAAAAAGTATTATTTCAGCAACAAATAATGTTTTGGACAATAAATATGTTTAGTGACAAAAAATTTGTTGGTCACAAAATACATTTAGTGACGGAGATTATTTGTCACAAAAAATACACATTTAGTGACCAAAGATATTTTGGTCACTAAATATATTTAGTGACCACAAGTATTTTTGTCACAAAAAATATTTAGTGGCGGAGAATAATTGTCATTAAAAGTATACATTTAGTGACGAAAAAAAATTTAGTTGCTAAAAAAATAGTGATGGAGATTATTTTCTCATTAAAAATATACATTTAGTGACGAAAATTATTTTAGTCACTAAATACATTCTGTGATGGTGTTTTTGCAACCACCTTGTGACAGACTAAATTTGGTCACTAAATGTCTTTAGTGACAAACCCGCAATATTTAGTGACTAAAATTTTCATCACTAAAAGTCAGATTTCTTATAGTGAATCCAAATAATCGAAGGAACATAGTTTTGAATTTATAAAATCAAATATTCTAATTTTATGTAAATTAGATAGAGATGTTGATTTGTTATTCTCTCTTCCTGATTAAAATATTATGTTCTTATTTGTTAGAACTAATCACTTTACTTTGATAGCAAATGTTTGAATTCATAGAGTTTAATCTCATGACATTCTTGTTGTAATTGTTTGCAGATCAAAAGAAGTATGGAGGAGAGAAAGTGGATTTCGACCCTGACAATGATGATCTGATGTTTGAATAGACTGAAGATCAGTTATCTGTTTTGAGTTTTTTTTCAGTTTTTTTTAAGTTTTTTTTTCATGTTTTGGAACTCTGGTTTGAGTTTAGATTTTTTTCTAAAACTCATATTTATGTTTCTGAAAAACTCAATATTATCGTTATCTACTTATTTAAGTTTAATCTGTTATGTGATATCTTTAATGTAAATATAGGAGGAGAATGCAAACATATATATATTTATAAAGGTAACAGGTCCATAACAGGTCGTGGGGAATTTAGGGTTTCGCCCTATTAATATCTTTACTGGGGCAATGTGGAGACAATTCCAAACTAGACGGTCACACAGGATGCTTCGAGCACCGTATCAGTTATGAATCGTCGTTCTTGAACGCCCGATCTCACCTAAGGAACTCCATCCACTTTTACGTTCAAAACTAGTTTTCTTTCCTTGTTGGCGGTTAATAACCACTGTCACGTCAAACATACATTCTATGACAGTGGTGTTTTTGTCCGAACTAAGCAAAAATACCGCGTCAAACGGATCTTAAGGGCATGTTTGACACGATGGTGGCGGTCGTGAACGCCGCGGTTACGAACTGTTATTCGTGAACGTCCGACCTCACCAAAGAAACTTCGGCTTTGTTTGTTTCGGCAGTGGCGTTTTGGAGCGTTAGGAATGGCGGGGAGAATTGAGCGGTGAGAATGGAGGGAGAGGGCTGCGATGGTTTTGAAGGTCAAAAATAACGTTTTGGAACGTTGAGAATGGAGGATGAATATTTACCAAACAAGTATTTTTAGCGGTTGCGTTTTTTCCCATCGAAAATGGATAAAAAAACGTTGAAACAAACATAAATTCATCTATTTTTTTGTTCAAAATTAGTTTTTTTTTGTGACGGTCATAATAGTTGTCCTGTCAGACAAATATTTCATGAAGTTTGTGTTTTTTTCACACTCACCATAGTAAAAATGTCAGCCAAACATATAATGGTTCATAACCGCCGCGTTCGCAACCGCTGCGGCGAACCCTAAATCAATGCACGTGTTGCCAACTTAATCTTAATAATTTCCAAATAATAATAGTAAAATTAAAATCAATAGGGGAACCTCCTGTACTTTGGAACTATTATTTTTCTTAACATATTTAATTCGTGACAGGTCAGCAGCAATAATAATAATAAGAATAATAATAATAATAAATTCGCTAGCATATATTAATTATAATAATATTGACGACCTACTTTGATAGTTCAATGATGTGACATCGTAACCAAAATCTGATTTTAAATGCTAATCTTAATTAAAATAAATACTATGAATATATGCAAGTAATAATTTAATTACGAATAAATAAATTAATATCCGGCGTCACAGAATATTTGAACAGGCGACAACAAAGATTCTGATGGCTTTAAATATGAGCTCTTAAATATTCAGCACTCATCCTCTCTTCCCTTTTATTAATTATTTAATTACTTCTTTGTATTTTACTTGTGTTACTATCGCACTCAAATAGGAGAAAAAGGCATTATTATATATCTAATATAGAAACTTTTGGACTCCGGAATTATTCACAAACTATTTAATTTGCGAACAGCCTAGAATAATCCCCGCATGTGCCTCTTGCCCACACAATCGCACTCAAATAGGCGAAAAAAGTGGGGTTGGAAACAAATTGGGCGCCAAAATTTGTCTATATACATCGACGGCAGAATCTAACCCGAAAGATTAAGCCCACGAGCGACGGTCAATCGCACGATATATATACACCAACAAATTTTTTGTGTATCTAATGTGGGAGTAAATCATACTATCATGTGTCTTAACAAAGGACTCTACCCTACAAGATGACAGTGGTTCAAGGAAGCCAAGATTAAGATCTAGCCACACAATTTTAGCAATATGAACATCTTTCCTGCTTACTAATTCCATGTATAAGTACATGCATGAGCAACAGCAGATGAGAGAATCATCTGAACCCTTCAGGCAATATACCCTTGAAAAGAAGGCAAGTTCAACATTACATTGCGCTACAAGTCATTATTAAATAATTTCGTCGAGGTACCGCGTCGATGTTCGATATAAACTCACGCGTCCGATATATTAATCGCAGATGATTCTGAGCTCGAAGGTGGAGGAGCATCAGTGCGCAGGAGGAGCCCTGTAATAAGCGGGAACGGTCGCCGGAAAGAACACTTGCCGAACCCCCTCTGCTTTTATTATAGGGAAGATGATGCCGCAGGCGCTCTGCAATAGAAAAAGAGAGTCAATATTCTTATTATCAGAAGCCAAGCATCCAACCTGAAATCAACTGGTGTTGTATGGAGAGACCCAAAAGTGCATAAAGTACGCAATACGACTTTGAGAGTATCAATGGGGCTAAATATTTCAGCACGCCTCATCGCATGTATGAACACGTAGAACAAAGTTGCCTCATTATTTCAGCACGCCTCATCTGCAATAGATCACCGTGCGGGAGCAAATACAGTCGTATGATCTGTGATTTCAACGATGTAGACTGTTTGCGAAAATATACAGCTGTATTTGTGTAATACTGTCGTATTGAAAAATGATCGTATTTTAGATCAATCATGTGCGAAAATTCGTGCTCGCAGAAATATACGGCGGGATCGAGGGTCGCACACGGTGATCTAAGGTGCGTTACACGCACCGACATTTTTTCCATTATGTGAGGTAGCGCGTGGGCATGAGGAATGAGGGAGAGAGAGATCCGGGTATATCATCATATTAGAACTTAAAAACAGCTAAACTAAAATCAATTTATTGGTATAAGTGGATGCACAACGGAACATAAGAATACACGAGACATTATTGGTTTCCCAATGTGGGACTAAGGGTCTGTTTGTTTGGGCGGTGAGAGTGGGAGCGGTGGGAATGAGAGCGGCAGGAGATGGAGGGGGGCGGGGGCGGTCTGAAAAAAGGCCCAAAATGGAGTTTTTGAGCGGTGGCAGTGAGAATCAGAGTTTAACCAAAAGGTTTTAAAGGAGTGGTGATGTTTTTCTACCAACGGAGATGGAGCAAAAACTCAAAAACAAACAGACACTAAATGACCAGTTCGGGAGTGGTGGAAGCCATGACCATAGATCAGCGGATGCCTGCCCTCAACTGCGGGGAATCTGCAAATTTCCTGCGCACAGCTGGCAGAATGCCTGACCGCGGCACAGCCAAATGGTCACAGAGCCCCGGCAGCGTTCAGTCGGATCCACGGCGTGGGAAATCTGTGGCTCCGAACTGGTCCTAATTTTCCGATGTTCTTATATTCTAAGTGGCTATAGAAATAGTGACTGCAGGCTACTTTCTTCTTGATCATGACGAAATCTAGAGGCAATAGAAAATTGTTTCAGCATACAAAAGCATCTCAATTAGAACAAGGGTTGCGTGGCAAAAGACATCAATGAGATATGATGAAAAATTCTACAATTTTATAATTGCTACATATATATATAGGGATAATTACCCAAACCTCCCCTGTAAGTTAGCATAATTACTGAGTGCACCCCTCTTAGTTTCGAAATTACAAAAACCTCCCCTTAAGTTTTCATTGCATTACAAAAACCTCCCCTTAAGTTTTCATTGCATTGCATCCATGAACAAAAATACCCCCTGGACACCACTGTTCACCGAGGGGGGTATTTTTGTGCATGGATGTTATGAAATGAAAACTTCATGGGAGGTTTTTGTAATGAAATGAAAACTTAAGGGGAGGTTTTTGTAATTTCGAAACTAAGAGGAGTGCTCTCAGTAATTTAGCAAAGTTAGAGGGGAGGTCCCGGTATATATATATATATATATATATATATATATATATATATATATATAGAGAGAGAGAGAGAGAGAGAGAGAGAGAGATAATTATCAAAACTTCCCCTAGAAGTTAGCATAATTACAGGTTGCACCCCTCTTACTTTTGAAATTACAAAAAAATCCTCTGTGAGTTTACATTTCATAACATTCATGCACAAAAATACCCCTTGGAGTAAATATTCAGGGGGTCATTTTGTGCATGGATGTTATGAAATGTACTCTTACAAAAGAGTTTTTTGTAATTTCAATAATAAGAGGGGTGCGACCTGTAATTTAGCAACAAATTTAGAGAGGAGGTAAGCATCAGAGATGATAAAAATGGAATCACCGAGAAAACTACTAGTACAATAACAAAATTTAACAAGTCTATCGATGGAGTAAGAAAACCCTCTTAGATGAATATAACACTGATGCATGTGTATTTTATTTTAATCACACCAAACATTAGGATCATAAGGGAAAATATAATTATGATGCATGTCCTGCGTATCAATATTGAAGAACGAGCTCGATATGAGCGCTACGATCAGCACTACTCTACACATGCATGACCATGACATCAACATGCTTATTGCTTATACTAGAGTATGCTTGCATGTAACTACTTTCATCTTTGAACCATTATAAAGAATAGCCTAATCGGTCATGCAGACACCCCAAGAGAATAACATCATCTTCTGTTACGCACGCGCAACGACAATTCCGCCAGTATCTTATTTTATATTTGTAGAATTAGGGCTTCGCACCCTTTAATCTCTCTTACAAGTATATATATATATCCCAAAGGGTTCTTCTTCTTCATTGTTAAATACACACCAATATGGTTATATACAAACCAATCTACTATTAAAACACCAACACTCCTCCTCAAGGTGGGCGAAAGATGTTAACTAAGTCCATCTTGTCACAATTCCTCATCATGTCGTTTGAGCTGAGCCCCTTTGTCAAACAATCAGCAGCTTGATCCTTGGTGGTGACATAGCTAAGTTCCAAGAGTCCACTATCCAGTTTCTCTTTTATAAAGAACCTATCAATCTCGATATGCTTGGTCCTGTCATGGTGAACTGGATTGTTCGCGATGCTGATTGCTGCTTGACTATCACACCATAGCTTCATCCCGTCTCCTCGATCCAACTTCAGCTCCATTAGCATCCTTTCAACCAGATGAGTTCAGCGGCCCCCAGAGCCATAGCCCTATACTCAGCTTCAGTCGTTGATCGGGCTACAACCGACTGCTTCTTGCTTCTCCATGAGATCAGGTTGCCTCCCACAAAGACGCAATAACATGAGGTTGATCTTCTATCATCAACACAGCTTGCCCAATCTGAGTCGCAGTATCCTTCGATCTTTACATGTCCGTTCCGTCTAAAGAGTAGCCCTTTTCCTGGAACAGATTTCACGTATCGAAGAATTTGGTACACAATATCTATGTGATCCTTCCTGGGATCGTGCATGTAACGACTCACCACGCTCACTGCGAAGGAGATGTCTGGACGCATGTGGCTCAGATAGATCAATCGCCCGACAAGTCTTTGATATCTCTCCCGATCAACTGGTTCCCCTGCCTCAGCACTCACTTTCTTTTTTGTGTCGATAGGCGTTGCAGCTGGCTTGCATCCAAGCATCCCTGTCTCGGTGAGGAGATCCAGGGCATACTTTCGTTGAGACAGAACAATTCCCTTCGCACCATATGCAATCTCTATCACAAGAAAGTACTTAAGAGAACCCAAGTCCTTCACCTCGAACATCTTCCCCAAGTCAAACTTAAGACGCACAATTTCCTTCTCGTCACCTCCTGTAATGATCATGCCATCCACATACACAACATGTATGGTGATGTGATGTTTCTCATTATGTCTGAAAAACACAGTGTGGTCGGCGTTGGTTTGCTGATATCCCATCCCGACCATGGTCCTTCTAAAGCGATCAAACCATGCACGAGGGGACTGCTTCAGTCCATACAGTGTCATCTTCAACCTACACACTCTTTCTTTCGTCATGGCTGTACCAAATCCATGTGGGACCTCCATATATACTTCATCAGCAAGATCACCATGCAGAAAAGCGTTTTCACATCCAGTTGGTGCATCTTCCATCCACCATTGGTCGCCAGGCTGATCAGGGTTCGAACCGTACTCATCTTTGCAACAGGTGCGAACGTCTCATCATAATCGATGTCGTACGTCTGGTTGTACCCTTTCGCAACCAATCGAGCCTTGTAACGCTCGATTTTTCCATCCGGGTTCTGCTTTACGGTAAAGACCCACTTGCACCCAACAACCCTCTTCCGCGTCGAGAGCTGTGCTAGTTCCCACGTCTTATTCTTCTACAGAGCGCGCATCTCCTCCTTTATTGTTGCTTGTCAGTTGTGGTCGACTTTAGCTAACTGCCAATTGTTAGGTACAATAATACTATCCAAGGATGCAATAAATGCTCCGTGAGAAGAAGAGATAGCATCGTATGAGAGATGAGACAAATGAAGCAAGATCCCAACCATATCGATCAGGAGGATTACCCGCATTGTTGCGAGTGCTCCTTCTGACAGAAGTAGTCGGGAATGTGGGAGAGATAAACTCACCGGGAGGTGACAGTGGTTCAACTGGAGGTGCTTCCGAGATTGAGACGGGCACAGACGAGGGATTAGGCACTGTCGCTGTGGGTGTAGGTACGAGGTCAGGAGTTCTCTTTTCTCTTCTCTGATATGTGACAAGCTCCCCTGAAGTTGTGGGTATCACACCTCTCACCTCCTCCTGCTCTTCGTTCGTCCTTTGCTCCTCAACGGATTTTTCACTGTCTTTACTTAAATCTGTCATCAGGCTCTCCCATTCTCGGCCTCCATTCCTAAGATTGGGCTTTTCAGGTACGAGTAGAATCTCCTCCTGTGGGTAGTACTGCTCTTGCTCTCGGAAGTGGACATCCATGCTCACAAAACACCTTTTCTAGACTGGACTCCAACATACATATCCCTTCTGAGTACCAAAATACCACCACAAAGATACATTTAATTGCCCTGGCATCAAGTTTGACAACGTTTGTCCTATTATCCTTCACAAAGCAGACGCACCCAAAAACCTTAAGTGGAAGCATACCTCCGTTATGCCCTTGCAGCTCCTGACACGGGGATCTCCACCCTAAGATCTTCGATGGCATTCTATTGATTAATTGTGTCGCCGTTAACACTGCATACCCCCACAAGTGTTGGGGAACCTTCATGTGCAGCATCATGCTTCTTGCCACTTCCATCAGATATATGCTCCTCAGTGTAAATAACATCAGCCTTCTCATCACATCCACTAATGCCTAGATTGGCACGATAGCCACCTCTGCTACCACGACCCTGGCCCCATCCACGACCACGCCCACGACCACCAAAATCCCCTGCCTTGGGTGGTCTGGGGCAAGCATTCACTAGGTGACCTGTCTCACCGTAGTTGTAGCACCGTCGCGTGTCCTCTCGTGGTCTTGAAATACCCGAGTCAGTAGTTGTTAGTGCGGACTTTACGGCAGCGGAATCTCCCATCCCTGCCAGGAGTTTGAACCGGGTCTCCTCCTGAATCATGACCGAGATGGCCTCTGATAGAGTTGGGATCTTCGTACCCGACAGAAGTAAGGCTCTCCTCTGATCGAACCGTTCATTTAACCCCTTCAAGAACCTCATGGTCCTCTCTTCTACTATAATCTTGGAAGCCTTACACTGTGAGTCACTGCAACACATATCACCAGAAGCATGGTCATAGTCCACCCATAGTCGGTCTAACTCTGATGCGTACTCCTGCATAGTCTTCTCACCTTGAACTGTGTCATCTATTTCTCCTTTCACATGGAAGACTCTGAGAGTGTTCCCCACTCCATCATATGTACTTCACAGCCTGTCCCAAACCTCCATGACTGTCTCCAGGCCATCAACCGTGGCAGCAATCGATGGGACAACCGAGCTGAGAAGCCACATGAACATCATCATGTGGGTTGATTCCCACTCATCTCACGCAGTTGGGTTCTCTGGCTTCTTCAACTCCCCTGTCAAGAAACCCCCAACTTTCTGCGCTGTAAGAGTCTTCCTCACGCGGCGCGACCAACCCAGATAGGTGGCCGGTCCTTCGAGCTTCAGGTCAACCGGTGGAAGGTCCAACTTCACCGGTCGGGGTGATGAACCCAACAGCTTCAACAAAGTGACCACCTCTGCCGGGTCCAACTTCTTGAGGACGTCCTCCATCCTTTCGTCGTCGTCACTTACTAATGCCCACAACAATCAAGCAAACACAGGCCCCCTTAGCCGGTTCGTCGGAAGGACATTCAGAAATCGTCGAAAGCTCCTTGCATTTAGCTGGTTCGTCGATTCATGTTGTATTCGTCGAGTGCTGCCAATGTCTTCGTCGAGTCCTGCCATGTCGAGTCCCGTTATATTCGTCGAGTCCTGCTGATTCGTCGAGTACCTTCGTGATTCGTCGAGTGTCGTCGACTGCAGCTGATTCGTCGAGTGCCTTCGTCGACTGCAGCCGATTCGTCGAGTGCCTTCGTCGAGGTTCCAGCGACGGGAATTCCAACTGCGAGGAAGGTCCAACTTCAACCGGTCGAAGATCGACGTCGAGTGCTGCCAATGTCTTCTCCACGCCTACCGCGGGTCGTCGACGAGAACTCCAGCAACTGCGGGTCGTCGACGAGGCGTCAGCGACGATGAGGCTTCAGCAACTGCGGGTCGTCGACGAGGTGTCAGCGATGTCGAGAACTCTACACTCTCGTGCTGCTCAATAAGAAGATCGACAATGAGGCTTCAGCAACTGCGGGTCGACGATGCGACTGGAGATCGACAATGAGGCTTCATCGATGTCGACGATGCTCCAGCAATATCACAAGGACGGCTCCCTTCCCCCCTTCGCTCTAATACCCATGTAGAATTAGGGTTTCATACCCTTTAATCTCTCTTACAAGTATATATATACCCCAAAGGGTTCTTCATTGCTAAATACACACCAATATGGTTATATACACACCAATCTACTATTAAAACACCAACAATATTTTTGATCAGCATGTATCTTTAGTATGTAAGGGCATTATGGTAATGTGTATGTGAGCCCCTCCTCTCTATATAAGGAGGAAGCTTAGGAGTTTTAGGGATGCTTTTTGGCTTAGGCTTGAGATCTCTCATTGTTAGAGGAACTTCAAGGAGAAAATCAGCCTCCTGGGGTTAGGCATGAGTATTCCTCGTGAGTGTATCCAATTTCTCAAGTTTTATTGCACGTTAAATTTTGTCATGGTAACATCTTCTTCCATAAAAGATTCAATATTTGATACCATAATATGTAACTAAATAATATGATAATAGATCTGGGACATAATACTCCACCTTCCCCAATTGCCATCTCACCCATACTTTATATCTATTGATGGTTCTTATGAAGATTCTCATGATGATAAGCCACTCTATGAAGAAAATAGAAACAAGAAACAGAATGATTACAGTAAGAGTCTGTTTGGCACGATGGTGGCGGTCATGAACACAGTGGTTATGAACCGTCGTTCGTGAATGCCCAACCTCACCTAAGGAACTTCATCCACTTCTATGTTCAAAATTTGTTTTTTTCTTTGCGGTCATAACCGTTGTCATGCCAAACACGTATTTTATGAGGGTGGCGTTTTTGTCTAAACTCACCCGAGCAAAAACGCCACACCAAACGGACCCTAAATTAAATACGAGGGATGTGAAGATTGGTTCCCCAAAGAGTTCCTCTCCGAAATGAGAGACCTTTTAGGACTTCAAGAAGATTACCCTAAAACTCCACTACGCTCACTTATACAGGCAAGAGTGTTAACTTGTCTAATATTGTGTAACTGACGCTAAGGCAATGCACAAAAAGAAAATAAATAAGTGTAAAAATAAAAACAAAAGTGCTCGGCGAGGCGGATCTGAATCCTCCCCTCCCATGAGGAAGGTCGTTCAAAAAGTCGCAATTGTGCATGGTGGTTGTCTCTATTACTCTAGTACATGATCCTGAACCCGCAAATGAGATCAAAGTTGTGCATGGGGCTTTATACAATATATATAAGAAGGATGTATGGGTTCATCATCATTATTCATGGACATTCTCAAAGATGTCCACGAATTCTGCAGCATACTCTAAAGAAAATCGGCCCAGATTTTAGATTAATTAAGAATTAACTTCAATTCACTTGTGTAAACAACCGTCTATGAATAATTACTAGTTATATTTATTTTATTTTATTTAGGTTAAGAAGATAATTGTATACCATATATATTTTAAAATACCCTCTTGCTTTTGTTGATTAAGGCGCTGTTTGGCGCGGTGGTGGAGGTCGTGAACGCAGTGGTTATGAACCCGTCGTTCGTGAACGCCCAACCTCACCTAAGGAACTTCATCCACTTTTATGTTTAAAACTAATTTTCTTTTCTTGGTGGCGGTCAATCATTGTCATGTCAAACATACATTCTACGACGGTGGCATTTTTTCGAAACTCGCCGGAGCAAAAACGCCGTGCCAAACGGAGCCTAACTCAAACACTTGTAAGAATATTAGAACTTAAATCTTACCTTCGGCATGGGTGAAGAATGACCTTAAACCAACTCAACCTTAGGCTTCGTTTGACGTGGCGTTTTTGCTTCGATGAATTTGGACAAAACGCCATCGTCATAGAATGCATGTTTGACATGACAGCGGTTATGACCACAATCAAGAAAAGAAAACTAATTTTGAACATAAAAGTGAATGAAGTTCCTTAGGTGAGGTCGGGCGTTAACAAATGATGGTTCATAACCACCGCGTTCACGACCGCTACCGCCGTGCCAGACGGAGCCTTAAAGAAATAAGACTGATATGAACCTAATCACTGAAAAGAAAATCTTTAATGCTGATTACATCTAGCACATGTGGAAGACAGAAGCTTAAGCTGTGAGAACGAATTTGACAAAGCAATGATAAGTGCGAACTCACCAATATCAATCTAGCTCCAATCCACATTCGTTTCGGAGAAGGAAATGGCAATAGGAGACGTCCGACCCCAAATACGGCAACAGCAAAGAAATGGGCGACTAAGCTTAACGGACGCGGATTAAGACCAGAGAGCAAAGCCGCGGGTCCAGTTGAACAAGTTCCTCCAAGACTCAAATAGTCAAAACAAGCTTGTTGCATTTCATTCCGCCCCGGATCAGGCGATGAACTGAAAACCTTGTACAGCGCACCAGCCAAGGTGTTTATTGTGGAAGCAATAGGCTACATAGAAAGTGCAATAATTTTAGGAAAAATCATAAGAATAAGACTATGTTTGGGCAGGCTGTGGTGTTTGAGTGATGGTGGTGTGAACTTATGGTAGTAAATGCAGTGTGACAGTTTAAAATGTGTTTTGAAGTTTCGTGACAACTTTTTAGGCCAAATTCCACTTTCTAAGATATGTGCGTTCGCGACCGTCAAAACTTGTCCGCACATGTATTATTGTGGTGGTGTTTGGCCTAAACTGTCGTTTTGGAAAAATAGTGTCTGTGAACAAACCTACTCAAACATTCTATGTGTTTGAGTAGGTGCATTCACAACCGCAATCACAATCCAACTGCTCTCCCCAACATGGACTAAGTCAGACCCACATTGCTCCATTAGACCCCGGGACTAACCTTTCGTAAAGTGTAGAAAGATTCGAGGTATTTGCACAGAGAAGATGCATCATGGAAATCATGCAATGGCTCAAGAAGATTGTGTAGCAAAGCAATGTCTGACAATGCCACCGTCATACCTCCACCTGTCAGTGGATGCCGCATGTTGAACGCGTCCCCCATTAGAAGTGCTCCTGGAGTTGGGAGAGGGTTAGCTGGCATGCTTCTGTTTGGCATGGTTTTTATTTTCCCTTTGTCAACAGCAGCAATGAAGGCATCACGGAGTTCGCTTGGTATCTAAAGCAAGAAGAGGACATAAGCCATTCAAGATTCATACTCATAAAGAATATAGATATTATGGCATACATACTTGTGGTGCTACTGAAGTCTTCAGATATTTTCCCATCTCCCCATTGGCAATGGAAGGAAGTTCCTGACCAGGAAGATCAACCAGGCAGCGAATTTCTGTGCTACTGATGGGATAAAAGAGAATGGGTGAAGGATCTGCCAAAATTACATGCCCATGATTCGGAAATGGTAACTCGCAGTTCTCCAAAACCAACCCAACAAATGAAGATGGCACTTCCACCTGAACAGCAAATTTGAAATCCAATTTTTCATACTGCATCTGATTATAACTTTAGATCATAATTAACAATGAAGAATAAGATCAAAAGATAAAGTTTTGACCGACAATTATTGAAGATGTGATGCAATATTATCACCTTTGGAGAGCAGAGAGCGCGTCTGAGGTTTGAAAAGCAACCATCACATACAATAGTAAGAGGAGCATGTGCTTGCAGTTGTTCACCAGATTTACTCTTGTATAATACTCCTTTAACAATCCCTTCTTCTTCAACCAAGGATGTGACAGTTCCCTCCTCCATTTGAACACTAGAGCAAAGTGATATCAGAAAATGCCTATTTATTCAAAGTGAGAATAAATAAGGAGAATCCTAACGGCTAAGTTATCTCCCTTAATAAGTATCTTGAAACTTTTATGTCTCCTCCCACCTTTTGAAGGTCCACTTTCCCCATAGAAATTATTTCTTTGAACGCTTTCTTTAAACTATAAAGAAGATTTGAACGGACAATTGATAATCCTAATTAGGAGACGAGCTTCAGCTTCAATGATATCAGCATTGCCCCTCCACTGATGAAAATTCACTCAATCCATTAAAATTCTGACAAAAATTTGGCTATGCATAATCTAACTTACAACTAAAAAAAGTTGCAGAAAAAAAAAGACAAACAAAAAAAGGATAGAAGTCACTAGAAAAGCATGCCTCCCTGTCTCTCTGAAAAATCATCAAGTCTCAGTCTTGATCGATGGATAAAACCCAGAAAGAAGGAGAATGATTTGACATCATTAGGAAAACCTATTAAGCAATTTTCTATTTCTTTCTTTTTTTCCAACATTTTTTCGACATTTTTTTCATAAAGAAATCAATATGAAGGCTATAGCAACCACGCAAAAAATGGCTAATAAAAATCCTTCACTAGCTCCTGCTACAATCCCAGAGCAACTGGAGGATAAGTTGTATCATACAATAGAACAAAAGAGATGGATAATGATATGTATTCGTGTTCATGTAGTGTCCTTGTCTTGTAGTGGCGTCTCCGTCTATATAAGGAGCCCCTTAGGTGGTGAGATCTTCATCTTGGAGTGTTAGACATTTGATCTCTCTTTGGAGAGTAGAGTACTTTGGAGCACCCAGCCTCTGGGTGCTTGGCGGGAGCGTGTGGTGTCTCCCGAGTTGTATTTTTTAATTCATGTAATGCGATTTCTTATTTGTGTCCTTGTTCTCGATATGGCGTAGCTATCCCGTATCAATTGGTCCGACATGTCCCTCGTTTAGGGTTTCCGCCAAAACCCTATTAGAATTCATGTTCCAACCGCACCGTCGATTCCGCCAGTTGCGCGGGATTCTGCCGAGCCCGCGCCTTCGCGACCGGTCGCGACCTTCCCACACATTCCGTTGTCGCTTCCAGGTGCCCGCCGATCCCAGATCCATCGACCTCCGTCTGCTCCAGTGCTTCCAGTGTCGTCGTCTGCTTCCATCAGCGCGTTCGCCGATCCAAGTGTCGTCGACCTCCGTCTGCTCCATTGCTTCCAGCGCAGCCTTCTGCTTCCAGCAACGCTTCCGCCGATTGCATAGCCCATCAAACTCCGCCAGCACCTCCTTCCAACAGCTTTCCCCCCTCCGTCGGGTCCAGCCTCCGCCAACAGCACCTTCTCCAGTCCGCCACCTCCTTCCAGCTGCCGATTCAGCAGCCTCTGCTTTCTTTTGTCCGCGCTCCTCGGCACCCACCGACACCCCATCGACTTGCTGTCCTTGGGCCCTTCCTCTGCACCCGCCCTCCGGGACACGGTCCACAGCAACCCCGACGCTTCTCCCCGCTACGCCCAGCCGTCGTTCCAACCCTCTCAGCACCGCAGCCTGTTGTCTCCCTCCCGCACCTCCATTCCATGCACGTGACTCGTTCAATGGCCCTCCACACCAACGAGAATGCCTCTGCCACTGACTCTGTTGACTCTCATCGCTTGGATCAACTCGAAGCACGGCTTGAGGATCTCACTCTCCTCCTTCGAGAGCTCGTGGCCACGGAGGTAAACCTCCCACCGGCCCCTCCGCCACCACCACTGCAACCCCTTAGGCCCGTCCCAGACTATATGGGGTTTCTGATTTCTCCACCATGCTACGGACATCCACCCGGCCCATCTCCATCGGATCGAGATCCCGTTGATCGACGACACCGTCCCTCTCGGTTGGATCGCCCGCGCCGAATAGTTATTCGACCTTCAGTCCACCCCTGCCAACCAGAAGGTTCCCCTGTCCCTTTATATGGAGGATTTGACGCTCCATTGGGTGCGTTGGACGCGCCAGCAGGTTCCTGACCTCTCCAAGCCCACGTTGAAGGAGGAACTCCTCCGACACTATGATGCCTGCCAAGCGGGCAATGCCTACGTGTGACTCAGCTCCGTGCGCCAATTTAACACCGTGGCCACCTACATTGAAGAGTTCTCATCGAGGTCGACACGCACGTACCTGGTTTATCTCCTGACCACTACCTGGGATATTTCCTCGGAGATCTACAACCTCACTTTCGAGAGCACCTTCGGGTCCACAATCTGATGACTCTTTCCCGCGGCATGGATCAAGCTCGTTGTCTCGACGAGGAACTTTACACAACCCAGTCGTCTTCCTCGGCCCAACCACCCACAAGTTATTGCCACCTTGTGTGTGTAAATAGGGGATCAATGTAATCCTTTTTAATAGAATAATACAAACCTTTATTCCATTTCTACATGGTATCAGAGCCAGGTTCGGAAGAGCGAGTTTCGGATCCGGTGCGAGAGAGTGCAGCGGGACAAACTCCGGAGGTGATCGTGCGGCACTTGCGCGCACTTGCGCTTCCACGACAGCGACACTTGCGCACAGAGGAGGTGCGGAACTCACGCGCAGAAGGGGTGCGGCTACGGCACTTGCGCGCAGAGAGGGTGCGGCTGCGGCACTGTGGCTGCGACACTTGCGCACAGAGGGGAGCTTCTCCCCAGGAGCAGCAATCGCAAGAGGAGTTGGCAGCAGGAGCGCGCGGCAGTTAGCGTGCGGCAGGAGCACAGCTTCCTTGCGGCAGGGGTGCGGAAGGAGCGCGCGACAGCAGGGGTGCGTCAGGAGCGCGCGACAGCAGGGGTGCGGCAGGAGCGCAGCTTCCTTGCGGCAGGGGCACGGCAGCAAGAGCGCGACAGGAGGAGAGCGTGCGAAAAAGCGCGTACACGTGCGGAGGAGCAGCTTCTCCTTGCGGGAGGTGCGGCGCTTGCGCGGGAGGTGCGGCAGGAGCGCGTGAGGTTGTTGCGGCAGGAGCGCCTCTTATCCACGTGCAGTGGAATTGTGACGTTGCGAGGGGTGTCCGGAGAAATTCATTTGCTCAAAAAATAAAAATAAATAAATAAATAGTTGCGCTACTCATGGAAAAATTAGTGGCCAAACTGGAGGAGCAGGCCTCAAGGTGTTCTTCGATTTCTTACGGATGTCCAAAGACGAAGGATCCGCTCAGTCGCAACCGCCTCCGGTGAAGCTTGATCTCCCTCCTGTGGAGCTGAAGCTCGATGGACCAGCCACATACTTGAGCTGGTCGCGTCGGGTAAAGAGGGCTCTGTCCGGAAGGAACCTGGATGGCTATCTGACTGGAGAGAAGGAGGAGCCAAAGAAGGACTCGGATGGGTACAATGAGTGGAAAGCTACGCATAATCTGTTACACACTTGGCTCCTAAATTCGATGATCGCATCTATCGCTATCACGGTGGATGGCATAGAGACTGTAAGCGATGTTTGGGGGAAGTTACAGAGGCTCTACGCAGGAGTCGACAACAACATGCGCGTATTTCAAATCGAGCGGGAGATAGAAACTGTAACTCAGGGAGATCGCTCGATACAGGAGTATGCCGCAGATCTAGAGCGACTATGTGCAGACTATGATTATTTCTCACCAGCCGCATGCTGCAAAGATCCTGAATGCACAAAAGAGGAGCGGGATGTTCAGCGAAGGACTATGCACTTTATGAGGGGATTGAACCCGGCTTTTGAGTCAAGAAGCGCAATGTTGCTCGCTCAGCCAAAGATTCCTACCCTAGATGAGACGTTCTCAGCTATGATGCAGGAGAGCCGAATTAAGCTTCAGTCTGGTACGACTGCACCCACCGGGGTGAAATCAGCCCTAGTGGTAACCAATTCTGAACACACAGGATACAAGGGTGAGACACGACAATGTTACAATTGTGGCGAGATAGGTCATTTGCGACTGGCTTGCCCCAAGCCACCGAAAAAGCAGGATGCAGGTGGACGGGGAAAAGGAGGCTACCGCGGTCGCGGTCGTGGTGGGCGCAGAGGTGGTGGAAGAGGAGGTTACCATGCGAATCTAATGATAGTCGAAGGTGAGGTAGACGGAAGTATGGTTGATATAGGTTACTCAGAGGAACAGGAGATCGTGAACGCTTACTCTCAGTTGATGCAGAGAAAGCAAAAGGGTGTGATGGATGACGCACTCACTCCAGTTTCATCAAGTGGTAACATTGCCTCATTCACTCAATCAACCTCAGGTACAGATGAAACCCTTGCCCTCGCAGCTATATCCAATACTAGATCACCAGATTGGATAGTCGATTCAGGTGCTTCTCGACATGTCACTGGGGATGCTAGGGAATTTCTTTTGTATACTCCCCTAGTAGTCCCAGAGAGCATCCAGACTGTTGATGGCACAGCACAACCAGTGGTTGGTAAGGGTACCGTGCGATGTACCAATACTTTGACTCTGTCCAATGTTTTGCATGCTCCATCCTTTCCTGTGAATCTCTTATCCATTAGTGTCATCATATCTCAACTAAAATGTGTTGTTTTGTTTGATATTCCGAAGGTGATCTTCCAAGAGAAGGAGACCGGCAGAAGACTTGGGCCTGACACATGGCATAGTGGCTTGTGGTACCTGGATAAGGAAAGTATGGACTCAGCTCTCTCAACACTGATAGAAGATGTTGCAGGAGTCGGAAGGAGCATAGAAGAATTACTTCTTCTTTATCATCGGCGTTTGGGACATCCCTCTTTTCATGTTTTAAGTCAGTTGTATCCCACTTTATTTGAGAAAGCTAATCGTAATAAACTTATATGTGATGCATGCGAGTTTGGCAAACACACTAGAAACTCTTATTCCAGTTCGGATAATAAAAGTGTTGCTCCTTTTGATTTAATACATTCTGATGTTTGGGGACCTTGTCCCACAACTACTGTGAATGAGTTTTATTATTTTGTGTCTTTCATTGATTGATTCTCTCGTGTGACCTGACTTTACTTGATGAAAAATATAAGTGATGTGTTTGCATGCTTTAAGGATTTTCACAAAGGGGTTCAGACTCAATATGGCGCAGTTGTAAAAGTGTTGAGGTCTGACAATGGGACAGGGGACACCAACAGAGCATTTGGAGAGTACTTGTCCTCACATGGAATACAACATCAAACGGCTTGTCCGTACACACCAGAGCAGAACGGTGTAGCAGAACGGAAGAACGGACACCTTTTGGAAGTGACTCGGAGCATGATGATATCGATGAAGGTGTCAAAGTACTTATGGGGGCAAGTTGTTCTTACAGCAGCATATTTGATCAATCGAATGCCCTCACGAGTATTGGAATGGAAGTCCCCAATTGAGATACTACGGGGGAAGAATGGAGATATTCTTCCCCTCAAGACCTTCGGTTGCGTGTGCTTCGTACAGGATCGGAGACCAAATGTGGGAAAGTTGGATCCAAAAGCTCTGAAGTGTGTCTTTGTTGGGTATTCGGCTACTCAAAAAGGGTATGTGTGTTGGAGCCCGATAGAGAGAAAATTACTCATTAGTATGGATGTCACATTTAGGGAGTTTGAGCCATATTACTCCTCTCTCGTTGACTCACCACTTGAGGACCCGCTTATTACGGACGATATGAGGCGAGAAGGGGAAGCTAGCAGTAGTAGTGAGAGAAGGATAGTAAGTATCCCTTGCCCTCCTGTACAGAAGGGTGCGGAGTTGGCTGTTGCGCCAGTACATGAGGAGAATAAATCTGCCACTGATGAACATAAGGTTCGGGGGGAGCTGAGAGTGTATTCACGAAGAGTCCAGCAGAATGAAACTACAATGCTTACAATGCCACTTGTGTCGAGTCTCGTGTCTTCTGCTACTTTGACTCCTGAGACACTTACTCTATTCACTTCAGCCTCTGAATCCACAGGTGTTATAAT
The DNA here is from genome assembly GCA_033032865.1 of Dactylorhiza incarnata. Taxonomy (NCBI): domain Eukaryota; kingdom Viridiplantae; phylum Streptophyta; class Magnoliopsida; order Asparagales; family Orchidaceae; genus Dactylorhiza; species Dactylorhiza incarnata. Next base: position 1,279,768 of record JAWHQI010000451.1, read on the forward strand.
TCCTCCCCTTCCTACCTTCTCACCCATATCGGTAAGGCGGAGTTCCCGCAGAAATGCAGGAGTCTCACCTGATCGGTATGGCTCTCCCCATGATATTGCCCAATTTGTCTCTTACTCTAAAATATCACCTATACATGGAGCATTCATTGCATCTTTGGACAATGTCTCTATTCCTAAGTGTTGGCAGGTTGCTAAGGAAGATCCACAGTTGAAAGCTGCAATACTAGAAGAACTCGGGGCATTGGAAAAGAATAACACTTGGAATCTTGTATCTCTACCACCTGGAAAAAAAGCGGTTGGGTGCAAATGGGTTTTTACGGTGAAACAGAACCCGGAAAGTCAGGTTGAGCATATAAAGCCCGATTAGTTGCAAAGGGGTATAGTCAGACTTATGGCATCGACTGCGATGAGATATTTGCACCCGTCGCAAAGATGAGCACAGTGCGGACACTGATATCTTTGGCGGCAAATGGGAGATGGAAACTACACCAGCTGGACATGAAGAATGCATTTCTTCACGGGGACTTGTTGGAAGAAGTTTACATGGAGGTACCACCAGGCTTTGGCACGAGGCAAACAACAGGGAAGGTGTGTAGACTCAAGAAGTCACTTTACGGACTGAAGTAGTCTTCTCGAGCCTGGTTTGACAGGTTCAGGAGGGCCATGATAGCTATGGGATATCAGCAGACCAATGCGGACCATACAGTGTTCTTTCGGCAACGTGGAGCTCACATTACAATACTTGCTGTGTATGTGGACGACATGATCATCACAGGCGATGATGAAGGTGAAATTACTCAGCTGAAGAAGAAATTGGGAAAGGAATTGAGGTGAAAGACTTGGGGCAACTAAGGTACTTTCTTGGGATTGAGGTAGTCCACGGTGCAGAAGGGATTGTTCTATCCCAAAGGAAATATGTGTTGGATCTGCTCAAAGAGACGGGTATGCTAGGGTGCAGACCTGCAGTTGCTCCCTTTGATCAGAAGTTCAAGTTTGGTGCTGAGGCAGGAGAGTCCATTGATAAAGAAAGGTACCAGAGGTTGGTAGGCCGCCTGATCTATCTGGGTCACACCCGCCCCGATATATCGTTTGTCGTAAGTGTGGTGGCCCGTTATATGCATGATCCTAGGAAGGGTCACATGGATGATGTATATCAGATTCTCAGGTACTTAAAGAGTGCACCGGGAAAGGGACTGATCTTCAGAAGGAATGGGCATTCAAACATCGAAGGCTATTGTGACTCTGACTGGGCTAGTTGCGTTGATGACAGAGGTCAACGTCTGGATACTGCATGTTTGTAGGAGGCAATCTAGTCTCCTGGAAGAGCAAGAAGCAGACAGTAGTTGCAAGGTCTATAGTCGAAGCAGAGTACAGAGCCATGGCCTTAGGTGTGGGAGAGTTGTTGTGGTTGAAATCCCTGCTAATGGAACTCAAGATAGACCAAGGAGGGCAGATGACATTATGGTGTGACAGCAAGTCAGCCATCAGCATTGCAAATAATCATATCCACCATGACCGAACGAAGCATATAGAGATCGACAGGTTCTTTATCAAGGAGAAATTGGATAGTGGGGTGCTCAAACTGGGATATGTTGATACGAATGAGCAAGTGGCTGATTGTCTAACTAAAGGACTCAGCTCATTTGATTTATCCAGGTTGGGTGACAAGATGAGCTTAGTGGATATCTTTCGCCCACCTTGAGGGGAGTGTTGGTGTGCGTGTAGCGCTGAGTGGTGTGCGGTTAGCGCCTTCCCTCTTTTTGTAATTAGTCTCACATCTCCAATCAGGAATTAGATTCCCCCATTGTATGTGTGTATAAATAGGGGATCAATGTAATCCTTTTTAAGAGAATAATACAAACCTTTATTCCATTTTCTACAATACCCCCTGACGCTCGCAGATGAGCCCTACAGACCTCGACCTTGAGGACAAGGTCGTTTTTGGGAGGGGAGTGTTGATATGTATTCGTGTTCATGTAGTGGACCTCCATCTATATAAGGAGCCTCTTAGGTGGTGAGATCTTCATCTGGAGTGTTAGACATTTGAACTTTCTTTGGAGATGGGAGTACTTTGGAGGACCTAGCCTCCGGGTACTTGGCAGGAGCGTGTCTCCCGAATTGTATCTTTTAATTCATGCAATGCAATTTCTTATTCTTGTCATTGTTCTTGATACGGCGTAGCTAGCATGTATCAAATAAAATAAAATGTTAGTGTGAAAGAAGCAAAAAACATTTTAGCAGAAACAGTCTAGTATAACATAAGCACTGAGAGAAGTCAATAGAGTGCTATTTTTGGTGATACAATATCTGAATCTAAATGATATAGAATAACATAAGCACTAGGAGAAGTCAATAGAGTGTTATTTTTGGTGATACAATATCTGAATCTAAATGATATGTGAGGTTAGGAGTTTCAGGCACAGAGAGCAACGGGGACAATACCCGACCGTCACTCGAGCGAAGGACCGTGTATTATTTCGCGCACAGCTGCTAGACTACTAGTATCTATAAACAATATATATATTGTTTTTATTCTAGGACAAAGTAGTAAAAAAACACTAGTTTTATTAGATCATGAAAGTTAAAATCGAAAGGCTTAGATTCATTTGATAGTCCTATTTTAAAATCACGATAACCCCTAAACTTTTTTATATATAATAAAGATATGACAAAATAGTATCCAAAAGTAGTAAAATTACTTGGGCAAAGATGAAGCTTTTTCCCGCATCTTTTGTATAAAGCGTCCATTGTGAAAGCTCCTACCAGCAACTTTTGAACCATATTTCTCCAAAGGATAGTGAATTTTAGTTTTCTGTCCATCTTTGAAAAGAGCGTAACCAAAAACTCGTTGTGAATCAATTTCTTCAACACAATCTGCATGGAACATTGACAAAGCATTCATAAAAATGATTTATGCCTACAGAGGCCAGTGAACTAACAACAATGTAGTGCACATAAGTATGAGAATTTTCTATAAATTGAAATAACCAAGACTTTACCCTCAAGGCCTAGCTCAACCAACTTCAGGTAGCCTCCTGGTTGTAAATATTCACCCACAATTCTGTGAGGCTCTGTCAAATCTCTTTCAATAACATGTACTCGACGGCCAGCCTACAATAAATGATATAGATCTAGCGAAATTAGTCTTGTTTAAAATAACATGCACTTTTGAGTAACAAGTATACAGTTAATGGGTCTTTGATTGTCAAGAAAGCAACACAAATTGTTATACCAGTATAGAAATAAAGAGAAAACAATCATTTATATGTCACACCACCAGCAGAAGTACAACGAACCTTCATTAAGACAGTTAACTTCCAAGCATACCTTGTTCAAATAGTTTCTGAATCAAATAAATTACACATATACTCTACATTTTGTTTTCGCTGAATAAAGGCTCAATTTCATAAGTGATGCAACATGTCATTAATTCCGTGGAGAATGCTTCTTGTACAACAGGCAACAACTTATATCACTTAGCATCACAATCAAACAAGGTTGCAATCAGTGTTATCACTTTGAACACCCTTACCGGGACCTTGTCAGAGTCAATTTAACCTATTGAAGTTATAGGATCATCATCTAGACCATCGCAGCCTTTGCCTTTGGATGCGATCAGCTCATTTTTTATATTTGCATGTGCTTTTCTTTCTTTATTTTCAAGTTATATTTTGGACTTTGGAGTAAATGTTGTTATGGGCTCGCCATAAAACACTGGTAGGCCCAAGGGGTACTTTAAATAAGAGATACAAGGGGAATAAATGTAATTACGTCCCCCAATCTTGGACTCAACATAAACGACAAATACAAATACACGACATAAATATAACGACACAGCATAATAAGGACATAACAAAATAACTTGGCATGAAGCCCATAACAACTCTCCCGCCATGCAAAAAGAGTTTGACCTCACGCTCAAATGAAATCAATGACAACGTCAATCTTCACTTGATGTCCTCATCATCAGAGTCTTCCACGTACAAATAAAAAAGTCTTTTGCACTGGTGTATGCGAGTATACTGCTTATCGCAGTTATAACATAAACCTTGTGTGCATCGGTCAGACATTTCTGCACGAGACAGTCCAGGAATCTGTGGGGTTTGTTGCCTTCGACATGTCCCTCCTGAGTCCTTGTGCATGTGGTGAAGTAGGCCTCCTGAGCCAGCTGAAGTCGACGGGCGCACAATCTGGTTAAACTCATAGCAGCCACCAAGTCTATGGGAGCCTCGAATGACATCCAAGTGCAGTCTATCATGAAGCTCGGTTGTGAAGATGGCGACCTGCATCTCAGGGGGTATCGTGATGTGAGCCAGAAGAATCTGAAACTGTTCCATATATCCATCAATGGACCCGGTCTGACGTATTGTCGTGAGGGCCCCAAGGGGGTTACTATGAATCGGTGGGCCAAACCGAAGGTTGCATGCCCTCTTAAAGTTACGCTAGATCATTCCAGGATGGTCAGCTTGTAAACGGGCGAACCATAACTGAGTGATATCAAGCATGTGGAAGGAGGCAAGACTTATCCATTCTGTCATCGGTGTCTGCTGATGGCCAAAAAAATATCCACATTTGGTGAGCAAATCTAAGGGATCGTCCTTTCTATCATAAATTGGGAATGCCAACTTGTTAAACCATGCACGATGATGACTTCCGGTGGTACCACAGTCGGGGGATCAGGTCAAAGGTGCAACAGTGGAGGCGCATGACTACTGCAAGCTTGCCAGTGTGTGGGAGTAGTGGGAATTGGAGATTGACTGAGCGGAAGCAAGATCATCGAGGCGCATGGAAAAGGAAACAATGGTCTCTTGATGATGTTCCTCGACCTCAGTTTGACGTTCCATGAGGGCTTGCATCATGGTCAGAAGTTGGTTCAGCTGATCTGACGATCCACCCATGTTGCGCGAGGAGCAAGAAAATGAGCGAGTTATGGGTCGGCTTGTTCCTGGAGGGGAGAGCAGAACGAACGTGCCCAAACTTGGTGTGCCACGTGAACCGCGACGCTTCCATATGTTGACGCAAAATAAAACTCCCTCAAATCAGATTGGCATGTGAGGTACACGGGATTCCAAAACTGAAAGTTGCGGACCCGAAACGAGGGTTTTGTGGCGTTGGCAGGGCACAGATACAAGGAAAAACAACTTTGAAGCAGAAGGATGTGTCAGGCGCGGGGCTCGATCGTGGCATTGGGCGCGAGAAGAATAAGAAGAAGTGGTAGGGTTCATCTGCATAAGACGCGGCTTCAGTTGATTCGATCGCCAGACAATTACGGGAGATGATGATAATGAGGTTGGTCGCTACAGTTGTGTCGATTTCTAGACAGTTACGGGAGATGAAGGTTACAGAAGATGTCGATGTCCATACAGTTGTGTTGATCGCAGGTGAGGGAGATGACGTTGACGGTTTCGTCGAGCGCAGGCTAATTCGCGAGAATGTACGCCGGGCGCTACTGCTGACGGGGACGACGCCGCGAGAGGTGGTCGACGTCGTGTCCAGTGGTCGCAAGAAGAAGAAGAAACGGTCGGGTTCTTCTGCAGACGACGTGGATTTCGGTTCTGTTGCAGGTGGAGGCGTCCCGTGAAAACCAGAGGGTGGAGGCCCCCTCCCCCCTCCTATGCGAGAAGCTGTTAGATCGGGCAGAAAAGGAGGACGAAGGAGCCGATACCAAAGTTGATACGGGCTCGCTGTAAAATGCTGGTGGTGTCACCGGAGGATGGTCGGAGGCGGGGATGACGGTGACGGAGGATATTGTGGAGTCGAAACAGAGGCTGCCTAGGTGGGGTGTGCTCGGGAGGAGAGAGCTACCATAATCTCATCAAAGGGGAAAAGAATAGCCTAACTATTTGTTTACCATTATAAGGCCCAAGGGGTACTTTAAATAAGAGATACAATGGGCATAAATGTAATTATGCCCCCAACCTTGGACTCGACATAAACGACAAATACAAATACAGCAACATGACATAAATATAATGACACAACATAATAACTGGGCACGAAGCCCATAACATAAATGTTTTGATTGAGTAATTTGGATCTTTCGCGACATCTGGCCTAGATTTGAATCCTTTAAATATTTGTTTTAGGCTTTATTTAGGTTATTGAGAAGTTTGATGAAATACCCAAACTCTCTTTCAATGTTGGTGTCGAAGTCGACATACCAACGGTGTTGATGCAATAGGTTCACCAGCACCTCTTTAGCTCCAAGATCTGCATCCATCGTTTGCTTAAGGAAGGTTGAACTCCTATGGAGGCGACGCTCCCCTTTGTTCCGTCATTGCTTCCCCTTTCTATCGCTGGCCAAATTCCATGCTCACCGCACCAAAAGTTATTGAAATTTATTGAATTGCCAGGGGTCCGCTAAAACTCGAAGTACATGGGAGTCTTCGGTCAAACGATCATTAAGTCGCAAGAATATTACTAAAAAGAAGTGGAAAATTTTTTTATGATGGAAGGTCCCGCGCTAACCAAAGAGTGTATAGAAACTCCCCTCCGAAAACAAAATTTATAATCAATCGCGGGAGGGAAAGAATTTTTCAAGGGCAGCAAAAAGTTCTCATTTACCTCCACTCTCGTCCTCTATTTATAGTGTTTATAAGTTTTGTAAAGTAACACGGAAGAAAGAGAAAAAATAAATATTTTATTAATTTCTCATATAAATACATACATGGCTACAATTATTTTTACATTTATATAGGAGGAGAGAGTGGAGCCTAAACTCTATTCTAAGGTGTGAGACTAAATACTAAGGAGGTAATGAGCTCTAAATGGGCATGCACTACGGGCTTTTGTACAAATTCTCTTAACACTCCCCAGCAAGCTAAAGCATATAAGCCGTAGGAACCAAACTTGGACAAGAACTGATAATATAGCGGACATGGTAAGGGTCGTAAGGCCTTTGTAAGAATATCAACAATTTGCCCAGCAACAGGAACTAGGGTTGTACGCAAACCAAATAATTCGTGAACAATTCGGGAATCGATTTGCGAGGATTCGATTAAGAATCGTAGTGATTTTCGGATCTGAATCCGAATAATATTATCTCTGTTAAAAGGATTCGCAAATAATAGAAAAATATAATTTAATAAATTTTATATAACTAATTAAACTCTCATAACCATAATATAAGTTATATATATGGTATATTATATATATGCCCGAATCCGAATTCGATTCCGAATTCAAAGCCAAGATTTCGGGAAGAATCCGAACCCGAATTCAAATATTCTAACGAAAATCTGAATCTGAATCTCTGCATTCTATCACAATTTTGGATTCAATTGATGTGTTATTCGATTCAATTCGTGAACACCCCTAGCAGAAACATGTCTTAATTCCTATTTCTTTAGTTGGACATTTTCCCAAATAAAGTGACAATCGACTTCGATGTGCATGGCACGTTCATGGAATATGGGATTCTTGGCAATATGGATAGCAGCTTGACTACCGCAAATAGAGTGGCTGGAAAGGAGAGTTTGACACCCAGGTCTCTCAGAAGGTTTTCCAACCACGTAATCTCAGAAACAACGGAAGCTACTGAACTATACTCAGCTTCGGAAGATGAGCGAGCAACCACAAATTGCTTCTTGCTACGCCAAGTGACAAGGTGACCATCAAAGTAAGTCCAATATCCACTTGTGGAACAACAATCATCCAAAGAACCAGCATAATCAGCATCAGAATAAACAATGGGAAAGAAGGAAGAGGAGGGCTTATATTCAAGCCCTTGTCCAGGTGAAGTCTTCAGATATCAGAGGATATTTTCAACTGCCTGGAGGTGAGAGATCTGTGAAGCATGCATAAATCGACTGACAACCACAACGACAAATGATATATTTGGTCTTGTAACTGTAAGATAAATCAACTTCCCTACAAGACAACGATAATATTATGGGTTTCGAAGGAGTAGATCAGAGTCGGAGGTATAAGCGCAGAGCTTGTGATTGACATCCATAGGTGTGTCAGTGGGCTTGCATCCAGAGTAACCCGCGTCACAAAGAAGATCAAGGCAGTACTTCTGTTGAGATAGGACAATGTCATCAGGACGTCGAGCCACCTCGATACCAAGAAAGTATCGGAGATTTCTCAAAGCTTTAGTCTGAAATGCATAGGCCAAGTGCTTCTTGATCATGTGCATGCTTGTGAGATCATCACCTGTAATCAAAATATCATCAGCATACACCAAGAGTATCACTGTGTTTGTCGGGCAATGACGAGTGAATAGAGAGAAGTCGGTCAAGCTTCGAGTAAACCCAACATCACGAACAACCCGACTGAATTTGTCAAACCAAGCTCGAGGAGACTGTTTGAGATGATAAAGAGATTTTTTGAGGTGTCATACAAGAGACTCCCTCGTAGTCTCAAAATCGGGAGGTTGGTGCATGTACACAGTCTCAACAAAGGCGTCATTCAGAATGGCATTTTTGACGCCCAATTAATGTAACTGTCACGGTCGATGAACAACCAAAGAGATCAAGACACGAACAATATTCAATTTCGCGGCGGGTGAGAAGGTCTCGTCGTAGTCGAGGCCATATTGTTGAGTAAAACCACGAGCCACAAGACGAGCTTTTAGTCGCTCAACCATCCCATCTGAAACATGTTTGATGGTAAAGAGTCACTTACAATCCACACATGTCTAGTCAGGAGGAAGAGGAACAAGATCTCAAGTTTGATTGGCCCAGAGAGCAGTCATTTCCTCATTCATAGTCGCCCGACACCCTGGATGCTGAAGAGCCTCCTGCAGAGAAGTAGGGGTGGAAATAGACGACAAAGAAGTTACAAATTTGTGAAGCACCGAAGACAGGCGATGCAATGAAACGTTATTAGATAGGAGGTGAGCAGTAGGAGATGGCATCGAATCAGCAGTCTGCGGGCATCATTGGTAGAGGGTGACTGCTGAAGAGCATCTGAACGAGGAGGACGACGAGTGTACACACAAAGAGGAGGTGGTTTGGAGGATATGGTGGTCGGGGTGGGGAGGAGAGGAGGAAGAGGAGAGGTAACTGGGACGGGAAAGGTAACTAAAATGGCAGGGCGCGATAGTGTAGAAGGAGTTGGAGGGGCAGTAGGTAAAGAATAAAAAGGTTGGTCTTCGAGGAAGGTCACATCGGCAGACGTAACTACCTTGCGATCGACAGGAGAATAGCAGACATAGCCTTTTTGAGTGCGAGAATATCCAACAAACATATATCTGGTAGCTCGGGGAGCAAACTTGTCTGTAGATGGACCAAGGTAGTGAACATAGCAGACGCAGCCAAAGACGCGAGGCAGTATGAGAAAGGGCGGTGTAGATGGGAAGAGAAGACTGAAAGGAGCCGCAAAATTTGGAACAGACGATGGTATGCGACCGATGAGATAACAGGTGGAAGAAACCGCAAAATGCCTATAAAGCTTGGGGACCTGCATCTGAAACATAAGTGAGTGAGCAACCTCAAGAAGGTGACGATTCTTGCTCTAAGCTACACCATTCTGTTGGGGTGTATAAACACAGGAAGTTTGATGGATGATCCCAAACTCAGTACATAGATTTGAAACGTATGACTCATATATTTGTGCGCATTGTCGACCCGAATAACTTTAATAGAGCTGGAGAATTGTGTATGAGTCTCAGCAATAAAGACATGAAATACACGAGTTAGTTCAGAGCGATCGCGAAGTAAATATAATCAAGTCATGCGAGAGTAATCATCAATACATGTAATAAAATAGTGATAACCAGAAACACTAGTTGTTTTATAAGGTCCCCAAATATCAAAATGAACTAAAACAGAAGGAGCACTGCTCCTAGTACAATGAGGGAGAAAAGAAGAACGATGTTGTTTGTCGAAGATACAAGACTCGCAGGTGAAGTCGGTGAGGGATAGATCGGAAAGAGCTTTCTTGAGAATTGGGAGAGGAGCATGCCCGATAAACTGATGCCAATCAACAGAAGTAACAGAGGAGAGTACTATGAAGGGAACGCCCAGAGTGTAGAGCCTGGTAGATAGTCTCCCTTTACCAATAATATTTTGTGTCCGTCGATCATGCACAACAAATGAAGAGGAAGAAAAGGTTACAGAGCAATCAAGGTCTTGAGTAAGACGACTAACAGAAAAAAAAATTTGAAATGTGAGCCTGGAACATGAAGAACCGAGCGAAGAGAGATAGATGAAGTCCAGGACACATCGCTAGAGCCGCAAACTGGGGTGGTGTCGTCATTTGCCACTGTGATGAACTTAGGATACGCAGAGTCCAAGTACTGAGGAGGCTTCTGCAGAATAATATCATTTGTGGCTCCAGAGTCCACAATCTAAGTAGGATTATGGGAAAGACAGGAGATACCTTCGTCATAGATAGACGCAACAGAGCCAGAAGGACTGATCAACCCCTGAAGATGCTGGAGCTGGGTGCGCAAGGTATCAATGTCGGTGTGGGTAGTGGAAGGAGCATCGACTGCAATGGATGCATGTTGTTGTGGAGGCACACCATGCTTATAAAGGTTGTGGATGCCGGATGTCAGGTTCATGTCATTTTGAGTTTAAAATGTCGGATATCGAATTGCGGCGGATATATCGGGGATATTTTACAATTTCAAATTTTAATATTTAAAAAAAATTATTCATAAGTATTCATATTTTTTATAAATATGAATAATTGTAAACATAATGTATGTTTATAAATTACACAATAAATATATATACACATAATGTATATTTATAAATTACACAAAAAAGAGACGTCGACGACAGTAAACGACATAAATAACATCAAATGAGAGTGAGACGAGAAAGTCATCGAATCTAGCTTAGAGATGCATGAAATGATGCACAAAACAAAATATTACCACTATTTCCCTTAAAAGAAATGAAAATAATATATTTTTAATACTCATGCCGATATATTGGCCGTGAAATATCACATGATATATAGGGTAAGACCAATATATCGGGGTATATATTCAAAAATGACATTTTTGCTTACAATGTCGATGTCGTGGCGTTTTTTGCCCAAAATCTTTATGTCGGCCAACATGTCGGACATGTCAGTCGACATCTACAACAGTTACGATATCACGTTGCCTCAAGATGACCATCCCGACCACAATAAGTGCACTAGGGACGAGTTCGACCATTATGACCTCTGTCTCGAGAGCCGGTGCGACCCCCACAAGCCGGTGGTGAAACGGGATGAGCTACAGAAGAGTGTTGGAGAAGAGCCGGAGAGAATCCCGGGAGCATTGGGGGCGGTGTCATTTTTAAAAGCATGAATCACACATCTGAGAGAGAGAGGGAGTAGTGGAGGAAGAAAGGATATGGGCACGGACGTTGTGGAGATGAGGCGGGACACGAGCCATCATCATGGCGATACCAACAGTTTCTTTATGGGCGCGTTGGGTTGTGAGATCCACCGTAGGAGGCTGATGTTGAATCCAGGCCTCGGCAAGAGTTTTGGACCTCGCAACAAAGGAGGTCAGGTCGTCGTCCACCCCTGGTTCAAGAGATTGGAGGTCTGTGAATATGTCGAACAGGTGTTGCAAACTATCCTTGCCAGAATATAGGAAGTGAAGTTCATCACACATTGCTTTGGTCGTCTCATGATACATGGTCATACGATAGGGTTCACTAGCCATAGAATTCTGAATCCATGATTGGATGCGGCCATCATCGCGGAGCCATTCCTCGGTGGGCTTAGTAGGTTGTGACTTAGAAAGATGATGAATGAGTCCTTTGGTCTAGAGAACACGGCGTACGGAGTGCACCCACTCAACAAAGTTCTTGTTGCCACTAAGAGAGATAATGGCGATCCGAAGCTTATCCGGAACTTCAGAGAGACGAGTCGCTGCACGGGCCGGAAGAGACGGGGCATCAGGAAGTCCATGGACCGGCAAAGATGGGGGAAAACCCACGAGAGAAAGACAATAAAGAGGGAGGTGAGCACTGGTAAGAGGTCGCGGATTGGAGAGGAAATTGAGGGGTGCAGACAGGCTTGGTGCGGCCAGAATGGAGATCACCCAGGAGAAGGCCATGCGTGAATACAACGGCAAGGCGAGCTCAGAAGAAGCTGACTCTGTTGACGCGTTCACAACCGAGTACCGCGAGAGGTTGGACGCGGGCAGAAGGAGCAGCGCGGGCAGAAGGAGCAGCGCGGGCAGAGGTTGTGCGCGAACACAAGAATCTCTGCAGACAGAAGGAGCTCGACAATCACACAAAGGTGAAATAGGATCGATGAAGAAAGCGAACAAAGCATGTGAACAGGGCGAACCCAGCATCCAGACATGCGACCAGAGGTAGCTCGACATATATGCGATCAGGAGGAGCTAGGCGGATACGGCAAGAGCTCGGCGAATACGACGAATAAAAGGAGCTCGGCGAACACACCAGGAGTTCGGGGAATATTTCGAACACAATGGATAGTGCACGAGAGGTAGCGGGAGACGCCAATCAGGTGGGTCTCGGTATGTAACGTTGGAATTCTATAAAAGCAGCAAGGTGGGGTGAAGAAGGGAAAGAGGCGAAATGCAGAGAGTGTTGTAAAGAGGAGGCCGCCAGACCGCGCAAGCAGGCAGAGAGATGTGGGCAAAGGTCTGCGGCGGAAGCAATAGCGCAACCCAAAAAAACTTTAGGATTCGTGTTGACTCTGATACCATGTAAAGTAACACGTAAAAGAGGAAAAGAAATATTTTATTAATTTCTCATATAAGTACATAAATGACTACAAGTATTTGTACATTTATAAAGGAGGAGAGAGTGAAGTCTAAACTCCATTCTAAGGTGTGAGACTAAATACTAAGGAGGTAATGGGCTCTAAATGGGCCTGCACTATGGGCTTTTGTACAAATTCTCTTAACTAAAATCTTATTGTTATGGGAGTATTCCATACTCACCGAACCAAAAGTTATTGAAATTTATTAAATTGTCAGGGGTCCGCTAAAACTCGAAAAATACATGGAGTCTTTGATCAAATGATCATTAAGTTGCAAGAATATTACTAAAAAGAAGGGTGGAAAAAAATTTATGATGGGAGGTTCCGCGCTAACCAAAGAGTGCATAGAAACTTCCCTCCAAAAACAAAATTTATAATCGATTGCGGGAGGGAAAGAATTTTTCAAGAACGGCAAAAAGGTCTCATTTCCCTCCACTCCCGACCTCTATTTATAGTGTTTATAAGCTTTAATGTCTAGACAGCCTTGTGCATCGTTAGACATCTTGAATCTTAGGGGTGTAAGTCGGAACCAACCGAACCGCATAACCAAACCAAACCAAACCGTATGGTTCGGTTCGGTTTTAGTAGCCCGCGGTTCGGTCACGGTTCCATCTTTTGAAAAACGATGTGGTTCGGTTCGGTTCACGGTTCGTAATGTCAAACCGAATCGAGTCGAACCGAACCGAACCATATTAGCTTTAATAATATTTTAATATATTAGAAATATAAATTGTTACAAGTTTTAATTTATTAAGTTTTAGTTTTTTTAATCTATATCATGTTATTAAAGCTAATAAGTCCAAGAAACATAGTAACATACGACCATATTAAGTTTTAGTTTTTTATCTCTTCAATCACTATAAGTTTTATGACTTCACGCCACACGGGTTCACCACTTCACCGTTCACTTTTCACTTCTCCTTTCTAGATCACGATTCACGACCTCGCGAATTCACGAGCCTTTGGGAGCTTGAATTTGATCTGAATCATCCTTCTTGCATGAATCATATAAGATTCTTTTTAATTATCACTTGCCAGCACTTGGTTAAATGACTAATTATTAATGAAAAAATTTCTTTTATTTTTATTATTAAACCACTAAAACCGAACCATACGGTTCGGTTCGGTTCCAAAGGTATGTGCGGTTCGGCGCGGTTCCAGATTTTTGGAACCACATGTTGGTGGTTCGGTTAGCGGTTTTGATCAATAACCGAACCAAACCGAACCGTTACAGCTCTAATCTTGATAATAAATGTGGGCAATATGTCGGATGGCCTATATGTTCAGCGTGGTTCCCATTTTAATGGAGAAGACCATTGTGCTCGAGTCTCATTGACTTGATTTGTCTATGACAAGCAGTTGGCACAATTAACATGATCAGAATACTTTTGTCCATCTGATCGAATCCAACGAAACAGATTCATTTTAGAATTTTCCTCATTCCCGCGCATATGTGATAGCCTTATCTTCTAAGAATAATAAATAAATAAGCATGAGACTGCACTTTCTAATACACAGAATGCTCTTCACCTACCATTTTGTTTATCTTCGTGAAGAAGCAGTCATGTATTAAATATACATATATATGAAAGAGCAATCCTTTATATGCTCAGGCAATTAGGAGGAAAATGACAAGGCCAAATCCTCGTTATCACTACCTTCCTGAAGAAGAGGTCATTCTCTTGGGATATGCATAAAAGGAGCTAAAAAGTGTTATGTTCTTGTCGTGTTTGGAAGGAGGAGATTCCAGCTAACAGCTCTGGTGCTGAAAGAACTTGGATTTCTTGTTCTAAGAATCTGGGAGGACTTTGTGGTAGCCCATGGTGGCATTGTCCATTGTGGTTAAAGATGTTGTGTGTCGTGGTGATAGTGGACAACTACATAGCAAAAGTGGAAGGAGTTTTGACAAAATACAAGGAGTTTGAGGAGATCACTTGGAGAGAATTACATCGGTTCGTCTCCACCATTTTCGCCGGTTGACCTATATTTTTCTTATTTATTTGATAATCCATCATAGCTTAGTTGTGGTGATCCAATAGTGGATCGGCGGGAAAGCCAATTTGGAAAATGTGCTTCATGTGTACTTTACTTTTATGGGAGACTTCCCGATTCCCCGAGAATTTTCCCCTTGTTGGAAAAGCCCATGTAAAGGGCCCAATTTTGGGCCCATTTAGTCTTCTCCTCTTTAGTCCCACATCTTGTATAGGACTTCTTCTCTCTTTCTCCCTCCTATATATATGTACTATCTCTTTGTATTTAGATAGAAGACAAATATACAAGCTTTGACACTTTCCTACATGGTATCAGAGACAAACGGTCCCTCCTGTTTCTGACCGATTTCCTTTGTTTTCTTTCAGACCGCAGCCCTGCGGTCTCTCATCTTTCAGGCCGCAGCCCGCTCTCTGCTCCTCTACAAAACCTCTCCCGCCTCTGCTGCTCTTCACCTTTTTATAGCTTCTCTGAACCAGCCAAGTGGGGCCCTCCACCGATCGTGCTCTCCTCAGTCCGAGGCGTTTTCTCCTCTGCCGATCTCAGCAGCGGTCTCCTCCTCCCTCTGCTAGCAGCGATCACTTCACAACAACGATCACTTCTCAACAGCGAGCACTTCTCAACAGCGAGCTCCTCTGCTCCGCCGATCTCACAACAGTTCTCCTCCGCCGATCTCACATACCACCAACAACGGTCTCTCTCAGCAGCGGTCTCCTCTGCTTGTAGCGAGCTCTCCGCAAGACCTCTGCGAGTTCTCCTCCTCCCTCTGCTCGCAGCGAGCTCTCCAGCGACCTCCTGCGATCCCTCCAGCGACCTCCTGCGGTCCCTCCAGTTCAGCGAGCTCCCTCTGCGGTCCCTCCAGCGAGCTCTGTCTACAGTCCAGCGAGATCTGCCTCCAGTCCAGCCCGTATCCTTCTCGCAGCTCATCTCCTGCGGTCTCTCCAGTCCAGCGAGCTCTCCAGTCCAGCGAGCTCCCTCTGCCGGCCAGGTTCTCCAGCGACCTCGCAAACCGTGCGGTCTTCCTTGGTCAGCCCGCCAATTTTTTTTTCAATGGGGTCATCAGTGGACTCCACTACGGTGCATGCCCCCCCTCAGCCAGACCGCCTGGTTCTGCCTCCAGAACTCCGCGATGAGTTGTGGATCACCACAATCTCCCTCTCCGGCAAAGTGAACTTCATCCAATGGGTGCACTCGGTCCGGTGAGTTCTTCAGTCTAAGGGACTTCTGCATCATCTTACCCAAACACCTTCCTCCCCTCCTACGGAGGACTGGCTTAGGAATGACGGTCGTGTTCAGACCTGGCTTCTTAATTCTATGGATGGGGAGTCATACCAAATGGTGATGTATCACGAGACTGCTAAAAATATGTGGGATGAGCTTCATTTTCTATATTCGGGCAAGGACAGCCTTCAACATCTCTACGACATTATCACAGACCTCCAGGAGTTAGATACGGTCGGGGCTACTAACATTATCTCCTTTGTTGCTCGCATCAAGACTCTGGCCGAAGCATGGATCCAGCATCAACCTTCCACTAATGATCATGCTGCTCAACGGGCTCAGAAGGAAGCTGTCATCATTGCTATGATCATGGCCCGTGTTCCACCACACCTGCAAAGCATCCGAAATCAGGTTCTGGCCTCGGCCATTACTCCTTCCCTATCAGATGTGTGTTCCATGCTCCTCAAAACCTCAGCACCTCTGGTGGCTCCTGCTCTTCCCTCACCGGCTCTTCTTCAGAGCACTCCTGCTCCCTTACTCCCTTTGCCTCCACCAGCTCGTGGTGGACGTTTTGCCTCTCGGGGAAGGGGACGTGGTGGTCGTTCTCGACCAAAATGTTCATTCTGTGGGCGAGATGGCCACTTTGAGACGACCTGCTATCGGAAGCCTGGTAATCCTCCTCGTCCGACTGTCGTTGTTGCTGATGACAGCCCCTCAGCCTCCCGCGCCGATCTTGACGCTCTCCGCCTACAGTTCCAACAGCTTCAAGGGATGATATCCCCACCTGCCTCAGTCGCCTCCGTCTCCAATCCTGGTATCCCTTGTCTCTCAACGAGCCCACGCTGGATAGTGGACTCTGGTGCGACTCATCATATCACCTCGCTACAGCCACCAAAGTATTTGAATACACCTCACCCGAAGTGTATCACTGTGGCTAATGGGGAGACTGTTCCGGTCTCTGGCTCGGCCGACCTCTCTCTTAGCCCCTCCATCTCTCTCCGCTCGGCTCTTCATGTTCCGGGCTCCCCGTTCAACTTGCTTTCTGTTAGCCGTCTTACTACGGACCTGGATTGCTCCATAATATTTACATCCTTTTCTTTTCTAATACAGGATCGGCGGACGCGACTACCATTGGTAAGGGGCAATTGCGTAACGGGCTCTACCTTCTCGACGACTCTCCCACTATCCTCTCCTCGGTCTCCCCTGCTGAGTGGCATCAGCGTCTTGGACATGCTCCCCTCCCAGTCCTCCAGAAGGCACTTCCCGATGTATCTTTTCCAGTTTTTAAATGTAATTCTTGTATTTTGGGCAAACAGCCGCGTTCTTCCTTTCCAGCGCATTGTACTCGGAGCTCTGCTCCTTTTGATCTATTACATTCTGATGTATGGGGACCTTACAAAATTACTAATATTTCTGGATTTCGATATTTTATCACATTTATTGATGACTACTCTCGGGTCACTTGGTTATACTCTCGCTCTGAGCTCCCTCGTATTTTTCGGGCGTTTATCCTTGAAACCCGCACACAATTCTCCACTACCATCAAAACCCTACGAACCGACAATGCTCGTGAATACACAAGCAATGAGTTTGTCAATTTATGTTCTGAGTTCGGGATTATTCACCAGACTTCATGTCCCTACACCCCACAACAAAATGGTGTTGCTGAACGGAAGAACCGACACTTGCTTGATGTCGTCCGCTCTCTCATGCTTCACATGAACGTTCCCAAAGTGTATTGGAACTTTGCGGTCTCCACGGCCTGCTTTCTTATTAACCGTCTTCCATCGTCCGTCATCAACAATGTCATTCCATTCAGCCTCCTCTTTCCTTCTCAACCGGCATTTCCCCTCACACCTCGCATCTTCGGGTGTACGTGCTACGTTCATATCCTGGGACCGTCTACGGACAAGCTGGATCCCAGGGCGGCTAAGCAAATTTTCGTTGGCTATTCACGAACACAGAAGGGCTACGTATGATATTCCCCAACCACTCGCAAGGTCTCTGTATCACCTGATGTGACCTTCCGGGAGGATCAGCCATTCTTCTCTGCTCCAGTACCCACACTTACACCAATATCTCTCCCACAACATGTCCTACGACATATCGTTCCCGTTCACCCACCGGTTCTTCCTTCCCCAACTCCTGCTCCTGCCCCCCACAAGCCACCTCTTATCCATGTCTACTCTCGTCGCACTCCTCCCGTTGCCCCTACGCAGTCGGCCTCGACCTCGGATACTCAGCGTCTGACTGATCCGGTAACAGAATCAACCGCTCATCCTATGGCGAACTATGCTTCCCTACATCGCCTCTCTCCCCAACTTCAGACACTTGCTACTTCTTTGTCCACCATTGCTATTCCTAACTCTGTGCAAGAAGCTCTACAACATCCTGGCTGGCGCGCCACCATGGAGGAAGAAATGGCTGCTCTGTGGGCTAACAGTACATGGAATCTGGTACCTCGTTGATGCAGGACGGCGCGTAGGGTTTGCGCGCCTGTCGGCTCTTTCTAGGAAACCCTAAATGCATGCAATTTAAAAATTGAAATTTGAGCGGGCGTGCACGAGCTTTAAGAAATTAAGCAACTAGATTTTTTTGTAAAGCATAAAATTACTATTTTGTTTAAAATGAATTTTCTTGAAATATGATTCAATTCTAAATCCGGGGAAGGAAGTTCGCAACTTTCGTTCCGTTCCCCTTGTTGTAGCAAACGGAAATCGTGAACTCCAAATACGTTTCCGTTTGGAGTCTTCGACGTAGCGTTCGCTGACAAAATCCGGGCGAGAACCCACAACGAATCTAATATCCTAAAGAGAAAATTTAGATGCACACAAGGAAGAGAAAGGAACAAGTTACCCACGGAAAGAGGCGTCTTTCCGCAATCGAAGTCGACGGCGATCCCGCGAGGAATTCCTCGTCACCTTCGATCTCCCGCTCCGAGGTCGGCCGCTATCGCACAAGGGCACCACGGAATGATTTCGCTTACTCTCACACCAAGTGGTTCCACGGAAATCTCAAACACTCACTAGTGCAGGGAGCCACAAACTAAACAACCTAACTTCTCATTCACTCTCACACCCAAGGTGGATCCACGTAATCTCGAACACAATAACTCAAATTCACTCATACACATATTACTGTTTCCTTCTAATAATTCTAAGGCTCAAACAATAACATTAAAGCTACTATTCATCATCTTCCCGAGTAGACAGCAGCAGCCCAAGCAGATTCTCATCAGCTAGTTACTCCTAACAGGAAATCACAAATAAACTCCAGCCAACACACGAAATGAAATCTTATACTCAATCAGCGTCATCAACTGGAATCGAACGGGAAGGATGAGCTTCAACTCTTCTCACAGAACATGAAAAATAATCTTCTATTTCAGCATTCAACAGGAAGCCAAACAGAACTTAACAAATACAAATTCTCATACAGGAAACGAATGAGAAAACGAGAAACCAAATCAACTCCTCACGGAAATAGAAAGTAACGGGTGATCTCCAGAATACCTCGCACAAGCCTCTTTCTTCTTTGTTTTTCGTCGTCCTCCCCTCGCGCATCCCCTCCTCCTTCCGGTTTTAATTCAGAGCCAGGAACTCGCCATCATCCAACCGGCCCTAACTGCAGGTGTCGTGGGAGAGGTGGCCTTGCGCGATCGTGGATGCGGGAGTTAGCGTACCGGTGCAGCGCCGAAATCGGGGAGCGCCGTTGTACCCTACTGCGAGCAGCCGTGCGGGGCTTCTTCTGGCCGAGCGAGATGGACCGGCTGGGGAAGGGGCTGAACCGGCTTCTCTTCATTGGCACAGCCATATATATCTATATTTATATGTGTGTCAATTTAGATATATACAATATATTTTTGGGGGAATAACGCTCCAAATATGGCTACGCACGCAGGCGTGCAAAACAAAATTAAAATGCGAATTAAATTGCAAAATAACACAAATAAAATGCAATAATTCAGGGCCGGTAGAGGTCCGGACGGGTGCGGTGTCGGGCACTTTTGCGTCGACCTGATCTGGGCTGGTCTCCACCACTCGTCCTCCAGGGCAGAAACCGGTTTGGTGTAAATGGGTTTTTGTTATCAAGCATGCTCCTGATGGAACAATTGACCGGCTGAAAGCTCGCTTGGTGGCTCGTGGCTACACGCAACAACAGGGTATCGACTATGAAGAGACCTTCTCTCCGGTGGCTAAACTCAACATTGTTCGTGTGCTTCTCTCCGTAGTTGTACATCGTCAGTGGCCCTGATTTCAGATAGATATTAAGAATGCGTTTCTTAATGGCGATCTCCATGAAACGGTTTACATGGAGCAACCTCCCGGGTTTGAGACCACGGGGGAGTCTCTGGTCTGTCATCTATTGCAGTCCCTTTATGGTCTCAAACAATCACCTCGCAACTGGTTTGACAAGTTCAGCAAGGCTCTTCGGGAAATTGGCTTTACTCGGAGCTCGGCAGACTTCTCCTTGTTCACTCGCCAACAAGCAACAGGAACAGTTATTCTTTTGGTTTATGTGGATGACATCATAATTACTGGAGACGATGCAAAAGGAATACAGGCGGTCAAACAACATCTTAGTTCTGTCTTTCAGACAAAAGATCTGGGTCACCTCCACTACTTCCTGAGTCTGGAGGTCGCTAGAAGACCAGATGGACTTGTCCTCTCTCAGCGGAAGTATTGTCTCGATCTCCTTCATGATGCGGGATACTCCGGTTGCAAACCAACTAACACTCCAATGGATGTTAATCACAAACTGTGTGCTCAGGCCTCTGACTCAGATCTGCAACTACAGAACCCAGAGTACTATCGTCGTCTTGTTGGAAAATTAATCTACCTAACGGTAACAAGACCTGATATAGCCTTCGCTGTGGGTATGGTCAGCAGATACATGCACTCCCCTCGAAGATCTCACCTTCAGGCCGTCGAAAGGATTCTTAGATATCTCAAAACTGCTCCTGGTCAGGGACTGGTTTATAAAACATCATCTTCAACTCCAACATTGGTGGCATACTCCGATGTTGATTATGTTGGGTCCCTGGACGATCGACGGTCAACCAGTGGTTTTTGCACATACTTTGGAGGACACCTGATTACCTGGCGAAGTAAGAAACAAGCGGTTGTTGCGCGATCCTCGGCTGAAGCAGAATACCGGGCAATGACATCTGTGGTCTCTGAACTCACATGGCTTGAGAGCATCCTGACTGACCTTGGTGTAAAACTTCCTTCACCAGCTCTCCTCTTCTGTGATAGTCAAGCTGCTATACACATTGCCAAGAACCCGATCTTCCACGAAAGAACAAAGCACATTGAAGTAGATTGTCATTTCGTCCGGGAGAAAGTTCAAATGAAGAAGCTAGAGTTAAAACATGTTCCGGGTACCGAACAAGTGGCAGATGTCCTCACAAAGGCCCTATCCAGTTCTCTCTTCTATCGATGCATGTCCAAGCTTGGCTCCTACAACTTGTACGCTCCAGCTTGCGGGGGAGTGTTGGAAAAGCCCATGTAAATGGCCAAATTTTGGGCCCATTTAGTCTTCTCCTCTTTAGTCTCATATCTTGTATAGGACTTCTTCCTCTTTCTCCCTCCTATATATATGTACTATCTCTTTGTATTTAGATAGAAGACAAATATACAAGCTTTGGCACTTTCCTACACCCCTATTTAGGGTTTCCTAGTAAAAATCATAGGGTGATTGTTTTTTGCATTTGTGTGCCGCTAATCCGTCTTGCAAGTGCTCCGAATTGAATTCTTGCAGGTATCACGATCGGGGATTGTTTGTAAACCCAAGAAATGGTATCAGAGATATGTTCATTATTTGAGACAGTGAACTGTTTCGTTTGGACTCCTTGTTCAGGTACAGTAGGTGACTACCATTCATCCTCTCTGATCGTGATCCTTTGAGATGATCAGTTCCCAAGATCAATATGGTCGACAATTTAACAGGATAGAAACGGAGTCAGGTTCAGAGTAAATTATAAAGTTGGGTGGTGCCAACTATCATGATTGGCACCTGATGATAAAGAATCTTATAAATGTCAAGGGATGACACATTTTAGTCTTTAAGAATATGCCTAAAGGATATGGATTCAGCAAGTGGAAAATCAAACATCGTAAGACATGTGAATACATTTGAAGATTTGTTGGCAGTGATATCTACAATCACATGGCAGATATCACTGATGCAAAAGTGCTTTGGAAAGACCCTAGGGCCTAGAGTCTTTGCATGCGAACAACATTGACTTGACCAACCTCTTGCTATTGACGAAGATCAGTGAGTTCAAGTACAAAGAGGGCACACCTGCACTGGACCATGTAAATTTCAGAGCATTCTAAATAGACTTGCAGCTATGAAAGTGAACTTTGAGAATGAGGCAAATGCACTCTGGTTGTATAAGTCTCTCCCAAGTTCCTAAGTGATGGTTCGACTTTTCTCCAATTCACTCAACCCAATGAGATACAATTATCATAGACATTGTCAAGAGTGGCATTCTGAATGAGGAGGTGAGAATAAAAGCTCAGGGCTTATCTACCTCCACATCTCATGTTGACATTTTGCACATTGATCTACGAGAGGAGTAAGAGCAGAGAAAGAGGAAGAGATAAAAAGAAAATTTGGGAAAATCTAAGTTTGTAACTAAAATGTGGAGTGTCACTACTATCACAGAAAATGACATATAAAGAAACTCTGCTACCCCTTCAAGAATGATTAGAATAAGGGTGGTGGGAAAAAGAGGACATTGATAAACATATTGCAGCTACTGTGTTCAACAGTGAGAGGGCATCATTATTGTTAGTGATGAAATCATCACAGACATTATTTGTAAAAAATTCAATTAGTTGGAGGATTCAGGTGCCTCTACATATGTTTCTTTCGACACTGCAACCTTTACAACCTACACATTAGAAGATTATGGAGCCCTTGTTGTAAAATTTGGTACGTAACAGACACAACTATAATAAACGCAGGTAAACAAGAACACCAAATAGCCACGCAAATTTATATATTCAACAATATAAATTTCAATACATGAATAAAAGCAGGAGAAATAAATGACCATCCGGCGAGTACGCCGTGGATGCTCCGGACACTCACGATCAACGGAGAAAATCTGAGATCCGGACTGCAATCCGCCTAGCGGACGCACAAGGTTCACCGGAACCTTCAACATCGAAGTCCGACGTTCAACCGCACCACCACCGTTGACCAAACGTCACCACCGGAGAGAAAATCCAAGCCGGATCTAACCACGCTTCTCCTCTCCACGGCACCACCTCCTTCTTCGCTCCACCTCTCGCCAACACCGGCGGCTATCTCCTCCAAGACCGGCGACAACACTCTCCACCAACGCCGGCGGCTATCTCCTCCAAGATCGGCGATAATGCTCCTCTCCAAGACCGGCGAAAAAGCTTAAGGCCGGCGGTTTCTCCGAGCGCACAAGAGAGAGAGAGAGAGAGAGAGAGAAACGGGAGAGAGAGAGGGAGTGGGCGGCTTCATTATTTTTCACGCAAGAGGGGGGCAACTATATTTAGGTTCCTAAAACCTAGGAATATGAAAGCCTAAGAATAGGAAAGCCTAAAAATAGGAAATCCCGAAAAATAGGAAATCCCGAAAAATAGGAAATCCCGAAAAATAGGAAATCCCGAACCAAATATAACAGCCCTTGGGATGAGCAATGAACATGTGCTCGGATCATATGAGCATGTACATTTGAGGACTAATGTTGGTGCTACAGTGATTCGTAAAGATATTCTCCATGCCTTAGACATTAGATTCAATCTTATTTCAGTTTGTAGATTGGGCAATGAGAGGTATTTTTATTTGTTTGGGAGAAACATTGAATCTCACTGAAGGATCTATGATTGTGGCCAGAGAATTCAAGCGGTCCAGTCTTTATTACATGTAGGGGACAAGTATGGATGTTGATGAGATGAAAACTGCCAAGGATGACAGATGACGGATTAAATGAGTTATGGCGCAGGCGACTCGGTAACATCACTGAGAAATGCATGAGGATATCGGTTAGTAAAAAGTTGATATCAAATATAAAGAAGACAGAGTTGGAGAAGTGTTCACACTGCATAACTTAGAAGCAACACAAAGTGTCCCTTCGTAGACAGTCATCATTACCTGGCCCTACAGTTTTAGAGTTGATACATTCGGGCATCCGCGATCCGATGAAGGTGAGGTAAATTGGAAGTATTTCGTAGTTTATTACATTTATTGATGCCTGCTCGAGGAAAATCTAGGTGTATGCTATAAAGTTTGGGGATTAGGTTCTGAGCACATTCAAGATGTTTCAGGCTTGCGTCGAATGTGAGGCTGAAAAGAAGATCAAATGTGTTAGCTCAAATAATGGATAAGAATGCATTGCGCCCTTTGATGCTTATTGTTGGGAACATGGGATTAGATAACATAAAACACCAGTCAAGACGCCTCAACTCAATAGCATAGCAAAGTAATGAACAACACATCGGTGGAGAGAGTTCGAAGCATGCATTCTGAGTCACATTTTTGTCACAACTACTAGGGTGAGGATCTATATACTGCAGCCCGTGTGACCAATTTA
Organism: Dactylorhiza incarnata; assembly: GCA_033032865.1. NCBI lineage: Eukaryota > Viridiplantae > Streptophyta > Magnoliopsida > Asparagales > Orchidaceae > Dactylorhiza > Dactylorhiza incarnata. The sequence goes on from JAWHQI010000451.1 coordinate 1,304,234, forward strand.
TCTCCTAGTTCACCATTGCAGGGTTGTTGGATAAAGTTTGGTATGACAATGATCCAACATATTGTCACCTAAGAGTATGGATGCATATTTTGTGCCCATACCAAAAGATGATTGATCCATGCCGGAGATAAAGACGAGAGTGTCTTTGTGGGATAAAATCATCATGAGTTTGTGTTCATGTTTCATGACCCTGTTGGTGGGAAGTTTTATAGGAGCAAAGATATAACTTCTATTGAGGGTTAGACTATTGCTGACATTCAGAGGTCTTAGACATCTGATGGATTTGATTTTCCAGATGTGATTGAGTCAGACCTAGTTTCAGGTGATGTTGCTGCAACACCAGACCAAGAGGAGCCACTGCATTTGGATGCTCGTACACTTGATTGTCTTCATTCTGATAATAGTCAAATTGTCATTGATGAGCTTTGAGCCTGCTGCAGAGGCAACACCTAAAGAAGAACCTATTGATATTTGATAGTCTGCACAAGAGATTGCATTGAGGCAGATGCCAGAAAGCACACTACATTTTCAAGGTATTCAACTCAGAATTATGTTTTGTTAACTGATGTGGGAGAGCATGTGGCAATTGAAGCTATGTTGGATGAAAATACGCAAGAGTGGTTGGAGCTATGTAGGAGGAGATGAACTTCTTACATGTTAACCACGCGTATGATCTGGTGCAACTGCCCAAAATAAAAGAAAACTTTGAAGGATCCCAGGATATTCAAAGTTAAACACGGTGGTGTTACTTCTATCCCTCAATACAAGGCTAAATTCATAGTTAAGGGATGTGGTCAGAGAAAAGGCATTGATCTTGATGAGATCTATTTTTTGTGATGAAACAAACACCCATTTGTACTGTGCTTGGATTGGCTGCTAGATTCAATTTGGACATCGAGCAAATGGATGTCAAGATTGTGCTCCTTCACAGTGATTTGAGAAGAGGTTATACATGAAGGAACCTAAAGGCTTCATTAAGAAATGCAAGGGATATCTGATCTCTCATTTGAAGAAGGGATTGTATGGAATAAAATAAGCACAAAAATTGCGATGCAGGAAGTTTGACACTTTCATGAAGCATGGTTATACCATGACCACTCTTGATCATTGTTATTTATGAGACGCTTTGGCGATGGAGATTTCATTATTATGATGTTTTATGTATATGATATGTTGTTGGTGGGTCAGAACACTAGCAGGATTGTTGAGCTAAAGTGTCAATTGAAGGTTGTTTTTTCTATGAAGGATCTTGGACCGGCTAGGACTATTCTTGGCAGGACTATCAAACGTAACGGAGTCCAAGATGCTTTGATTATCTCAAGAGAAATACATTAGAAAGATCCTTCAAAAATTAGGATGGATAAATCGAAGAAATAAAGTATGTTGCTTGTGCCTCACTTTAAGTAGAGCACAAAGCAATGCTTGTCCACATAGGAAGATAAAATTGATATGGAGAGAGTTCTTTACGCCTCTACAATAGGTAGTTTGATGCACGTCATAATTTACATGAGGCCCGGCATAGATTTCGCAGTTGGTTCTGTTAACATATATCTCGCCAATCTTTGAGAGAGAACATTGGACTGCGGTCAAATGGATTCTCAAATATCTTCAGGACACTTCCAATCAGAGTCTTTTCTTTGGAAGTGAGGAGCCGAAGTTCAGACTTACAAATGTGGATATGACAAGAGATATTTATTCCAGAAGATCAACATCAGGCTATGTCATGACATTTGCAGGTGCAGTTATACCTTAGTCCCTAGTAGACGCGGTTGCAAAAGAATCACTATGTCAACAACAGAAGCAAACTTCATTGCAACATCTGAGGTGTGCAAAAAACTATTATTATTGAAAAAAATCAACTAAGTTTGGTTTGCAGCATGAACAATATAGTTTATCGAGAGATAGTAAAAGTGTTATTCATTTGGGGAAGGGCTGACATTCTGCAGTAGATTAAAAACCGTAGCGAATTATATCATTGGATACGAGATGTGTTGGAGGCGAGAGAGGCCGTGTTGGAGAAAGTCCATACTAACGACAACGGAGTTAACATGATGGCGAAAATATTGCATGAGGACAAGTTAAAGATTTGAAGGAAGATTATCGAGATGATGGACTCCTCCACATAGTTGTAAAGAGGGAGAATCATTGGGTATGATTATCATCCTATATGGAGAAAGATCCATGGGCTCAACCGCTCAAGTCCCAAAGACTCGATTTGTCTCTAATAAGCATTTGACAAAATTAACGTGATCGGAATACTTTTGTCCATTCAATTGAATCCCACGAATCGGATCCACTTTGGAATTCTCCTCATTCCTGAACATGTGTGTAAGTATCAACCTTATCTTCCAAGGTTCTAGAATATTCTACACGCAACTCCGGAACATTTTACAGCATGCTTGCCAATCAAAAATACTCTAGATTATTCTACACAAGCAATCTAGAACTTTCCATTAGATTGTAGAATCTTCTAAAATACTCTAGAAAATTGCTTGTCTAAAATTTTCTAAATATCACGGGCTTGAGTTGAAAGTTTTTAGAATAACAGTACCAACATACTTCAGAAAACAATCACCAATTGAAACAACTAAGCATCAGCAGTCCACATGAATATAGGTAGATGGATCAACACATTCCTAAGCTTCAATTGCATATAATTTAAGACAATCAGTAGAAAAAAAATTTACTCAATTCGAAAAATGCAGATGAATTGCTTTCTATACCAGAAGACATAAGCTAACATCCTACACCTACCGTATGCTGTACAACAGTAGGACGAGCAGAATCGAACCAGAGTTCCACGGAGCAAATAAAAATGGAAAATAGACGGTGTGGGTAAGAGCCACGTCACCTTCCCGAGCGTATAGGCGAGTGCAGATCCGGCAACGCCGGATCCTACAACGATGACGTCCGTTGAGCCGGAGGAGGTGGGGGCTGCCGGCGTGAGCACTCCGGGAGCTCCGGCATTGCGGTGCTTATTCTGTTTCTTATCGCGTAATCGGAGGAGAAGGAGAACCCCTATGAGAGAAGAGACGACGCCTCCGAGGAGATACTGGAGCAGCAGCATCGTCGCCGACGAAAGTCGTCCTCCCTTTCTTTCCTTGGCCGGTGTTCCTTTATCTGCTTTTAATGGCGGACGTCCTGGAGACGTTACAGTGGCGCTTTATGTCGCGAGCAGGAAAATGGGTGGCTGGTGGTGGTGGACCCGTACAGTTGGACGCATTTGTCAGAGACTCAGATATTTTACTATCAAAATACGGGCTTCCATTATTATAATTATATATTATTATTATTATAGTTTGATGTATCCCTTTCGTTATTATTATTATTTAATGTTGAGATATTTTATTATTAAGGTAGAACGACATTACTTCGGCCACTTTCACTGTTATCCCTACAGTCGTGCACATCTTCGCTACGATGCACGCGGCTCGCGCGTGCACGTTGGTGCTCTTGCTAGTCACAATCCGGTGTGCACGTGTAAGCCACGTGGGTCCTAGCGGAGGTGTGCACGGTTGTAGGGACTGTAATGAAAGTGATAGTGTTGTGGTCGGAGTATTGTCAAGGACGCACGGGGGGCTCTTCGTGCGCAGTCACTCACATACCTATAATAGAACCGCAAAAGATTGTCTTTGACATCAATGCTTTGGTGTGATTGTGTTGGATGATGAGGCGGTTGTGCTTGCGGAATTTCGTCGTTAAAACTAATCAAGCAAAACCCACCAAATTGATAGCATGATCAATTTTCTTGGTTCTCTACAAAAACATAGATGATGGCTTGATACAATCATCTATATTAGTGAGATTATGATTAAAGATAGGGCGCAATGACGACAAATGATCCATATAGCCTACCTCACTATGGTGGGATAAATGTTTGTGTTGTTGCTTTTGCACTGCTTAGAAGCATGACGGGTGCACCTTTTTTAATGTTAATTTATGCGACGGAAGAATTCTAGGTGATGTAGCATTTAAGAGCTCTTGTTGATATAAGTTATGTCTGTCATCTTCGACAACATCAGATGAGTAGTATGTTGCTTCTTGTCCAGGAAACGTTGAAGACATTTATAATTCAGTTTTCGCACATCGATATTTAATGTTCTTAATAATGTCATGTTTCCTGTGTAACCAGTGGCGGACTCATGATTTTCATCCAACCCGGGCACCTAGTAAGAGATCTAAATTTTTTATAACAAATCTTAATTCAAAAAATAAAAATATATTTTGGTACATACTAAAAATTACTTTTACTACCATAAGATAATTAAAAGAATTAAAGTAAAATTCTCTACAACTCAAGCAAACAAAAAAGTTAAATACAAAAGCAAGTTGCTAAAAACAAACCAAAAATCGCCAAGAAAAAAATTACTCTTTGTTGTCCCCCATTACTAAGAAAAAAAAAAGAGAAAAAGAGGTGCGATTGAGACCCAAATTTACTTTGCACGCACCCCTTTTCCCTCTCCCGGTAGCCAAAGTTTTATATTCTTTGTTTGACTCTACAGTCAAGAGTTGTGGAAGTTCTCCGATAAATCTCTTCAAAACCCCCCAATCGTGATAAATTAGAAAATAAATAAGACTTGGAGTAGCACTAAGAAACAGATCAGGACTCTTATAAATGCTTAAAAATGACAAATTTTCAGGTGTCTCCAATTCCCTTCTCCCATACATAGAAATGAAGTTCTCCAAACACTGCTTCATCTCCATTTCATCAGATCAAAACCACATTCAAACACAATCAAACAGCATCCTAGCATAGTCTCATCGCATAGTTTCAGAAGAACGACGCACATGTCGTAATGGAGAAGATGAGCATCAGTTCAAAAGGGGGGCAGTGGAGAACTGGAGATTCGGAGAAATGATCGTCTTCTCATTGCGTGAAATAAAGTGATAGCCTGCTCGGAAAAGAGATAGCATGCTCGGAAAAGAAATAGCCTGCTCGGGAAGGAAGAACGACATCAGTCAAAGGATTCTCCACTGCTCTCCTCTTGGGGAACGATAGGAAGCAAGATGCCTGCTCGTGTGATCGGAAAGAAAAAAAAAACTGCCCGAGAAGGAAGAATGGGAATACGAAACACCGAGGAGGAAGCCTATAGAAGGTGGAGCCAGGGAGGTCGAACTTGAAAGCTTGGATGAGGTGAAGCCATAAAAGGGAGAAAAGACCGAGCTTATGGTACTCAAAAAAGGAGAAAAGATAAAGCTTATTGTACCACAAAAAGAAAAAATATAGTTTATGCTTCAGAAATCTGACCCGATCAGAGCTCTGAAAGGTCTTTAGACTATATCTATAGTAGGCTAGTAGTACAACTTATGTACAAAATTCCAAAAATCTGACCCAGGCATGTGCCCGGGTGTGGCTCCACCTAGGTCCGCCTCAGTATGTAACCAGTATCACTTATCATGGAGGGCATGCACGAGAATATGGAATCAATTAGCACATCTATTGAATTGCCATCATTTCATGGAATAATCATAAAATCAGGTATTCGTATAATGTTGTTTTAATCGTTGCTTCTTCTCCATCGCCAACACAAAGTAGGAATTCTGAGAAATTGTAACATTTCACCCGTACAAGCAATATAACATGGGTTAGGCCGGATCCCCACAACATATCGTATACACAAGATAAACGCTACAAAGAGAAACAAAAATAAACTAACCAGGGCAATGAAACACTAGCAGAATTGGAGCTTAACATCAAATAGGAATGTACACATTTTCTAATTTAGGAATGTTCAACAAGTTCGACCGTAAAGCCTTACATCACATCAAAATAGAAAGTACTTAAACAAAACATGCAAGTATAATGCTTTATTCATCGGCTTGTAGGCCGGAATTACAAAAGCAAGAAAAGGCGGCAATCCTCTGCATAGACAACTTTGGGCTTTACCATGTGGGACACCTTTTGAGGACAAAAATCGGGTGGGTCATGAACCCAAAGCAAACAATACTTTACATGATAGTTCTTGGCCCATAGGGGCGGATCTGGAGTGTTATAGCCAATGCTCAGATGCACTATCGATGAGAGCGCATATGTCATAGATGACCAAAACTTGTTCCAGATTTATCAAGGAAAGTATTAGCGATACTTAGTTTTTTTTAGCATGGACGGAGCATCACATATCATATATGTTAATATGTATAAACAAAACAAAGTTCAGGGGTGATGCCACCTTTCAATTGCAGTTTGCAGTTTCTCGGCAAAATCGTGCTCTTCAAACCCATATGGGAACTGATGTGACTTGTGTTACATAAAGATAAATAAAGTGCAAGCACAATTTCATGAGGACAACATGACAATGTCCCGTTATCTGAACGGGCTCCGTTATGCTATTAGGGACGAGCTAGAGCTGCATGATTTTAGAGATTTAGGTGAAGTGTCTAGTAGTGCTCATAGAGTAGAGGCCTCACTTCTGAAGAGGACATATGAGCATAGGTCTACTGAAAGAGCTATCTCGAGCACCACCACCACTGCACCCACCTCTAGGATTTCCAATCCCCCTCACTCACATGTCACTACTGGGACCCTGAATCTTCACACTGGCCCCACCCGGGGTAAGGAGCCCATGATATCCAAGCCTAATGTAAGACCCCCCTCCCCCCCCCCCCCCCCCCCCCCCCCCCAAAGAAAAAAAAATCAACCAGGTCAGGGGGAAGGGGTCTTACTGTTCAAGACAGTCACCCTACGCTTTCCAAATGGGTAACATGCCCATTTTACCAAGTGTAGAATGATCGCCTTGTCAGGCTATGGAACATCATCACATCTGATCAATTCACATGCGGAAGCAAACTCAGAAAACATATATATTTCATCAAAAGGCCATAGACATAAATTTGTACATCTTGCCCAACTTGGCTATAACAAAGTACAAAATCTCTCGCTCTCACTCTGCTCTAAAATCTCACATCTCTAAAGCCGAAAGACGAGGTAGTCACATCTACTCGTGCAGGCTTTATAGATCCTTCACGTTCTGGCTGGGCCTAGCCCTCCTCCATCTCCTAAAAATAGTGTGCGACGACACGTTGGTCATAAAGATCATTGGATCCCACCCCTCCTCAGGATCCCTAAGGCTTGAGGACAAGAGCGAGCCTCTGCGGGTTATCAATAGCTGAAGCGACATAAAAATAATAGTTAGGCAGCATTAGCATTTATATATATACATGTTATACATCCATAGAGGCTTTGGAGTGCGTCTAGAGAAAACTCCACTAAAGGGAGGCGGGGTCAACGGTCAACACGTGGTCGCCCGAGTTGAAGAAACTGAACCCGCCATTTCCACCGCCAACCGCCAGTGCGAGAACATGCACGAAGCGCACGTCGCGCGCCGCCATGAGCGAACCCCACTAGTGGGGTGCGATTAGCCCGCACCCCACTAGTGGGGAGAGAATAGTCGCACCACCCATAGTGGGGGGTACGGCCAAACCACACCCCATGTGGGGTGCGGCCAAGTCGCACCCCATGAGGGGTGCGGCCAGGCCGCACTCCCTTGGGGTGCTGCCAAGCCGCACCCCCTTGGGTGCGGCCCGGCCGCACCGCCTTAGCTGCGGCCCGGCCGCACCGCCTTGGCTGCGGCCCGGCCGCACCCCCTTGGGTGCGGCCCGACTGCACCCCCTTGGGGTGCGACCAAGCCAAGTCGCACCCCCTTGGGTGCGGCCAAGCAAAGTCGCACCCCCCCCTCGGGTGCGGTCACACCGCGCCCCCCTTTGGGTGCGGTCGAGCCCCTCTCCCCCGTAGCAAGGTTGGGGTGAGTCCCCCCTCTTCTGACTCGCCGCCCGCTCTTCGGGCTCCGGATTCCACCAAGAACGATTCCCTACGCGCCCAGAATGCTTCCCCGTTCGTTGCGCGCTCAGAGCACTTTCACATTTCGAGCACGCTCACTTTTTGTCTTTCTAATTTCTCAGACTGCATGAACGGCTTGTCGCCTTTTTCGCCTTCAACGAAGTTGCCCGAACTGCCCGAACTGCCTGGGGGCGAGACGGTCATTTACAAAAAATGGCGATCAGTGTGCTCTGAACCAGAAAAGGTGATTCGTCTGACAGGTGGTTACGGTGGTTACAACGGCGAAATTACCGAGCTACCCCCGGCCAAAGCTATAAAAGGAGCTCAGAACCTTCATTTGAGAGCATCTTGCCTTCTGCATCCGGGAGAGCTCCTCTGAAGATTTCCACGGAATTCTCCTTCGGTGCTTGAAGATCTCCTTCGTGGACTTGGAGATTTCCTTCATCCCGAGAGGCGACTCAGCATTCTCGCTTTCGTTCTCCAGAGCATTCTCACTTTTGCTCCCCACAGTTCTCAGAAGGAAAAAGACTTAGTTTTCCGAGAGACGGTCTGTCACCCTCGGAACCCTCTCTCTCTCTCTATTATTGTAACGAGCGGCGGCCTATCGCGCTCGACTTCTAAGTACCTAATTGTAAGCTCTCGGAAGATAGTGAAGTTTGGTCGGCACAGCTCCAGCCGCGTGATTTTTTACCCTTTCCGGGTTTTCCACGTTAAAAAGTCTCAGTGTACTCAACGAATCTCAAATTGACTGTTTGCGTGCTCGGTCCGCTTCCGAGCTAAGGTGGTTCAATTCGACCGGTCTACCAAAGCACCCGAGCGACCCGCAACAGTTTGGCGCCGTCTGTGGGAACAACTATTCCCGAAATTCTGCAAAGACTCACTAGAAGTAGCACTTACCACCAATTGCAATGGCAAGAAGAAGTGCTCGCACCACTGAAGGATCAATCCCTGAGGGGCGCGTCGACACAGCTCCCTCCCACTCACTCATCAATGCGCCTCTCGCAGAAGAGGCAGTGCTTACGCCTTCGACAGTGCTGGAAGGGCGCATTCGGCAAATGGAAGAGCAACAAGCCGAGATGCTGACTCTCGTGAGAAACCTTGGGGCTCCCCGAGTTCCCATTCAGCCTCCAGCATCGAACGTTCCGCCACCCCCAGCTCTGAATCATGCTCCGGTCGAAGAAGCCGTTCGGGAAGACGAAGTCTCAGAAGATTTCTCCGACGCTGCAAGCTCCGCTCATCCTGCTCTGCCGGTCAGAGGACCGGAGGCTGACCCCCATCACCATCGTCAAGGAAGAGCTGCTCTTGGCCGAGCAGTAGAAAGAACCACGCGAGAGGAGGTACGTGACATGATAGCGGAAAAGTACGGTCAAGCAGGGCGACGTGTAGCTCTCGCCCGCCATCCCACGCATCACGGCTCCACACTATCGCCTCAAGTCTTGGCCCATCCAGTTCCAAACGGTTTCAAGCTTCCCAATATCGAAACATTCGACGGGACGGACGACCCGTTGGAACATATCAATCACTTCACCACTATCATGAGAATTTACAGCGCCCCCGATCAACTCCTCTGTCAAGTGTTCTCGGCAACCTTGAAAGGACAAACGCGCACTTGGTTCCACTCCCTGCGAGATGGGGCCATCAACAACTTCGCAGAAATGGCGCAGTAGTTCGTGGACCAGTTCATAGTCAATCGAAGGATTGTCCGAGATCCCTCCCATCTCTAGGGAATCCGCCAGAACGACGGGGAAACTCTGAAGGATTTTTTTCCGACACTTCACCTCTGAGGCTCGGCAGATCTCGGGAGTCGACCCCGAGCTCTTGCGAGGAGTTTTCCTCGGAGGTCTCCGCCCAAGTGGTTTCTACTCAGCTCTAATGAGAGAAACCGTGACAAGTTACTCTGACCTCGTTCATCGGGTTGAAGCTCAGATAGCTGCCGACGAGGCCATCGAAGCGCATCGTTGACAGTTCGAAGGTAGTCAATGAAGGAAGAGGGGGTTAGATCAAGCCCCTCGTGGACGAGAAGAACGGCGTAACGAGGGCGCCGCAACGATGAACGTCGTCGCGACCCCCAAAGAGACCTGGGTCCGCAGCCTCCCAGGGTCTACACCCCATTGAATACCACCAGAACTAATGTGCTCTACGCCATTCAGAACAACCCAGAGCTCCGCGCACCTCGGGCGCTAGCCCCAAACCCAAGGGGCGATCAGTCCAGGTACTGTAAGTTCCATCGGGGGACCGGGCATACCACTGAAGAGTGCACCAGACTTAAAGACGAAATCGAACGTCTCGTCCGCCAAGGACTCCTAGGGAGATTCCTACAAGGACAGGTCCCCAATCAGCCTCAGCAGCCTAGGGAGCAGCCTCCCGCTCCCCGGGGCGCGGGAGGAGGAAGGTCGATGGTGGGAGAAATCGAAACGATCGCTGGACCTCCCGTCCTAGCCGAGCAAATCCTCTCGATTGTCAAACCCCCAAGAGACCACGAAGACAAGGAGCTCAAACAGGACATTACGATCGCTTTCGGGGAAGAAGACCTGCAAGGGTTACGCCTACCGCACCAGGATCCCCTCGTAATCAGCGCAGGGATCGGGGACCCTTGCTTTAACATAAAAAGGATATTGGTCGATAACGGAAGCTCAGTTGATGTTCTGTTCCTTTCTACTTTGCAAAGTATGAAGCTCACGAAGGATCAGCTCAGCCCAGCAGCCGGGCCCGTCTATGGCTTCGACAACCGACCTGTTCCGGTTCAAGGCATGATCACTCTCCTAGTCACATTGGGTGAGTTTCTGAGACAGTTAACGTACAACATCCAGTTCGTGGTGGTGGAATCCACTTCCGCTTATAATGCCATCTTCGGGAGACCGCTCCAATCTATCTTTGGAGCAGTTCCGTCCATTCCGCATCTAGCTATGAAGTTCCCGACCGTCACATGAATAGGGGTCGTAAGAGGAAATCAAGAAGCGGCCAAAACTGTTATATGAAGCAAGCTCAACCGACAAAGGCAACCACCTTTAACATCAACAACTTCGACCTGCGGGATGAAACTACTCTACAGCGGGGTGCGCCCGTTGAAGGATTAGTGGAAGTACCACTCTCTCAGCAGGACCCGACTCAGACCGTCCAGGTCGGATCCCTCTTATCGCAGGAAGAACGAGAAGAGTTCACAACCTTCCTACAGGAGAACGAAGATATTTTTGCTTGGATCCCGGAGGACATGTCAGGGGTAGATCCTGAAGTCATTTTTCACTCCTTTGCAGGCCGGTGATTCAAAAGAAGAGAAACTTCGCCCCTGAGCAGTTGAAGGCAATCGAAGAAGAAGTAGCTAAACTCATGGAGGCGCGATTCATCTGCGAAGCGAAATACTCCACGTGGCTCGCTAACGTGGTTATGGTGAAAAAGGCCTCGGGAAAGTGGTGAATGTGTGTCGACTACAATAACCTAAACCAGGCGTGCCCAAAAGACAGTTTCCCTCTCCCGAGGATCGACCAGCTCGTCGACGCGATGGCTGGCCATGAGCTACTCAGCTTCATGGATGCTTATTCATGCTACAACCAGATAAGGATGAACCCCGCAGACGAGGAGCACACCGCCTTCCGCACCGACAAAGGAGTCTACTGCTATAAGGTGATGTCGTTCGGCCTTAAAAACGCCAGGGCTACCAACCAAAGGCTGATGAACAAGGTCTTCAAGGACCTCATCAGAAAAACGATGGAGTTATACGTGGATGATATGTTGGTGAAGAGCGTCCACCGTTGCGACCACTTGAAAGACTTGGGAAAGTGCTTTCAACTTCTCCGTCGCTTCCAGATGCGGCTCAACCCTAGCAAATGCATATTTGGTGTGACGGCAGAAAAGTTCTTGGGTTTCATGGTGACCCATCGGGGAATTGAGGCCAACCCCGAGAAAATCAAGGCGTTGGAGGAAATGTCGCCACCTTGTTCAATTAAGGAAGTACAACGTCTGAACGGGAGGATCGCCGCGTTATCTCATTTCTTGTCACGGACAGGAGACAAATACCTCCCTTTCTTCAAAATTCTTCGGGGAGCACGTCACTCCGGGTTCCAGTGGACCAACGAGTGTCAGGCGGCCTTCGAACTTCTCAAGCAATACCTGGCCTCACCACCACTTCTGTCAAAGCCCATCCCCGGAGAGACCCTGTTCCTGTACCTGGCAGTTTCTCCCATGGCTCTCAGCTCGGTGTTGGTAAAAGACGAAGGGGGAGTGCAACGACCAGTCTACTACCTCAGCAAAGTCCTCACTGACACCGAAACAAGGTATCCGGCAGCGGACAAGACAACCTTAGCTCTCGTCTTCTCGGCAAGAAAGCTTCGACCCTACTTCCAGGTTCATACAGTAAAAGTGTTGACTCAGCTCCCACTACGAGCAATCCTCCAGAAACCAGAAGTCTCTGGAATTCTAGTGAAATGGGTCGTAGAGCTCGGCGAGTTTGACATCCAATTTCTGCCCCGGCCGGACATCAAGTCACAAGTACTCACCAACTTTGTTATTGAGTACACCATTCCATCAGAAGAAGCTCCTATCAAAGACACCACTAGTCCCCGCTGGACTCTCTACATTGACGGCGCTTCAGGAGCTGAAGGAGCCGGAGAAGGATTGCTCCTCATAAGTCCCGATGAGATCACCTTAGATTTCGGCCTCCGGTTAAAATTCCCCGCAACCAACAACATCGCGAAATACGAGGCACTGATCGCCAGCCTCAGGCTCGTCATCGATTGCAAAGCAGAGAACCTGGCGATTTATGCAGATTCCCAACTCGTAGTCTCGCAAGTTGAGGGAGACTACGAGGCCAAGAACGACCAGATGACGAAATATCTCGCGCTTGCGAGATTGCTCCTCCAGAAGATCTCATCATACCAAATCCTGCACATCCCCCGGGAGCAGAATTTCAGGGCAGATGCTCTATCTAAGCTTGCAACTTTCGCCCACCAGTTACCAATCCCGAAGGCGTCGAGTGGAAGAGATCGTGGTTCCAAGTATACAGGAGCCATGGGAGATCGCGGCCATCCACCAGGAAGAATCGTCCTGGATGGCCCCTTTACGAGCCTACCTTGAGCACGGGCACCTCCCCGAGGACCGTCTGGATGCATGAAGGTTACGGATGCGAGCGGCATCATTCGCCATCATAGACGGAGAACTTTACAAGCGGGCGTTCTCAGAGCCCTACCTAAAGTGTCTGCCAGCAGGAGAGGCAGATTGCGCCCTAATAGAAGTGCACGGGGGAGTCTGCGGAGAGCACCTAGGCGGGAAATCTTTGGCCCAGAAGATACTACGCCAAGGTTTTTATTGGCCAATAATGAAGAAGGACGCGACTGAGCTAGTCCAAAAGTGCAGGAGCTGTCAGCTGCACGCAAACGTACCTCATCAGCCCCCGGTCGCACTCTCCACACTCCAAAGTGCGTGGTCATTCGCGCAATGGGGAATCGACCTCCTCGGCCCCCTACCTCTCGCATCTGAGCAGAGGAAGTTCATCATCCTAGCCATAGAATACTTCACCAAGTGGGTGGAAGTGGAGCCCCTGACCAAGATCACATAAGAGAACGCCAAACAGTGTCTGGAAGAGCATTATCTGTCGCTTCGGTATCCCAACAACGATCATTGCCGATAATGGCACTCAGTTTACCGGGAAATACTTCACCAAGATGTGAGAGGACCTGAAGATCAATCTCCGTCACACAGCCGTAGCACATCCGCAAACTAACGGACAAGTGGAAGTCACGAATCGCACGATCCTCAAAGGGTTGAAGACGCGCTTGGAAGAAGCTGGGGGGAAATGGGTAGACGCACTCCCAAATGTATTATGGGCATACCGCACAACAGAGAGGACCCCTACAGGAGAGACGCCTTATAACCTCTGTTACGGTACCGAAGCTGTCATCCCCGTCGACATCGACATTCCAAGCACCCGGGTGCTAACTTTCGATCCCACCAAGAATGGCGCACTACTTCGAGAGAATCTTGACTTAATCTACAAAGTCTGAGACGACACCGCCCAACATGCCGCCTCCTACCAAAGGCGCGTAGCCCGACTCTATGATAGAAGGGTGAAGCCCAGACCAATCAACGTAGGAGATCTCGTCCTACGCAGCATCAAGGCGGCCGGAAAAGGTCCCCAAGGAGATAAACTCTCACCAACTTGGGAAGGTCCGTACGTTGTCACGGCGGTCGTAAAACCTAGAACATACAGACTCAGAACAGCGGAAGGAAAGACTCTACCACGCACCTGGAACACCCAGAACCTGCGTCGCTTCTATCAGTAATATCAAGTCTTCTATCACGTAGAAAGCCACGAGCTCAGACTCGTGCAAACTTATCTTACATTGCGTATTGTATGCAAAGCCGCGAGCTCAGACTCGTGCAAACTTATCTTATATTATGTAATGTATGCAAAGTCGCGAGCTCAGACTCGTGCAAACTTATCTTATATTATGTACTGTATGCAAAGCCGCGAGCTCAGACTCGTGCAAACTTATCTTGTACTACAAAGTCCGCACACGAAATGGTCTTCTACTCTGAAAAATATGTTTTTGACACCTACATTCGAATAAGGAAAAATCATTATTATCTTCTTCAAAAAGACTTTTCTCACCCACTTTGGGGCCCTGCCCCGGGGACATTGCACCGCCGTCGATTGAAGGTTCGCCCTTCTCATCCGCCGTCGAGTCCCAACGTCGTAGGGGCCTGCCCCCTTACGTTCGCCCTCGGTTTGAATATACCAGCTATTCACCGGCCACTTTGGGGCCCTGCCCCGGGGACTTTGCACTGTCGTCGATTGAAGGTTCGCCCTTCTACTCCGTCGTCGAGTCCCGACGTCGTAGGAGCCTGCCCCCCTTACGTTCGACCCCGGTTTGAATACACCCGCTATTCACCGACCACTTTGGGGCCCTTCCCCAGGGATTTTGCACCGCCGTCGATTGAAGGCTCGCCCTTCTCCTCCGCCGTCAAATCCCGGCGTCGTAGGGGCCTGCCCCCCTTACGTTCGCCTCCGGTTTGAATACATCCGCTATTCACCGGCCAAACCTATATTATGTAAAAGCCGCGAGCTCAGACTCACGCAAACTAATTTCTTATTATTATGAAAATTCCGCAGGCTTGGACCCGCGCAGACTCATCCGTTATCTTGTAGAAGGCCGTCAAGATGTTCGGGTATCAACGCTAAATAGCAAGCCGGCGACAATCTCAAAGTGCGAATACCCTTCGCCGGCCATCTTGAAGCATCTTCCCTCAATCGACGCTTCGACAACCACCAGGGCAGCGGGGCCACAAGTGTGCTATCACAACGCAGCACAGAGCGAGAAACGCCTCAATAGAACAAGAAGACAAAAACAACCATACACCCGTCCTTCGACATCAATTTTTACCTAAGGCACCACAAAGAGAGCAATGATCGAAGCTGCCACAGAAAAATCGAAACCTCTGAACTCCTCTGCGCCGAGATTCGGACTCCGAAGGTTTGGGGGGCTTATGTTATACATCCATAGAGGCTTTGGAGCGCGTCTAGAGAAAACTCCACTAAAGGGAGGCGGGGTCAACGGTTAACGCGTGGTCGGGTTGAAGAAACTGAACCCGCCATTTCCGCCGCCAACCGCCAGTGTGAGAACACGCACGAAGTGCACGTCGCGCGCCGCCATGACCGAACCCCACTAGTGGGGTGCGATTAGCCCGCACCCCACTAGTGGGGAGCGAATAGTCGCACACCCATAGGGGGGGGGGTGGGGGGGTACGGCCAAACCGCACCCCATGTGGGGTGCGGCCAAGCCGCACCCCCTTGGGGTACGGCCGAGCCCCTCTCCCCCGTAGCAAGGTTGTGGTGAGTCCCCCCTCTTCTGACTCACCGCCCGCTCTTCGGGCTCCGGATTCCACCAAGAACGATTCCCTACGCGCCCAGAACGCTTCCCCGTTCGTTGCGCGCTCAGAACACTTTTGAGCGCACTCAGAGCACTTTCACATTTCGGGCACGCTCACTTTTTGTCTTCCTAATTTCTCAGATTGCAGGAATGACTTGTTGCCTTTTTCGCCTTCAATGAAGCTGCCCGAACTGCCCGAACTGCCCGGGGGCAAGACGGTCATTTTCGAAAATGGCGATCAGTGTGCTCTGAACCGGAAAATGTGATTCGTCCGCTAGGTGGTTACGGTGGTTACAATGGCGAAATTACCGGGCTACCCCCGACCAAAGCTATAAAAGGAGCCCAGAACCTTCATTTGAGAGCACCTTGCCTTCTGCATCCAGGAGAGCTCCTCTGAAGATTTCCACGGAATTCTTCTTCGGCGCTTGAAGATCTTCTTCGTGGACTTGGAGATTTCCTTCATCCCGAGAGGCGACTCAGCATTCTCGCTTTCGTTCTCCAGAGCATTCTCACTTTTGCTCCCCACAGTTCTCAGAAGAAAAAAGACTTAGTTTTCCGAGAGGTGGCCTGTCACCCTTGGAACCATCTCTCTCTCTATTATTGTAACGAGCGGCGGCCTGTCGCGCTCGACTTCTAAGTACCTAATTGTAAGCTCTCGGAAGATAGTGAAGTTTGGTCGACACAGCTCCATCGCGTGGTTTTTTACCCTTTCCGGGTTTTCCACGTTAAAAAGTCTCAGTGTACTCAACGAATCTCAAATTGACTGTTTGTGCGCTCGGTTCGCTTCCGAGCTAAGGTGGTTCAATTCGACCGGTCTACTAAAGCACCAGAGCGACCCGCAACAATACATATATATATACATACATATATATATGTATGTATATATATATATATGTATATATGTATATATATGTATATATATATGTGTGTATATATATATGTATATATATATATAAACAACTATCAGGACATATACATGATATATGCTAGTAAGCTAGAAACAAGTACTGAAATAAATACTGCCGGCTAAATAACTCAAAATCACAGGAATAAACATTTATATAACCAAAGCACATCTAGCAAGCGCGCAATCAACATGTGTTCACAACCTGTGTGCCGACATAGTTTGACCATTTCTATTCCATCGGGGTAGCGAAACCTGCGGGCCTCACTGAGGTGGCAGTCAGTGATAATGGTCGGTCCTACCACTTCTGAGTGTGGTCATACTACACTACCTATGCCCCCAATGTACAATATGATGTAATTCTGCATGTGAGCGACATCCGACGATAACTGAAATCCAACTAGCTAGCGGAGGGACCCGGCGGGGCATAAAATATGGACAAGCTCCCGGGGTAC
This sequence comes from Dactylorhiza incarnata, assembly GCA_033032865.1. NCBI lineage: Eukaryota > Viridiplantae > Streptophyta > Magnoliopsida > Asparagales > Orchidaceae > Dactylorhiza > Dactylorhiza incarnata. Next base: position 1,321,232 of record JAWHQI010000451.1, read on the forward strand.
ACTCACTCTCTAGTGCCTAGAGCCGTCAACTTTCTCGTACTGGTACGAATGGTCTACGAGCATGATCGACGCGCCACTTTTCACCGCAAGCAATTCACAAGCATTTAAAAAAAACTGACACCTTTCTGGTCTGCGTTGGCTTGCCCTACTTGACATGAAATAATTCAGGCAGACGATCGTATAACTTGATCGTACCGCTCAACTTTAGACAAGGAGCATAGCGATCGAGGGAGCCTATTATTTAGGGCTAACCTTTCAGGAATAACTCATCTCCAAGTTATCCCTAACTAATGCTCAACCGCTTATCAGAGCGGGACCCGAAATAAAGGTGCAAAAATGAAAGCATTAGTAAATTGCAGTAATTAAGTGTGGTAATGAAATACTGCTATAAATAAAGTACAAAAATTAAAATACTGAAATGAACTGCAGTAAATAAAATACTAAACCGAAATAAGAACAGTACTGAAATGAAGTGTAGTAACTGAAATACTGAATAAAAGAACAGAATAAGAAATAGTTCAGTTCTGCAGTTCCTTCTCCATTTAAGAAAACAAGTTCAGCTCTCCTTTCCGTTTCAAGAAGGCAACTGCGTTCCAAGGAGACATCTCTGTTCATAAGAGACGTCTATATTCATAAGAGACAACTCCGTTCCAAGGAGACATCTCTGTTCATAAGAGGCAATTCCGTTCCGAGGAGACATCTCCGTTCCAAGGAGGCGGGTTTTACAATTCTGCGGCGAGTTCTTCATATTTTTACCGTATTAGGGTCCGCCAGTTTATTTGAGTCTGATACTTACTCTAGTTGCACCCTTTAGGGTGGCTTATCAGATTTGCGTCGATCTGTTAGAGCCTTATTATATTACGCCTAGACTCTTTATTATAAACACTAGATTTAATCATTGAGATTCCAAATCTACGCTAGAGGTTTATCACGAGATCTTTTAACCTTAATTGCTTGCTTCAGGGCTAATCAAGTTCCAGTATTACGACTGATATTAATTCTTCCGATTTAAACCTATTTTATTCAATAAATACAAAAAAGAGTCGGATTATTATAAAACTTAAACCATAAGTTGGATTTGCCCTAACGTAATCTCCATAGTATTCTTAAATCATTTTGAGTTTGTTTGGCCTCTAATAAATTATTCTTCTCGAATAAATCTTTATATTAAAATGCCAAAAATATTTTTGCTAATTTAAAATTTCCCAAATTTTGATTGAGGATTTATACTAATATAGTGAGACTTCCATAATTTTATTAGACTTATTTCACCAATTAGGAGCTCTCTTGAATATTTAGAATAAGGAAGAGACCACAAATTAATTTCTCAAAAATAGATAATCTTATAAATAACCGATAAAAAATTTTAGTGGATGAACACCAGTCTCAGTGTCATTCAGACATTTTCTCAGATTTTTATACTAAAATTAGAAGTCTCTGGTATTTTTAAACCATTAATTTCTGTCTTGTTTAAATCTTTTAAGATATTAGGAATACACAATAAAATTTGAATATTTTTAAAGGCTATGTCATCCTCCAAGAAACATCATATAAAAATTTAAGCAGTTTTAATTGAGCAATGTTTCCTCTGGAATTTTTATCACAAAGGGAACTATATTAATTAAATCACTAAAATGCTACATAATTGTTCAAAATTCTCAAATAATTACACAAGGTGTAAATGAACTTTAGTAATCTTCCTGATTTTTCTCCATTTTTTATCAACCATATGAGGTCCTCTGATTAGAGAAATATACATTATTTTAACTATTTAAAATACCAAATAATATTAGAAAATTACCATATTTTTACGGGGTGTATCTGTCATCAAAGAGAACAATTTTTATGTCCAACATTTTCTCATCAGCGCCTCCAATTGAGCCCAGAAAAATCAAGAAGCCTCTGTTAAGAAGTGGGGTGCGAATATCAGATCATAAATCGATCTCTGCGGCTAAGGTTGAGCCAGGCAGAGCGTGCTTACTGGCCACGCAGTGGATCTGGCGCAGATCCACTGTGGGGTGAGATATGTGTCGTCCGATCCTTGATCTTGATCGGACGACAGTTATTGCTCCACAACAACATGAGGCTTGCGGGGCCTCCCCAATGCTGGTCGGTCGGCCGCTTTTCGCGCCACCGCCCCTGGCCAACTCGTCGGGGGTTGATGCAGCTTCCGGTAGTGGTCTGGCGCCCTGGCACCGTCGGTCGCCGTCGGGCACTCTTTACACAGGGGGGAGCGTACGGGTGTCGTCGGAGATCCATTTTCCGGCGGCACCACCGCCATACCTCAGCCCGGAGAGGGTCGTCGACCCCTCTCCGGCGAGGTGCAACCTCCCAGTGGCTCAACAGTGCGCTGGGAGGCTCAAGCGCACGACCACCACCCGAGCATAAAATATGGCTCGGGCGGCGGCGACGCTCTGGCGGTCGGGAGCGCAATGCAACTCGTCGGCGAGCCAGGGAGGGAGGATAAAAGGAGAATCCACCTTGGTAGGGGGCCTCCGAGAGCTCTCTGGTTGAGTTAGCCTGGGAGGTGGTGGAGGTGGTGGAGCTCGGCTCCTTTATACAACAAGATGGAGTTCCGACAGGGGAGTGGTTGGGCTCGTTTGAGCTTGGCAGAGGGGTGGTGGTGGTGCTGGTGGTGTGTGTGTGGGGGGGGGGGGGGGGGGGGGAGGTAGTCTTATATAAAGGGAGGGGAGAGTTCCTCCCTCCTCTCTTCCTTCTTGGCCAAGGTAACCCAAGATGGGTTTGGTTATTTTTTGTAACCCAACCATGGTGGGTTAGGAGGTGAGGTGGCAGCCTCTGAGTGGAGGGTAGTACCTTCTATGAGGGCCTAGGCTCCGCTATTTAGCCATGTGGCGGAGAGAGAGTGCTTAGCTTTCTCTCTCCTTATCCTTCAACCATTAGTGCGCCAAAACCATAACCTAATTAGGTTAGGATTGGGCCCATGGTTGGTTGCTTGGTTGGGCATTAATGGAAGGTTTTTAGACTAATTCAGAAATCAAGTTTTTAGAGAGGTTTCACGAAAGTCAACCCTAGGGTGGGTCCCCTAGGCGGGTAAAGGTCAATGTAGGTCCAAGTCGTCGAGTGACGAGCTATTGTTGATGCGTCGGGGTCGAACTCAAGCATTCGCGCTTTTCGAGATGTCGTGCACTTTTACGCATTATATTTTTATTACTCGACCAAACGATGTTGGAATGGAGCGTAACGAATTTCGTTGCTCTCGTAATGACATACGAGTCCAATGCAACTGTCTGGGGTCAATTCTGAGTTCATATGCTCAATATACTAAACGGTGTCGTTGTGACGTGCCACGATACTCAAAATGGTCATTTTCTCTAAATGACCTCGGATTATAACGAAACGAGCTTTGTTGTACTTGTATCGACTATACGAGTCTATTGCAACCGTCAGAAGTTGATTCAGAGCGCATATGCTCAATATACTAAAACTGCGCTGCCGTGACGCACAACGATACTCAAATGATTATTTTCTTTAAATGACCTCAGATCGGAACGAAACGAATACTGTTGCACTCGTATCGACTATACGAGTCTATTACAACTGACAGAAGTCGATTCAGAACACGTATGCTCAATATATTAAAATGACATCGTTGTGACGTACTACGATACTCAAAATGGTCATTTTCTCTAAATGATCTCGGATCGGTACGAAACGAGTTCCGTTGCACTCATATCGATTATACGAGTCTATTGCAACTGATGGAAATCGATTCAGAGTGCGTATGCTCAATATATTAAAATGACTTCATCGTGACGCACTACGATACTTCAAATGGTATCTCCAGATGACCTTGGATCAGAACGAAATGAGTTCTGTTGCACTTGCATCGAATATACAAGTTTATTGCAACTGACGGAAGTCAATTCAGAGCACATATGTTCAAATATATTATTTTTAGTACTTCCTAGCTTCTAGGGTACCTTATATGTGTTCAGGTCACTTTTATTGGGTCATTTAGAGTTCTAGTAACTCAATAAAAGTTGGGATGCTACACCAAACACTGAAGTATTCTGATGCTTCAAGTGTATGGAGTCTGGGCACAAATCTTCTGAGTGCCCGCGACGCCACTTCGTCGCAATTAATGATTCCACCGATGGACATGAGCATGAATATGAAGTCTTCCTTAGTGACTCCAAACATGAGCCCGAGCATGATAGCGTTATCGAGATCGAAGGAGAGCAAACTGAGCATTTACTTTGTGTTATTCGCTATAGCTTGGTTTCCCCTAGTGAGATCATTGAGCGTGATTTTCAGAGGAATGAGATTTTTCGCACTACTGCACACGTTCATGGACACTTTTGATCCATCATCATCGATAGCGGTAGTATGGAGAACTTCATTTCTCAACGTATGGTGGAGACACTATGACTCGAGACCCACCCCTTGGAGAAGTCTTACCATTTATCTGAGTTTAATAGTTATTTGACTATGCCCGTTACTCATCGTTGTCTTGTTGAGTTCTCTATAAGCAGCATATATCAGGATTCTGTATTATGTGATGTCGACCCCATCGATGTCTGCCACATCCTATTAGGATGATCATGACTGTGTTGACTGACGTGTCATGCATGATGGTGTGAGGAATTCTCATTCTTTCAATCACCGCGGGCACAAGATTGTTCTTCTTCCTCAGAAGAATAGTCTTGTTTCTAGGGCACCTGAGAGGACCTCGTCATCATCTGCCTTGCCTACTTTAGTCTCAACCACACCACTTTTATTCAGTGCCACACTTCTACCTGGACCCCTGCTCTAGAAAGAAGCACTTGACTTCGGTGAGTCATCCATTTTAGATGTTCTGCCAACGCCACCTCATGTTGATTTTATATTCAGCGATCACATGTTTAGTTCACATCACTATCCCGTGAGTGTAGGTGAGCATTTTGGGCTACATCAACTAAATTTTGAATTTTTTTAGGCTTAGCCTTATTAGGGGAAATTGAGACGTTTCATAGAATTTTTACTCCTAATAGGGACACGAGATTTAAGGGATTTTTGTGGTTGATTTTAAATGAAAAATTTGTGATCAGTTTAAAAATTTGTGATCAGTTTAAAAATTTGTAATGCTAGTCGGATATCAGTGGGTGACGACATGTTGATGATTGATCTTGGTTTAGTACACTCTCGTGGGTGTCTAGCACAAGTACGTATAATGCAATATGTTCTAACGACTCCACAGGTTGACCATGCTTACTTTCGGCCTTGCTCCTTTCTTTGCTATTTTGACCCACTCTCTTACCCACTTTTTGGAACTCTCCTCCTTAGGGGTCTGTTTGAGAGAGCTGTTGTGGATTGAAAAGCTGCTGATTGAACATAGATCTTTATACAGAGCTCTTTGAGGAGCTGTTTTAAAAAGCTGCATGTTGTTTGGATGGTCTATGTATAAGCGCTGATTGAACAAAGCTTTTTCAAATAAGACTGTTTGGTAGAACAACTTTTTGAGAACTGTTTTTTACTAAACGAAAATATTAATATATATTGTTCTCAAACATTTAAACATATTAATAAAAATATATATTGTTCTCAAATATAACATGAAATAGTAGGTTCTCCGGTGCGTTTGTTCCACTTTATTCAATCATTCTTCTTCACCTGCACAATAAAAAAATTTGATATTACTCATACTTTTGAATAATATGATTTCAAGAGTTTGTTAAAAAGATGATGCGAAATTTTACCTATGGGTGTTGTACACTTCTTCAGCAATATTATCTCGTACTGCAGACATATAATCAGATCCCCCGTCATCAAACATATATCAGTCTCAATATCATCCTCTGTTGTATGATCATCATCCTCTGGTGTTATGAATGAGTCATCAGCATCGCAAGCATTAAATTCTGGGTCCCATCGAGATGGTTGTCTATGAATGAAGTTAGCGCAATTGAACGTTGTTTCTTGAAATTGTACTGAGGCATTTTTTGAAGAATGTGCCACTTTTTCTTCCAAACTCCAAACGTCCGCTCTATCACACTTCGAAGAGATGAATGTGCCTTATTGAAATGCTCATGTCTGCCATGGACGGGGCGACTCCCGCGTGCAAAATCTGCCAAATGATATCTTGTTTCTGGATATGGTTTTAAATAGTCTGTTTTTAATGGATATCCAGCATCCACTAAATAATATTTACCTGCAATTACTTGTTATGTTAAACATAATAATATTGTAGCGGATGATTAAAGCATATACGATCATTTATTACACAAATTACCTTGAGGAGGATGCGTAAAATGTAGCATTTCAATAAACACACACGCATACACACACAAACACACACACAACCAAACATACAAACACACACAAACATACACACACACAAACATACACACACACAAAATAAAACAAACACATCACACAAACATACACAAATTATACACACACCCAAACACACAACCAAACATACAAACACACACAAACACACAAACAAAAATTTCTTATCAAATGCACATTATGAAAGCAAGATTAGGGCAAAAAATTAGCAGACCCAACAGAAAAGGCACAAAAATGCAAGAATGGGTATACAGAATATTTAACAGTAAAAAATTTGAAAATATATTTGAAATTTCTGTTATTAATCTGGAAATCACCTCTAGCTATTAATCTGCCCTAAAATATTTTGTCTGGACAAAAATACACAAATTTCTGTTATTAATCTGCCCTAAAATCACCTCTAGCTATTAATCTGGACAAAAATATTTGATCATCATTCAGCAGTGAGTATAAAAAGTGCAAGAAAAATATATTTGAGGAAGAAGAACTGCAACAAATGCAGATTTTAGGGCAGATCAAATCGTGGAAACGATAAAATACTGCAACAAATCGGAAAAGAAGCAGATCTACACCTTTCGAAATACATAAAATGGTGAATAAGGGGGTTAGTGTAAGAACCTCTCGACAGGGGAAGATCCTCAGAGTACCCTTGCTTGGTTTTCACTGGAAGGAGGAGAAATCTTATAAGCGAGCCGAACATATATTTTCACGAAGATGGGAAAAAGGGAGGAAACACGGAGCTTGCGAGATCGGAAAGAGAGGTCTTACGAGCGGCGAAAAGCGGAAGAGATGATCCTGGAGCGATTTGGAAGAGATCGTCCCTGTCGCCAACGAAGCGCGCAGCGAAAGGTTGTCGGGCTCCGCAGCGAAAAATAAGAAGCACGATTTTTAGGGCGCTATACGCGGGGTATTAGCCGCTCCCCTAAAACAGACAAAGCGCTACTTTAGGATCCGCACTTCTCAAAAATCAGAGCATCCAAACAGTTACAAAACATCTCCAGCGGTTGAAAAATAGTGTTTCCATCTGCTGGAGCTGTCCCAAACAGACCCTAGAGCTCTAATTTCTATTAAATCATTGCATGTCATGCATGAATTTTTGATAACATTTTTTGAGGATTTTTTGGAAAACTATAACTCCCCGACTGCTTTCAACGCCTGGGGTTATATATTTCCAATAGAGATGAGTTTGTGTGCCTTTCAGGAAAGAGGATTTGCCTACAAATCTTGTGCTGCGATGATGATTCCTTCTTTTGTTTTGACTGTCTATCATGGTGAGGCGGAGGCAATGCAAGACTTCGATCGTTGTTCCATCAAAGTCTCGATGGGGTCGAGTTCCTTCAACTCCGGGAGAATTGATGCAACCTAAATTGCATCGATATTTATTGCATTTATTTAAATATTTTGTAGCGCATGTCATCACGCCAGTTTGTCTTTTCTTTTCCGTGTTTTGTTAGTTTTGTGCTGCGCTTGCGCAATCGTTCGCGCGACTTATTGGTGTGATCGACCAATAAGATCTTAAATAAATTGATCCATCAAATTATGACTAAGATTATTTAGAGCAAACAAGAAATAAGATTATTAAATAATAATTAAATCTGAATTAAGCCCTAATTAATCTCTTATTAAACAAGACGGTTGTTATTAGCACTACACATAAGTCTATTAGAACTCATTTAATTTAATTTAATTTTGTAAGACTTTCTAAAAAAACTAACCGCACTCATCCAAATCGCTCCTTTCCGCTACTCTCCCGCTGCTTTGGTTCCCGGGAGGAAGTAATTCTGTGTTCTTTCACATCGTGGCCGACAAGAACTTAAAGAGATCCGGCGATGAATTTGTGTGGACAACAAGAGCTCCCCACTTCGAAGTAGCGGGGCGATCGAGAAGGTGAAAGAGGGCTTTTTGACACTTTGCACCCCCGAAATATGGGGTTTTGGCACGCTTTGCATCTTGAATTTTTAAAATTGGCACTTTGCACCCCACAATTCAAGATTTCTGGCACTTTGCACCCCCTAGCCGAATTTTCAAGGGTATTTAAGTCCGAGCAACAGTATAAATTTAACATTTTTGGTGTGCAAATATAAATTTGACAAAATTCGGTGCAGTGTGCAATAAAAATTTAGCATTTTTACTGATGCCCGGACCTAAATACCCTTGAAAATTCAGCTATGAGGTGCAAAGTGCCAGAAATCTTGAATTGGGGGGGTGCAAAGTGCCAATTTTAAAAATTCGGGGTGCAAAGTGCCAAAATCCCATATTTCGGGGGCGCAAAGTGCCAAAAAGCCCGTGAAAGAGATACATTTCCTGCAGATTCAATTTCGCCAGCCCGCCGCGTCTGTAGATTCAACTGCGCAAGTGTAATGAGCAACTGGTGGTAATGCGACTACTGTGCAAAAGGATGTAGGCGGAGGTTCATCATTAGGTGGCGGTGGCCGGTGGGGATGATGTCTCGGTGGAGGCTCATGGTGGCGGGTGACAAAAGGGCAGCAACTCGTGCATGGAACTCGACTCTCAGCTAGGAGGTGATGCTGGTGGCATTGGAGTGAGATCCGCTCGTGCATGCGCAAGGTAACCTCGCTACTCCTGGTGGCTCGAATGACGTTGAGATGGTACAAAAGCAGATGGATCATGCTGCGGGGGGACGACTGAAAGATGTCAGGAATCAGAAATTCTGCTTCATGGAATGCCCACAAGATGCTTGTGGAAATGCCTCTTCCAAGGATGCGGAAACTGCTAACTCAGATGATGTTCCTTCGGCCCGGAAGCAAACCGGCTATGTTTCTTTCAATAGCATCAAACGATTACACGACATTTCCCCCGACGATAAGTTGGTTTGGATGGATGACGCTCTCTTATTATCAACCTTAACATTGTTGATTTTTGCAAGAATTGTACGAAGAAGAAGATATGGGGCGACAACCTTAATATTGTTGATGCTCTTATTATCAAATTTATAGTGTTTTAAAATTTTGTTTAAGGATATTCTTTTTGAAAAATAATAATTTGCGATTATCAAATAGCTGGGATTAGAACAATCCGAGGAATAATATAAAGAATCTATGCTCACCTAAAGTCTACCTAAAAACCACAAAAAGTGGGCCCCACTCAGCACAAAACACCCGACTTTAGGATTTTTTTGGCGCCAAACTCTAAAGTCGGGTGTTTTTGTGCCGAGTGGAATCCACTTTTTGTGATTTTCAGCCGAACCCTAGAGGAATCGGTGGTTTTTGTGAGGAATGGGGCCCACTTTTTGTGATTTTTTGGTAGATTTTAGGGAGTAATTGGCGGAATGCACCCCCGAATTATAGTGATTTGGCAGAATGCACCCAAAAGTTTAAATTTGGCGGAATGCACCCCCGAAACACTTAATTATTGGCGGAATGCACCATGATGTTTCAAACAGGAGGGTATTTTGGTCAAAACAGGATGTTAATGCCATAAACCCCGGTTCATCGTCTCCTGATCAGTCCCCCGATTCATCACGCCTTGCTGCTTCCCCTGCCGGCCCCCTGCGTCGCTTCCCCGTGCCGCCTCCCTGAACTGCTTCCCCGGCCGCCTCACTGCATTGCTTCCCCGGACGCCTCCCTGAACTGCACTCTTCACTGGCCGCCTCCCTGCAGTGCACTCCTTCCCCGTGCCCGGTAGTGTGCACTGCATCCCCGACCGCCTCCCTGCTCTGCTTCCTTGTGCCGATTCCAAGTGCTAAGCACTTGAGGTAAACCCTAACACAACCCTATTGTTTAAGCTTTAGGGTTTACTAGTTTCTTATGCTAGTTTTCATTTTGGATTTAAGAATGTCTCGTTCCGCTGATTTTGAATGAGAGAGTATGTTAATTGATGATCATTGCCCACAAGAAGAAAGTTCTTTTAGTAGTGGTGATTCGGAAGGAATGGAAGAGGCGTCCGAAGATAGTGATTCGTCATTTTCGGATGACTTAGCGGAAAGTGACTTTGAGTTAGATGATGCATTGTATGACGAAAACATTGATGATGAAATAGAATTGGTGGGTATAAGGGAATCCAAAATGGTTGCGGCAAAAAATGTTGGAGTTTCAATTAGAGATCATGGTAGTCATTCAAGAGTAACGTCTAAATCGGAGAAGGAAAAATCTACAAAAATTAAAGTTTTTCAAGGAGACGCCAATGATTCTGATTTTGAGTTTGATGTTGGGTTGTGTTTCAACTCCGCTTCAGATTTTCGGGACGCAGTAAGACTGTATGCTACCAAACAGGGAAGACCTATCAAATTTACCAAAAATTGTAGCGCAAAATTCAAATTTCATGTGATTGTGGTTGGGTTTTATTTGCTTCTTTTATATCAAAAAATGAGAAAACTTTTCAAGTCAAAACAATCAAAGGGGAGCATACATGTTACAGGGCTGCAAATTCTCAACAATGCAAGGCAAAATATCTTGCACAGAAATATGAGCACCACATCAGAAGCAACCCAGAATGGCCTGCTAGTTCCATGCAAGAGGTAATGCAGATGGAGAACAAAACATCGTTAAGTATTTGGAAAATGTATAGAGTAAAGCAGGAGGCTTCCAAAGTAATTAATTAATGGCACCGAAAGGGAGCAATATGCCAAGCTTTGGGATTACTGTGAGGAGATTTATAGAACCAATCCGGGCACCACAATAAAGATAAAATGTAAGCACGATGTAGCCTCTCAAACTTGCATTTTCAAGAGGTTTTACATCTGTTGGGGTGCATTGAAGAAGGGTTTCATGGCAGGATGCAGACCAATTATAGGTTTGGATGTCACTCATATTAAGACAACTACCGGTAGAGTACTATTATGTGCAGTAGGCATTGACGGTAATAATAACATGTTTCCTATTGCGTATGCTTATGTCTTGAAGGAAAATACAAAAACTTGGGAATGGTTTGTTAGCCTCCTTATGGAAGACTTGTGCATTGAGAATAGTCATATGTGGACTTTCATTTCTGATAAACAAAAAGGTTTGATAAAAGCTATTGAAAATTTATTACCCAATGCTGAACACCGGTTTTGTGTAAGACATATGCTTAACAATTTCAGACAAAAGTTTAGCGGCTTGCAACTAAAGGATCTGGTATGGCGAGCTGCATCCGCAACAAGGATTATTGATTTTAATGTTGAGATGGAAAAGTTGAAGGCATGTGATAAGAAGGCTTACGATTGGATTAGGGAAAGAAAAGAAAGACATTGGACAAGGTCTCATTTCAGTGTATGGCCCAAGTGCGATTTGTTGCTTAATAACTTTTGCGAAAGTTTTAACAACGTCATCTTGAAGGCCAGAGAAAAGCCTATAATATCAATGTTAGAGACAATAAGAGTAATTCTCATGAAGAGGCTTCACACTCAAAGGGACAAGGTGTTGAAATTCAGTGGAGAGGTTTGCCCTTCAATACAAAGGATATTGGAGAACAACAAGAAGAACTCGCACAACTATATTTTAGTTTGGAATGGCCATAACAAATTCGAAGTTCAAGGATGGAATGGAGATAAATGGACGGTGGATTTAGGTCTACGAAGTTGTAGTTGTAGAAAGTGGGATCTCACCGACATTCCGTGTGTGCATGCAACATCGTGTATCTTTTATCGTAGAGAAAATGTAGAAGACTATGTGGGAATTTGGTACAAAAGAGAGATGTTCATAAGAGCTTATGAACATTTATTAAATCCTATCAATTCACAGAAGGAGTGGCCTTTAGCCAATTTGAATCCTATTGTGCCATGGTCTAACATGCATAAAAAGCCTGGAAGGCCGTCACAAAATGCTCGAAGAAAAGAAGCCGAGGAATTAGAGGCCGAAAAGTATCGAATCAAAAGGCATGGTTTAAAATACACATGTTCAAACTGTGGAGAAAGAGGGCATAACAAGAAAGGATGTACCATGACACAAGCATCAACGCATTCATCGGCACCGAAAAAATCAAAACTTCCGGTATACATTACTTCTTCTTTTTTTAAGCTTGCAATTTAAATTATTTATAAGCATACAACTAATTTATCTAGCATTACCTTGTAGGTGCGTATGAAAACTTGATGTGAGAAACATCCGTCAAGGTTACCATGTTGGAGCTCATGCAAGGAAGATCTCTATTTTAATTATATAATCTTGATGAAAAGTTGTGCAATGTTTTGGACGGTTGATGTTATTTTAATTCTATGTTTTGGATTGTTCATGTTTTTTTAATGCTATGTTTTGGACGGTAAATTTTATTTGATGCTATGTTTTGGACGGTAAATGTTATTTTGATGCTAATATTTAAGTAATTCAGTGGTTATCAGTGGCGTGTACTTCGTTTTAATGATGATACTCGACAAAGCACAGTTAAAACTATGGCTGCATATAGAGAAGCAGATCGCACATAAATCACATAAAGCACATAAACTATGGCCGAAAACTATGGCTGTATCATCTTCTGAAAGATATATTCTGTTGTGTGTATGCATGAAAATTTCGGACATAAATGCCCTTTATTTTTATGCCTAGAGTGCATTCCGCCAATATTTAAGTGTTTCGGGGGTGCATTCCGCCAAATTTAAACATTCGGGGTGCATTCTGCCAAATCTGTAATTCGAGGGTGCATTCTGCCAATTACTCAGATTTTAGGTGTGTGTAGTAGCACCTTAATATAAAGAAAGAAACTTAGGTGCACAACTCTCACCTAATAATAGGTGGGGGAGAAATACAGCCGTATGATCTTAGATCGGACGGTATATAAAATACTGACATTATTGATTATTTATAAATACAGAAGTATTTAGAAAAATACAGGAAAATACAACCGTATGATCTCTGATCAACGGCTTAGATGGGCTCCCTCTCACCTATTATTAGGTGAGAGATACTCACCAAAATTTTTTTCTAATATAAAAGCCTTTCCTGTGCTCGGTATTGCCCGTAGGCTACGCCAAATCCTACGCCGACGCCAGTCCTTTCTCGCTCCATCGACGCCACCTGAGGCTTCGGACGATCCCGGCGACCACATCTAGGTCCGCCGCTGGACTCGTGAACGAGTCCAGATCCGCCCCTACTGTTTTCCGTCCCCTTCATCGGCAGGAAGCTTGTTTCCTGTTTGCAACCGCCGCCGGTCCCCTCTCCAGAAGCTCTCCGCCTGCGAATCTTCCCCTGTCCGCCGGATCCAGGCTCCCCCTCGACATTTCGACCTCGGCTGAAGTCGGCCAGGATCTTGACCTCCCATCCAGAGCCGTTCCTCCGTCCATAACCAGTTCAAGAGTCCTCTGCCCCCAATACTCTCTCCTCTCAGCTGGGATTCGTCGATTGAACACTTGTTGGTATGATCCTCACCTCATTATGCATCTCTATTACGCTTAGTTCACTTTTCATGAATGCATGCAAATGATTAATATTTTCAGAGCTTGTTTCCTCAACTTAACCTTACTTCCATTGTCAATAATTTGTTATCATCTATTGCCGCTCTCTCTCATTGTGACGCCTGTGGATGAATTGATTTTATTGTTGAAAGCGGACAAGTGTTAATCGCCTTATGCGTGTTTACAAACCTTTGGTTAATTTAACGCGTGACAATACTTGAGACATCTAGCTATGCCACTAATTTTTAAAGTTGAACAAAAAAAATCTTTTAAAATCAATTTCAGATTTTATAATGTATCAGTATGACTCGAGCACTAATATGGCCTATACTACGAGGAGACGTTCTCTCCTGTCACTAAGCTGAATACCGTATGGGTCTTGATATCATTGTCTGTCCATCTTCATTGGTCGTTGCATCATCTTGGCATCAAGAATGCATTCTATAATGACGATCTCACTGAGAACATGCAACAACCTTCTGATTATGAAATCACGAGGGAGTCTCTTGTTTGCCACCTCAAGAAATATCTATATGACCGAGCAGTCCCCTCGGGCTTGATTTATTAAGTTCAATCAGGTTCGAAATTTTGGCTTCACTTGGAGCTCGACCGACTACTCTTTATTTACTCGTTGCCTTCCAACTGACACAATGACACTCCTTGCATATGTTGATGATATTTTCATCACGGTCGATGATCTGACCGAAATATCTATCATCAAGAAGCACTTGACCTCACATTTTTAGACCAAAAATTTGGTTCGCCTCTGATATTTTTTAGGAATTGAGGTAGCTCGTCGACCCAATAGACTAGTCTTGTCACAACAGAACTACTGTCTCAACCTTCTTCACGATGCAGACTACTCTGGATGCAGGCTTCCTGACACTCCAATGCATGCCAACTATATGCTTTGTGCTCATGCATCTGGCTCTGATCTGCTTGTCCCTAATCCATAGTATTATCGTTGGCCTGTTTTAACGACTAAAGCGACCTAGGCGTCACAAACGAACGTAAACGCTACCTCACGAACATACAAACGTTATGAATCACAATACCACAAGCGTAGAAATCAAAGTGGTGGACAATCACGATTATGAAAAGACGATAATTAGAAGATGTCAATAGTAGGGCAAGCTCCAATAATTAACTATTCATTTAAAATTCAAGCATGAAATAAAACTACTGTTCACGGGCAAGGAAGTCGAAAGGTATACCCAAGGAACGAGAGGCAGCGACCGTCGGCACTCCAGGCAGGTGAAGATCAGGGATGTAGGTGCTCGGGACTCCTAGAAGGGTGGCTGCGGGTCGGCCTGCCTGAAAGAAGCCGGAAGCGGTAATGTCTGGCAGTGGCGAGGGCTGAAATGGCGGCTTGCAGCGGCTGGGAGGGGAGGATAGCACCGGGGCTCACTGAATCCGGTGGAGGACAGAGCAGGAGAGGGTCGCTGGAGCCTAATTAAGCTCAGGCGAGCTCGTCGGCGGCTGAAGAGAGCTCCCTGGAGCTTCGTCGATGGGGCAGAGACTGGAAATCACGGGGCTTACCGGTTTCGTCGTCGAACAGGGAGGCGAAGACGGGAGGTAGCGTCGTCGGAGGAGATGCTTGCTGGGAGAGGCGGTGGCGTGGGAAGCTCCGTCGAAGAAGGCAGCAGTCGAGGAAGGCGAGGGCGGCGCTGGGAGGGTTGGGCTGCGCTGGATGAACCGATCGAAACAGTAGTGTTTCGTTCAATTCATTTTCCAGCCCCCCACTATAGGGGGAATGGGGGGAAGTTTTATAACAAGGTTTTTAGGGCAAAATTTGTTATTAGCACCCCAAATCAAGTAATTTTCAACAAGGCGGATTTTACAAATGAAAGTGAGGAGAATTTCTGGGCGGGGGCGACAATAAGCAACTGGGACATTTTAATAAACATAATTAATTATTATAAGCCTGTCCTAAGCTAATCTATCCCCTAAATACCGGACCTATGCATTTAAGGTCGCGTTGGCCGGTCACACCAACGAGCCAAAAGAAAATGCGCGAGCAACATGCGCGATACAAAATAACATTCAAGCGCTTATAACACGCACAATACAACTCGACGCAACATAATAACTCAAAGTGCGCGAAGGCATGCGCTACAAAATAAATGACAAGTGCAAGAAAATAATAAAAAGGACGCGATGCGGGTTGCACCAATTCTCCCGGGGTTGAAAAGAGCTCGTCCCCGACGAGACTCGATGTAACCTGCAAGTAGAAAGTCCAAATGTCGATCGGAGAACACGCTGCATGACTGTCCAGCAGATGTCGCCGCTGTGACCAAAACCTGGAAGTAACCTCTCATCCCCAAAAACTCGCAATCCATTAGTCAAAATTTCATGCCAAATATTTAAATAAACAGTAGTTATTAGAGCTTTTAGAGGATGACAGGGGCAGTGTGTGGGGCAAACACGAGGCAGGGGGAAAAACAAGAAACAAGGGCAGGGTAGAAAGTAAAACAGGAAGCAAGCGTGATCTACCCGTGGAATCAGTAACTCATAATGCGGCATACGCTCGCTCGATAGACACCGACGAACGTCCGCTAGACCAGGATCGTCTATCGTCATGATTTCACCCGTCAAGGTCCCACTCGAGTCACAAAATTTAAATAGATCCCAAATTTATCTTGTAAAATTTTCCATAAAAATCCTTTGAAGCGGGTGTCCTTATTAGGAGTAAAAAATCTAAGGATCGTCTCGACTCCCTCAAGACTACTAAGTCTAGGTGTGTCAGAACTCAGACGGTAGTGATGTGGGGACTCAACATGCTCGCCTAAAACCAAAGAAAAGTGCCTGAATAAAAGACGTGTTCACCAAAAATAAAATCAATATAGGGTGGTGACTCGCGTGTCACTAACGTGTGGCCACCAAGCACAATGTCTGTGGCCTCAACGGTTTGTGGCGGCAGTGGGCTAAGAAAATCAGGACATACGACGAACGAGCCTATGTCACCCAAGATGAGGGCCTCATCACTAACCAACTCCTCTGGGAGAAGAGAGAGTGATGATGTGTCATCCGAGGTGAGTGACATATCACAAGTCCCTCTCCCTGGAGCGGGGCCTCAGGAAACAACTCGACGACTAAAGGATGTGAGTCAGTGGAGGCAAGTGGAAGCAAAGTGCTCGTGGGAGAAACATCGAACCTAGAAAGATGACTATGAAGATTCTGAAGCCCGGGTGCCACTAGTTGATATGTAGTTGAGAGATAACTAGGAAGAACATGTCGTTTGTGCATTCTCGTTTCGAGGTGGTGTACATCATCACACAGACCAATCAGACTCTGCGTGTAAGCTGCAGCGACTGTGTCGACCGACTTTGTCAGTTCACGCATTCGAATGGCTAAGTCGCCTAAGGTGGCTCCTATTCGATCTAAGCGACTCTCCATATTTTTTTTCTTTCTTCCTTTAAACGTAAAATACTAACTAAAATATTTTGGAAACGAACGGCGCTCGGCTATCCCACAATAGGAGTGAGATATCCCAGCAGCCACACCAAACTGATGTAAACTAAAAACTAGGGTTGTAGTTTGGAAATAAAATAATTGTGATATTTTAAAACAAATGCGGCGCGATAGAACTTTGCGGGCTATTTTAACGACTAAAGCGACCTAGGCGTCACAAACGAACGTAAACGCTATCTCACGAACATACAAACGTTATGAATCACAATTCCACAAGCATAGAAATCAAAGTGGTGGACAATCACGATTATGAAAAGACGATAATTAGAAGATGAGAATAGTAGGGTAAGCTCCAATAATTAACTATTCATTTAAAATTCAAGCATGAAATAAAACAACTGTTCACGGGCAAGGAAGTCGAAAGGTATACCCAAGGAACGAGAGGCAGCGGCCGTCGGCACTCCAGGCAGGTGAAGATCAGGGATGTAGGTGCTTGGGACTCCTCAGAAGGGTGGCTGTGGGTCGGCCTGCCTGAAAGAAGCCGAAAGCGGTAATGTCTGGCAGTGGCGAGGGCTGAAATGGCGGCTTGCAGCGTCTGGGAGGGGAGGAGAGCACCGGGGCTCACTGGATCCGGTGGAGGACAGAGCAGGAGAGGGTCGCCGGAGCCTAATTAAGCTCAGGCGAGCTCGTCGGCGGCTGAAGAGAGCTCCCTGGAGCTTCGTCGATGGGGCAGAGACTGGAAATCACGGGGCTTACCGGTATCGTCGTCGAACAGGGAGGCGAAGACGGGAGGTAGCGTCGTCGAAGGAGATGCTTGCAGAGAGAGGCGGTGGCGTGGGAAGCTCCGTCAAAGAAGGCAGCAGTCGATGAAGGCGAGGTCGGCGCTGGGAGGGTTGGGCTGCGCTGGATGAACCGATCGAAACAGTAGTGTTTCGTTCAATTCATTTTCCAGCCCCCACTACAGGGGGAATGGGGGGAAGTTTTATAACAAGGTTTTTAGGGCAAAATTTGTTATTAACACCCCAAATCAAGTAATTTTCAACAAGGCGGATTTTCCAAATGAAAGTGAGGAGAATTTCTGGGCGGGGGTGGCAATAAGCAACTGGGATATTTTAATAAACATAATTAATTATTATAAGCTTGCCCTAAGCTAATCTATCCCCTAAAATACCGGACCTATGCATTTAAGGTCGCGTTGGCCGGTCACACCAACGAGCCAAAAGAAAATGCGCGAGCAACATGCGCGATACAAAATAACATTCAAGCGCTTATAACACGCGCAATACAACTCGACACAACATAATAACTCAAAGTGCGCGAAGGCATGCGCTACAAAATAAATGACAAGTGCAGGAAAATAATAAAAAGGACGCGATGCGGGTTGCACCAGTTATTGGGGTGGTCAGGCGCTTCATGCATGCTCCTCGGATATCCCACCTCCAGGCTGTCGAGTGAATCCTTCTGAAGAATGCTCCAGGCTTGTGTATAAGCCCTCCTCATCCCTATCATCAATTACCTGCGCTGATGCAGACTACGCCGTCTCCCTTGATGATCTTCGGTCTACGAGTGACTACTGCACATATTTTGGAGGACACCTGGTTACTTGGCGAAGCAAGAAGCAAACGGTGGTGACACGCTCTTCTGCAGAGTCTGAGTATCGCTCAATGATGTCTGTTGTTTTTGAGCTCACATGGACAGAAAGCCTTCTTACTGATCTTGGTGTAATCCTCTTCTCTCTTGCTGCTCTCTACTGCGATAGTCAAGCTGTCATCCATATCGATGAGAATTTCATTTTTCATGAACGTACCAAGCTTATCGAAGTTGATTGTCACTTAATTCGGGAAAAGTTCAACTTCACAAACTTGATTTGAGACATGTACCCGCTGTCGAGCAAGTTTCTGATGTCCTCACCAAGGCCTTATGATGCCCACTATACCAACAATTCATTTTCAAGTTTGACACCTACAATTTGTATGGTTCAGTTTGCGGGTGAGTGTAGAAGAACCGTGTAAAAAGGCACATGAAAAAGTCCATTTTTCTCTTGTATAGCCTAGTCCCACATCTTGGATTGGGGTTGAGATGTCACTCCTTCATCCTATAAATTTATGTACAAATAATTGTATGAGAGCTTTGAGGTGAAATAATGAAATATTGAAATTTTATAGTTCCTTTTTCTACATGGGCAAAATTATTGTCAAAGCTCCTGTTGGATCTCCTTGGCGGTGATGGCAAAGCTGCCTTGATCATCACATCTTTCTCGTCACCATAACATGCCATTATCCAGAAGGCCCATGGAAGTGATTCTTACCCAAATTTTTTGTACATGCTTCACAAAAGTTAAGACTGACCTTAAGTCATTGAACTACTTTGGCTTAAAGACATGCACTCATGGTCTTATAAGCACTATAATCACCTCACTCACTTGTGTAATCATTACCTTCACAAGTTCCTCCTCAAGTTCATCCTTCCGTAGGCGTATGGTTCCACCAATTCTTGAAAGGTCCCATCTTGGTTCATAAATTCGTTGACTTGGACATTCATGCCCCTCTGCATTTCTCCTCGGTTATCCTATAGTACATCCTCGAGCTTCTCCCCCATGAGGCATCAAGCCGAACTATACATTCAATTGTATCCTTGATCTTGTCTTGGAAGTTCACCATGCGGTCCCTTGAACTCTCATGCACCTTATTGTCCTCTTTGCTTCGTGGTCATCGTAAACATTCTCTATGTTATACGGTCCTGCCATCTCATTTTCCCCTCGCACAGACCTATCAATGACACCACTTATCACGGGTCTAAAGATTCCTCACGCTCGAGTCTACATGACATTAGGAAACCTGAACTCCTAAGTCATCCTCTGTGCTCATAAGCTCCATAGAACACTAAAACATAAGGAATACAATACCTAAAAGTTATTTTTAACTCTCTACACGTCAATTCCAAAACGTGTTTTTTACAAATGATAGCGGGATTTTCCCCTTTGTAGGCTCAAAGAGACATTCTCTTCACTGAATAGAATACTCTAGTATTATCCCCATACCAGAATCTTCCATTCTCTTCCGAAGCCTATTTACAAGACTCATCCACTCTATTCTAGATTACTCCACAAATATTGGAATAGCCTAGACCACTCCAGAGTTAATAATACACCAGAGACATCCAAACCCTTCTAAAGAATTCCATACACACTAACATTCTCTAGAAGTGTACATCAGACACTAGACCATACTAACTCTCTAGAAACTCTTACATTCACACAACTTTGGATGATCCTATAATACTATAGAAACTTCCTACGACTCCATACAACCCTATAATATTCTATGTGATCCTTAAAACTTCTCCACTTGTAGCTGAAAATATGTCATAGACTGACCGTGAACTCGCATCGCAGTCCATGACACAAGCGTGTTGAAAATCCTGTAGACCCTAACACCAAGTTCATGAAGGTTAAAGGGGAGTTGATTGAAAAATCCAGCTCCATATAGAAGACTGATGCAAAAAATAAATTATCTGACAATTACCAGAGTTGACATTGCATGTTTGGTTTGCATAGTAAGTCATTATGGCCACTTCAAGAACAGCCCATTTGGATACAATAACATGTATTTTGAGATACTTGAAGGGAATTCTAAGAGTGTATTTGTGTACAAGGATAAAGATCATTTTAAGATGTTAGGGTATTTTGATGTTGATTGTGCATGTTTCCGGTTTGATACGTGGTTCACTATAGGGCACTCCGTGTTCTTAGATGTAATTTGGTTTTTGGATGTTCAAAAAAGAACATATTGTAGCAACATCATGTATTGAATAGGAGTACAGGGTAATGAGTTGTACAATATGTAAACTGATGTTATGCAAACACTAACAGATTTCCTCATGATATGAGAAAAACCCATACCTTAGCACGATGAGAGCCATCTTAATATTAAATGAATTTCTTTAAATGTATTAATTATTTAGTTTGCCTTTTATTATCTTCTAGTGTGTGCCTAGCCTTCTATACAAAAGGCTTATATGTACTTGGAAGATTTGATAGTTTGTATTTTGGATTCGGCCTTGTGTTGGGAGAGGGAACCTCCTTGTATATTTGGTGAGAATAGGTATCTCAAAGTCTTAGTATAATCATTCTTTTTAATGCAATCTTTCACATAGTCCTTTCCTTTCTGCCTCATCTATACTGCGAACCCAACATCCCCAACCCAATGCTTCCATCGCCTTCGCCAAACTCATCCCCGCCAATGCCCACAACCTTAACTGCCTCAGCACACTGCCCTGAACTATTCACCGCCCACAACCCCACTCAACTTCTTCAACTACCCCCACACTTGAAACAACAACCACCTCCACCTTCATTCCTGGCCTTCGACTTACAACCATTAGCAACGACACTTCATTCCCTTGTAATCATTAACAACACTACCTTCGACACCGTTCCCATTGTTGCCCCGACAGACCCCAAGTTCTTCGTTTAGAGTGGACGCCTTTTTGCTTGCCCCATCCTTCAATTGCACAACCCCATTTCCCCACACCAAACCACCATCATCTACCCTAGATCTGCTCGCCACACCCTTTGAATATTTAGTGGTTTTATGTTTCAGACGATCGTGGTCATCCGTAGTAGGTTCTAAGTCTATAAATTGGGGTATATGGCTGATTTCCAGACATCGACAGATTTTACAGGCTTTGCGGTCTCTCCGTGATGCCGATTCCGTGGATCCTTTCTGCCAAAGCCTAAATACCTTCCCACTACCCATAACTACTTTCCCACACATAACCGCCTAAAATCTCCACTAACCGATGCTATTTATTGTCGTAGTTGCTCATCCATAGCCACCCAAATCCCATAACTGAATCACTCCTTCACTGCTGCCCCAAAATTATTGTTCCTGGAGGGAATAACTACCGCCTCCCAACAAATTCCTGGAATTCCTGCTGTTGCTTCCCTCTTCCAAGCCCTCCACCACCACTGGAAGCCCTCTAAAACTTCGGATCCGTCTGAAATCAACCCCTTCCAGCCTTGCCATCCTGCACTACAGCCTCTCTTTCCATTAATTAATCCACTGAAGTACTCCTATCCTCCCAAAAGTTTCACTTCATTTCCCACTTCATGCTTCATTTCCTTCACAGAACAGGAATTTCTAGCCTTCCTACTTCAATTCCTATATAGGACGAAGCCCCCCACACCCTTCAAAAGCCTTGCTCTGTTGTTTCAAACCCACCGTTTTCACTGCCAGTCCCAGACCTGCACTTCCAACCCTGTTCAAAAGTCTCCAGCCACCATATTGCCCCCGACGGACTTCCTCACATCTTCACAGCCTCCCCACTACAACCCAACCACTGTGAACCTTAAATAGTGCATGATTGTTTTCCGTGCTGGAATTGTGCCAATTTTGCTATCTAGGACTATAATCTGCAAGTATACATCCCCGTGGGGCCTCAATTTTTTGCTGCAAAATTATTTCAGTGTGCTGTTCAGCCCCAAATCAGCCATCCCTTCGCTTTCCTGGACTCTAATCACTTGTTTAAGTTTTTTGTTTGAAGTCTTATTTACTTATTGTTGAATATTTGTGAACACATCATTGAGGATATCAATTTGTACAAGTTTGCTTGATTTTAGTTCTATTTCAAAGGATTATTCACCGAACTTTTAATTGAAGCACTCTTACTTTAATTTAATTGGATCTTACTTCTTTCGCTAACGCCTAACATCAAACGTGAATGCTCGTGGACTCCATTAATATTTCTCATAAATTATTGTGATTATTCATTGGACCATTGTATTAGTGTAGTCATTCCTCTTCGTGCAATCTCTCATGTATACTTCCCCTTCTTCTCGCCTCATAACACCCGGTACTTTGGTTTGGCTCAAACAATTAATGATGAAATGAGATATAGATCTAAGTTTGTAATCGAGTTGATGTGTGATATAAGACATAAGTTCTTATTACCTCGAATCCTGTATTTCATGAACGGACAAAACACTTGAGAAATGTGATTTTATGAGGGAAAAACTTATGAAATGTGTAATTTCAACCAAGTACGTGATGCCAGACAATCCATTTGTTGACATCTTTACCAAGACATTAACATACAAACGTGTATTACATCTGAGACACGTTGAGTACTTCGAGTATCTTGGCTTCAACTTGAGGAGTGTTAGAAAATACTAGCATGTAAATATTCCTTTGGTACTCTAGTACTCTACAGTATTGCCCTAGCGATATATGAGAGCATGCAAATATTCCTCTGGTACTCTAGTACTCACTATCACCCTAATGATATATGAGAGCCATAGCTCACTTGAACGGTATGTGGACTAAACTTCATACAAAGGAGGTGGATAGACTAGCGGATGTTGGATCAAGGTACTTCTGCTTCTATTCACATATTTTATTATATTATTTGGCATTTATAACTACTACTTGCTAAGAAAGAAGATATTATTATGCACTTAACTCGTATAGATTTTACAAATACACATCCAAACATGTTTGTGTTTTAAGTGAAGCTGGCTTTGAATGTACTTAATAACAGTCTGTCCGTATGTTGAGGAATTTTCCCATCTTTTTCACTTGATTTGCTTGACAAAGAATATGTTTGAGACCTTATAGTTCATTCAGAGATTATGTGAGTTTGTGCTGTAAGATTTATTCGATGGCATAATATTAATCTGGAGTATGATTAGGTTGCCTTCATTATTATTTAAGTTGCTATTTTGAGAGGAATATCTCTATAATGCAGGGTATATTAGTCCACAGCAACTAGAACCTACATTAATAGGAGTCTTATGCATCGGGTATGCCTCTTTTAGGAGTTGCATAGAATCATAAACTCCTGGCAGATATATTGTTTGATGTAACTTCTGCATTCCTATATTGTGAAGAATCTTGAGCCTTTCAGGATAGTTCTAGTTGGATGCAGCATTATTGAGATTATATAGACGTGGAGGCACAGCTATATCTTATATTTTGTGATTTTATGAAATTTAAACAAGAACTTTGGTAGGCTATTAACAGCTGCAGAAATGCTAGAAAACAACCACTCACAACTGGTTAACCCTACTTGTGTACTCTTATTTGCTAGACCAATCATTCTGTGATAGCATGATCTTTTGTTTCATCAACTCAATTGTGTAAAAAAGCTAGTGTACACAAGGGGTACGCTGAAAGAATTCTGCGCTTGGTCTACTAATACCATTATAGCTAGATGAGAATGAAAAACAAAGAAGGATGCAGATGGTTGAGCCTTCACAGTTATGACCAGCTGATGATAATAATGATGATGATGAAGGATGAAAACATCTGATGCTGGTGATTATTGATAGTTGGGATTGGCTGATTAGTTATTTTCTCTCTAAAAAAACTCTCTTTTGTGAATAATAACATTTCTTCTCATAATCCCTTTGTGACGCAGGACGAATCTATAGGCGTCGAGAAATCTGCGACCTAACCCTACATGCTATGCAAAACCCGACGGATTAGCCACAAATTAGATAATAAACAATGACATCCCACGCAGTTAATTCACAACAATGCAAAATAATTAATTAGGGTCAAACAAGCTAAGACTTTCCTCCGCGTGGAGGGCCAAAGCAAGGGTGTGCGGCGACTAAACCCTACAAATCACAATAATAATCTAACAAACAACTATCATGCAAGATATTCAAACAAGTACAAGAGTCCATTCCTATATAAAATGCTGAATAAAATATCCCAATACAAATAAGACTCACAAAGTAGTGGGCTGACCAAGGCACTGAAGAATTCGGAGCCGGAGATGCGTGGACGACGATCCGATGTGTAACCGAAGGCGTGGAGATGATGGCGGTGGCTGTCCTCGGCGGTGGGAGATGAAAACGGACCGAAATTGGATGGATCCAGCCACGTGGGTAGAGATCCGGACGGGGGTGGATAGATCCGATGATTTGATAACGGATCCGGGTTAGGGAATGGTGGATGGATGGGGAGAAAGCCGGATCCGGGCGGGATTTGCCTAGACCTGGGTTGTTAGGGTGCGGGAGGGGCTGCACGGGTGGATCCACGGGAAGGGGTGAACTGGCGGCTTGGGAGGGAATTTGGCTGAGGGGGAGGCGGAGGGCGGGAGGGGAAGAAGTAATCGGCGGAGGATTTCTTGGAGGAATACAAACTATAGACAATGAATAGTGAATTTCATTAATCTACAGTAGATATAAATAGAAAGGAATTCCTTATGGGCAGGAGTAGTGGCTAGAATTGGGGGAAAGCTGCTGCTGTTTGGGGGTTGTGGAGGCTGAGAGAGGGGGCGTGGGAGGGAGAAGAATGAGCCTAGGGTTAGGGCAAACCTTGGGGAGGGAGATACAAGCCTAGGAGTCGTCACCTAGGGTTCCACGGTGCCAAGTTCCACGGAGTTGGCACCGTGGCGGGATCGCGGGAATCCGGGAATACTTTTAACCAAATTCAACAATGCCTCAAAACCAGCCACTACATGTCTATTTATAATAAAACAAAAGCTAGGGCATCCTACCATCGACGGCTATGATTGGCCCAAATACATCAAAACAAATGCAAAAATAATAAACTAATATATCAAATTGATTCGCAACGTGAATCCGAACACATCTGTGGAGTTCGATCGTCGATCTGGGCACGCCATATATGAAAAGTTGCCAAATCAGTCCCGAATGGGCCCAAAGCTCGTCCTCGTCTTTGCTCCGCATCACTTTGCCTCTGAAGTCTTCATATTTTTAAGAAAAAAATTTCTTCTTGTTTTACTCTTTTTTTTGGTTCCTTCCATGACATCACCTTGCATCCTCAAGATTTGGGAACCTCCTATGTGAAAAAATAGCATTTTGGGCAATATGTATGCTTCTTGATTAGTGTAGGGGGGATAGTTCTTATTTTAACCATCAAAGGTTTTGTAGTTATGGTTTGTGATGAAAACTATTTTCCTTTCCCTGACTTTTACAGATATAGTTCACTTGCAATGGCTGGAAGAACCCAAATACCAACCAAGAACTCAGCTCTTATAGCCATGATTGCTGATGAGGTATGCTTATTTTTTGTACCGTGAGAAATTTATTCATGTTTGGTTATTTACTGTAAAATCCCTGTCGTAAGGTCATCCGTGTTATTGATGTTAATTACCGTTCTAACTGGAAACTGGGAAAATTGATTATTTATCTTCATCATTCTTTTAGTATCTTATGATTTTATCTTCCACTGCATAATATTGTTTCATGGGTACTCTACATTTCAATTTTTGTTGCTCCACTTCTCTTTAGATTGGGTGGTGAAGGTTCAACAAATTGGCCTGACCTTCAAATGCAACTTAAGAATTGAATTTTTTACTTAAAAATTCATAGGAAGTGAGGATGGAAACAATAGCTTGCAACTATTCAAATAATCTTATTTGATAACTTCTGTAGACAAAGTGAAGTGTATTGCTTAAAAGTGGTCGAAAAGTGAACAGGCTTAAAGCATATTTGGACTTTATAGGTAATTCAGGTAACAGGCTCACTGCATTGCATGATTAAGATTGTAAACATCAATCCATTAGTCTACAGTGTAGGAAGCACCGGTACGGGTACGAGTACCGGGTACGATACGTATCTGGTACGTCGGTACGCCAAAATTTAAAAAATAATGATACGGGTGCGGCGGGATACATTGTATTAAATATAATAAATCTATATGTATAATCTTACAAATGTAATTAAAAGTTCTCAAAATAATAAAACGTCAAACATAATTGCTTAAATCATCAATTGAAGTACAAATTCATAGTTAATGCAATATAATATGAAGATCTCAAACAAAAAATATTCATAATCATTTCAAATTTAAGGATGTTTATCAATCATTTTCTTACTTTTCTTCCCCATTATTGGAGATCAACGCATCTTCAGCTTCTGGTTCATCTAAAGACAAGTTAGCAAAATATTAAACTTAGAAAAATTCATGTTGAACAAGTAGAAAGAGTACAATCTGAAACATCTAATCTTTAAATATATAGTAAAAAACAAAATGATAAAATTTAAATCAAATTCTTTATAGTTTAAACAAAAAAAGATACTTAAATCTGAAGTACATTTTGTTACTATAATAATTAAGCATCGCTTGTTGCATTTTTGTGTAATTTTTCTTTTCTAAAAGACACTCAAAAGTCTTTTGTTTACTTCAGAATAACATACTCTTATTACAATATGCAGAACAATCTACCAAGTCCAAATGTATATACAGACTAGAATAACAAGTGTATCCGTGAGTATCGAGTACGTACCGGTATCGGATACGTATCCGGTACGGGTACGTGACCCTCAAAGAAGTATCGGTGCTTTGACTGGATTTAGAGTTTACTTCATTGTGATTAGGATCTTCTTGCATCCTTTTGTTACTAAGCCGGAGACCAATTCATGGAAATCAAATTATCATGACCATCCAATGATCCAATTAGAAGATGAAGGTCGCCAATGATGGTGATTCCCAGATCACATTGTTGAGATTGAAGAGGTAGTCATCATGATCCTGTAAATGAAATTATATTGTCAAATAAATATTCAAAGAGAGAAAGAGATTGATGCCTAGAAATTTGGACCGTTAGATTGTCCAACTAGTGTGGTAGTCCAATCGATCTAGGGCGTCTAGATGAATTTACTTCTGAATTAAGAAGTTTTTTCTTATTCTTTTAATTAGAAATTTGGATGTCTTATTTTGTTACCGTTGAGAAGAAGATATATTAAGATCCTAATATATCAGATTCAGTAAGTTCTTCTGTATAGATAATAGAGGTATAATCAACGTGAAGAAAAAATGAATAAGATATTAATTCGTGAGAAGTAATCTGACGATTATGATAAAAAATTATAATAAAATAATACTTTAAATGTAAAAGCTAAGTATTCTAACAACTGCGCAAATTCAAGGGGGGGGGGGGGGGGGGGGGGGGGGGGCAGAGTATGCCATCTTAAGTTTGGAGCTCTAATCGGGCCGATAGTAAGTAGACTGTTGATTCAGTAGATGTGATCAAGGTAGATGTTGACAAAATAAAGGTTGACTAGATTATGAGATAGAGGCCGGTGAGATAAAAGCCATCAAGATGGAATTGAAGAAATAGATATTGGCGAGATAGAGGTCGACGAGATAATGACATGTGAGTCAGAGATTAGCAAGATAGAGGCTGATGAGAAAGAAACCAATTAATTAAAGGATGCCGAGTTAGATGCTGACATGGGTGATTGAGCGAGTCACAATTTACCGTGCAAATTTTTACTACATGAAGAAGCAAGTGCACATCAAACGAATAACAGTTCACAGTAGTGAAAGTAGATGCAGTTAGTGATAGATGGAAGGAGGAAACATTGTAGGGTGATATGCTATGTTGCATGCAAAATCGTAGAGGAGATTTGAAAAATGCGCGGAAGAGGTGGGGGTATGCGAAATGGTGGATAACGATGACGATCAACAAAATTGATAGTGCAAGAAGTGAATGAGGCCTGCGATGGAGCAGTTAGTTCTAGAGACAATTGGAGCGGGAGGACGAGAGGTTCTCTGTATGACCATTATCACCACGAGGCTCCATAGAGACTTATGATGACGTTATGTTGAACGCTCATCTAACAAGGCATGGTTGGAGGGTGTAGAGAGGAGCAATTCCTTTTCGATGATGAAGAAGATGACAAAGTGCCACATCAATCCTAACATATGGTCCGTAAAGAGAGACAATGAAGATTCATGCACAACATTAGTGATTACACTTCCGTGGGGTTTGAGGTTCTCGTCAACAACGAACCTCAACCCCAATGGTAGAAGAATATAGTGGAGGAAATTAGGTAGGAAAGACTAGCTCTGATACCTTGTCAGAAGAAGGATATATATGAAGATATTGAGATGTCATATTAAATAGGGAGTTCTTTACATATAGTAATGTACAATTCATTGGAAGAAAAAAATGGACAACTATACAAAATAATCCATGAGAGGTAATTTGATTGTTATAATAAATGGACAACTATCATTTTTTTTTTACTTTAAGTCCCTAAATCAAAGGTAGCTGTTAGCTTGCACTTAAGTCTGTCCTAAACTCTAATATTGTTTCATATGTACTCCATATTCCAACTTTTGTCGCTCTACATTCCTTTAGATTGGATAGTATAGGTCAACAAAATTGAGTTGACCTTCAAATGCAATTTAACAACTAGAATTCTTTACTTTAAAATTCAAAGTAAGGCTGGAAACAATAGTTTGCAACTATTCAAATAATTTTATTTGACAAATTTCTTATATGGAATGGAGTATTGCTTAAAAATAGTCGAAAAGTGGACTGGTTTAAAGCATTTCTTAAGTTGTTTCCATTGTGATTTGGAGCATAGTCTCGACACTTTAAAGCAAGATTAAGATTGTACATCGATCCCTTGGTCTATATCGACAAGATTTAGAGTCACCTTCATTGTGATTAGGAGCTTCTTGCCATGGATACACCCTTTTATTACTAAGCCGGGGATAAAATCATGGGCAAAGGAGATGGGTCATGGTCGTCCAATGGCTCAATCAAAAGATGAAGGCTATCAATGATGGTGATTCCAAGACCACACTGTTGAAATTTAATAATATTGTCAATCGGATTCTTGAGGAGTGACTGATGCCTAGAAATTTGAATCATCGTATTATCCAACTAGTGTAGCAGTTCGACTGATGTAGGGTGTCTAGGCAAATCTACTATGTGGAAAGACTTTTCTTATTATTTAGTTAGATATTTGGATATGCCTTATTTTGTGC
Source organism: Dactylorhiza incarnata (assembly GCA_033032865.1). Classification (NCBI taxonomy): domain Eukaryota; kingdom Viridiplantae; phylum Streptophyta; class Magnoliopsida; order Asparagales; family Orchidaceae; genus Dactylorhiza; species Dactylorhiza incarnata. Next base: position 1,351,013 of record JAWHQI010000451.1, read on the forward strand.
TTGTTGAGAAGATGAAGATATATTAAAATTCTATGGCGTCAGATTCAATAGACTTCACCTTTATTAATAATAGATTTGCAATCTGTTATCTGTGTGAAGGAAAAATGAACAAGCAAAATAATAATCCTTGAGAAGTAATCTGTGTAATAATCCTTGACGATTATAATAAAACTTTATAATAAAATAATAACCTAAATATTCTAATAACTTCGCAAATCCAAGGGGTGCATAGTATGTCAACTTTAGTTTGAAGCTATAGTGATAAGACCGATGGTAAGTAGCTCTTGTCGGCGGAGTAGATGCGATCGAGATAGAGGTCGACAAAATAAAGGTTGACTAGATGATGAGATAGAAGTCGTCAAAATAAGACCTACAAGATAAATACCGACGCGATATATGTTGTTGAGATAGAGGTTGACATAATAATAGCCTACGAGACAAAGGCCGACGAGAAATGAGCTGATGAATTAGAGGACGAATTAGATGCCACAATTTGGCGATTGAGCGAGGTACAATTTACTATGCAAATTTTGACTACATAAAGAAGCAAGTGCACATCAAGCAAATTGCGTTGGCAGTTCACATCAACGAAATTAGATGATGTAGTTAGTGAAAGATGAGTGTCTATGTGATGGAAGGGAGGAAAAATCACAGGGTAACATGTTGTCTTCCACACAAAGTCATAGAGGAGGCTCGAAAAATGTACATAAGAGATGGAGGTTTGCGGAACAGTGGATAACAATGGAGATCTACATAATTTGGAAGTGCAGGAGGCAAGCGAGGCCTGTAATGGGCGGAGAGAGGTGGTGATATCTTCATTGAGGCACAAACTATGTTGTTGAGATAGATTTGTCGTTATCCATCCCAGAGACAATTAGATAATTAAAGCAGAAGGATCTGATATTCTTTATAACCCTTACCACCACTAGGCTCTAAAAATGTATGATGACACTATGTTGAGCGCTCATCTAATAGGGCATGGATGGAGGACATAGAGATGAGTGATTCCTATTTTATGTAGAAGATGATGATGAAGGATTGCGTTAGACATAACAATGGGACGTAATAGTGAGACGATAGAGATTCATGCATGACAAAGGAGGTCACATGTTGCTAGGGGGGTTAAGATTATCGTGAATAACGAACCTCAACCTTGATGACAGAATACTATAGTGAGGGAAATTAGGTAGGAAATACTTGCTCTGATACCATAGTCAAAAGAAGGATGTATATTAAAACATTAAGATGTCATAATCAATAATGAGTTCTTTTATATATAATAATAACACAGTCCTTTGGAAGAAGAAATGAACTATACAAAAAAATCCATGGGAGGTAATTTGATTGTTATGACTTTTAAATAACAAAATAGTCTAGATATAATGAGCTAAACATTTTAAGTTAACTATATTTTTTACTTTAATTCCCTAAATCAAAGGTAGTTGTTAGCTTGTACTTACGGCTGCCCTAGAGCATATTAAGGGAATCTAACTTAGTTGGGAATTCATTCATTCTTCTCCCTAAAAAAACTCTAAATTGTTTCATGGGTATTCTACACTCTAAATTTTATCGCTCTGCATCCCTTTGGATTGGTTAGTACATGTTTAATAAAAATGACGATCTTCAAATGTAATTTAGCATTCTTTACTTTAAAGTTTATAGAAAGCAAATGTCAGAAACAATAACTTGCGAGTACTCAAATAATTTTAATTGACAACTTTCCTAGAGGAAAAGGAGTGTATTGCTTAAAAATGGCCGAAAAATGGATGTACTTAAACAATTGGTTATCTCAAATGTTATGTAGAGTCGATGTCATTGCGATTAGCTACTTTTTTCATCGGATACACCTTTTTGTTACTAAGCTAGGGATTGAATCATACGTAAATAAGATCGATCATGTCCTTCCAATTGTCCAATCAGAAAAAGAAGGTTTCCAATGGTGGTGATTCATATATCACATTGTTGAGATTAGGTTGCTATGATTTTGATTCCTAAATTACACTGTTAAGATTGAAGAGGTTGTCATTAGAAGCTAATAAATAAGATCAAATTATTAATCAGATGCTTGAGGAGGGAGACTGATGTCTAGAAATTTGAACCGTTGGATTATCTAGATAGTGTAGTAGTACGACTGATCTAGGGCGTATGGATGTATTGACAATGCAGATTAAGAAGGGTTTTTTATTTTAATTAGATATTTGGATCTGTCTTATTTTGTTATTGTTGAGATATTAAGATTATAAGGTGTCAAATTCCAGTAGAGTTCTCCTGTACATATAACAGAGGTATTATCCGACTGAATATGATATATCTCATTTTGTTATAAGAATTGACATAAAGTTTTCGTATGTGAAAGTATGATGAGTTTTGATATTTAAATTTCAATAATAAAAAATTCAAGAGATATACCAAGTATCCTAGGTTTTTGAAATTTGCCCATATCATATTATATCCTATATTCCATATTCGTGCAACATAGATTATAGTCAGACTCTCAGTTTTATAAATTACTCGACATTCAACTATTCCTTTGGCTTATAACGTATATGATATAACATTCTGAATTTGATGAGGACGGTAAGTGCCTTTGTGGTAGTGAAGCCCCAAAAAAGTGTAGCTTATGAAAGATTTCTAGATGACAAACTTCTAGGTGAAAAGAGATGCGGGATGCACTTAATTTTACATCAAAATTGGAGGAAAATTTTGGGTTGAAGTAATAATTTGGATCCCTAAATATCAGATGCCTTTTCAGAGCAATTAGTGGAGTTATTTTAAGAACTTCACAGTTAAGCAAGTTCCGAGTGAAAGTAATTCTGGAATGAGTGTTCTTCTTGGAAGTACTCACAGACCACCTCTGGAAAATGATAGAACCGTGTTGTTTAACTTAGTTTAGGTTGGGCTGAACCAAATCAGACATTATCTCAAATATTGTGTTGAGTTGTAACAAATGGTATCAAAGCCGAACCTCCTGCAACATGATGTGTGGTTCAGAGGTGAACCAAGTGGAAGTTGGTGGACGTATAACATCATGAATTCGAAGAGGTCTGTTTGATGAGACGGGTAATGTCTTTGGATCAATGAAGCTCAATCAAAGACAACTTCTGACAGACTTCTATGATGACAAATTTTTAAGTAAAAAATGTAGAAATCAATTGAAGCACACATTAAAATTGGAAGAAATATTATTGATTTTAATTAATAATTTGGACCCCCGAAAAATATCGAAGGCGCCTTTTCAGTGCAAGTGGTGGAATTGTATTACAACCTCCACAGTCAAGCGAGCTCTTGGTGGGATTTTTTGGGATGGGTGACTTCCTGGGAAGTACTTAGGAAAATGATAAAATCGTGAGATGTAATTTAGTATGGCTATGCTGAACTAAAGTGGACAATACCTTAGATATTGTAGGTTAGGTCAAAGGGAGCTCCTGATGGGCTTCTATGATATATTTTTTGGTAAGGCGTAGAAGTGAACTGAAACCCATATTAAAATTGGAAGAAAAGTTATTGAGTTTAAGTAATGATTTGGACTGCCCAAATATTGAAGGCGTCTTTTCAAAGCAAGTGGTGGAATTATGTTACGAGCTCCACATTTAAGAGCTCTGGGTGGGTGGATGACCTTCTGGGAAGTACCCATAGGGTAGATCAGGAAAAAATGATTAAATCACGAGGTTTAACTTAGTATGAGCTGAACTAAAATGGGCAATACCTTAGATATTGTAGGTTAAGTTATTACATATATGACCAATTTTTGAGTGAGATCTTTGAGTGCGATTGTCTAAATTTTTCCCAAAAGATCTCTCACATACACCTCCATATTTCTTTGTTTTTGTTGAACAGTAGGTCTATCATTCACCGGTAAGTCGTCCATCATTCCTCATGCCGAAGGACATTACCATGTAAGAATAACATCTGTTGGTGGTAATAAATGTCTTCACTCGATCCGGCGGATGCATGCAGATATGGTGGTAGCCACAGGAAACATTAAGAAAGCTCATCACGAGATAGTTTATCGCAAAGTCTACTAGAGAGTCTATCCGTGATAGCATGTTACAATCCTTTGTTCATGCCTTATTCAAGATACTGAAGTCAGTGCACATCGTTGTTAGCTTCTTCATCATCGCGACATTAAGATCAAATCATGATATTTAATTTCCTCTATGAAACATGTTAGGAGTTTTGTGCCTCGTTCTTTTATTGGCTATGTGAGCACCACTTCAAGCTTCCTCTTATTCTGCTTCATAAGTCACATGTTAGGGATGGTTTCAAGCTGATGATATGTGACGTTTAACATGCACCCTCAATATCTTAGCCGCTGAGTACATGAATACGTTGTGGTTGGTCATCACACAACTCGCCAACTTGATCTTGTTGTTAAGAGATAGCTCAACATTGATGGTGAGAGCAGTGCCTGTCTCTCCTTCTGAAACCGGAACTTGATCTTTTGGGCTGGCTTGAGGCGAGGTGCCCCTTTTGCCTATTCTGACTAAATCAGCTCTTCTTCGAGAACATTCATAGTACATATGTAAGGGTTTTTTGATAGTTAGATGTTATCTGGACACCACCGCCTAGTGAGCATTGTGTAGGGAGCAACCAAAGATGACATTATAATTGTTCGGACTATAGACAATGATGAAGCCATTTAACTCCATTGCATCTCCCCAATTAACTGGTAAGTGGTTGAGCCCTCCACCTTGCATTGCTCTCCTGGAAAGTCATACAGCATGCATTCGTTGAATTTCATAACTTCAGGGTCTAGCTCCATTTTTTTGAATGCGCCTTTGAACATGCCATTTACTAGGCTACACGTACCAACGATGACAATGAAGTTGGAGACAATTGTGTTTACCCCTACGATATCATTGAATAAGTTTATCCACGTTGAAGTGTCCTTGTAGGAGAGGCGCTCATGCCGCTTGATGTAGGAACGAAGGAGGTGTAGGTGAATGAAACCTTTTCCATTCCAAAAGTTTAGGCTCAGTCTTGTCAACTGCACACTTCTACATCACCATGGGTGATGAAGATTTCTACCGTTGCAAAGGGCTTGCAACTGCCTGATCGAGATGCCATGATGAGTTTCTATATTCTCATTAGCTAGTCCACACACACCGCACCTTTTAGGATGTTGAAATCAAATTGTTCGTTGAGATTGCTAACGTGATACCATCATGAATTTCAACCAAACAATGATTAAGTAACACAAAAGGAGACAATGACGCACCGGTAAAGAATGAGAGAACAAAGTGTTAATCTTTTAGAGGTCCCTCCTATCTAGGAGATGACAAGAATTTCCTTGTCCAGCATTACAAAAGAGTTCTATGTGGAAGAATCAGAAACTAGCATTGGCAATTTATCAAGAAGTTTTGGATGTTCTTTCTCACTCAGTTTACATGATATTTGCAGACACAGGAGTGTGAGAGGCACAGTAAAGCTACTCGGTTTTGGATGCTATTTCTCGACAAGCATGATTATACTGCAATCAGAAACTATGTTAAGCTACATGCAGTCTCACTCAGTTTTGGATGTTCTTTCTCGACAATCAGAAACTATGTTAAGCTACATGCAGCTCTCACTCAGTTTTGGATGTTCTTTCTCGACAGAGAAATCTAGTAGCTTTATTGATGCACACTTTTTGGCAGTATATTTAGGCTTTGTTTGGTGTTTCATTTTTGCTCTGGTTGCATTTTTATTACAACTCACTGGAGAAATGGAAGTGTTAACCTCCATTTTGGATTTCCAATGTGGTGTGCAAGGCCCAAAACTCCATTTTGGGTTCTAATTCCCACCGAAAGATGAAAACTCAATTTCTTACCAGAGCACCATTTCTCACTTGAGCTCCATTTTCCACTGATGCCGCCTATACTGCTCTCCCAGATGGGGCCTTAGCTTTTGATCAACATATTGTCCAAAGATTCTTGTCTAGGCTGCTCCACATGAATAAGCATGCACATATCAATTGTCTACAATGTTTAAATTACTTTTTCTGATCACATTGAAAACACTGCGATGGTGTACTTTTATGGAGGCTTCTAAACCAATCTGCTTGGAACTGCAAAGTATGAGCTTATAAAACTGTCTTCATTGTTAACACCGGAACAAAAAGCTTTTTATTTTTTGTCTTCTCTTACATTTTGATAATGAATTCTTCTCCTTAGTTCTTCTTTCTTAATGGTTCAGGATACTGTAACTGGATTTTTGCTGGCTGGTGTTGGTAATGTTGATTTGCGAAGGAATACAAATTACCTCATTGTGGACTCAAGTATATTTTTGTCCTATTTTCTGTTTAATTTATTTCTATTAGTTACTTATTATGTTTCTCTATTTTGTTGAGCTTCTTTTCCTCAACCAGTAGCTTCTTATACTATTTCCTATATGTAGTCAAATCTTCATTTCTTGCTGTTGATTCATGCAAAACAAGCTATATTTGTCATGCATGTATGTTTATTGAGACAATGTCTTGTAGTGCGGATATGTTTGACTTTTTTTTTTCAATTGATTTCAATCTAAATCTGATACTCTAATTTTTAATGCGTAAACTTCATGATGTGGTGGAGTTGATCTCTTAAAACATAATATTTTTTGTACAGATAGACAGCTGTGTATAGAAAATTTATATTATTTCTCTTGGAATTTGTAGTTGTACATAAAATGCTATAAAACTAGATATTTTAGATGGAACATTGCAGACATGTTCTTTTTGTAGCATTACAAGTGTTCTATTCTTTATTTCATCTATTTGGGATAACTACATATCTTCACAACCATACATGTCAGTGTATGCTGATTGCTATAAAACCAAATATTTCGTGGATGGAATATGGAACCATACTGCCTTTTTGTAGTATTATAAGTGTTCGACTTTTTTATTCTAGCTTATAGATTTATTAGGGATTGTAGTTCAATCGTGTGGGGTATTTTGGAAAATGGTATGATGTTTTAGGTGTAGGTGCTCTCAGCCACGAAAACCCTGCTTCATATCTCCATAAAAGCTTAATCATGGCAAACAAAAATTTTCCTGTTATGATATGGACACAATCTTAGCACTTAGATGTTATATTAGTATTTGCTTGTAGTCTACCACCAAGATTTGGATTATTTGCAATCCTAAAAAAAAGGTGAATACCCAATACCCATATGAGCTTCATTTAAGCAAGAATACTCTTTTGTTCCTGTTCAACTCAAAGCCTCAATCACATTGATTCCCCTAAGGATATTAAATAAATTTCTAGTATAAGATGTTTAATTGTGCCCATGGGAGATTGGTGGTTGCTGCCAACTTCTAATTGCTTATGCATGGGTCAATGAGACTGGAGGCAGAGTGCAGCAAAATCAGGTGTTGGGTGGCTTGTAACATGGGCTACTTACCGATGTGGAGCCCGGTGGATGAGAGCAACAGAGATTAGTCTCCGCGCAATAATGGTCAGGCAAAAGTTTCATGGGCTAACATAGAGTTTAATTTCTCCTCGTAGTTCTTGATGTGTTACATGTTTCTTCACTAAGATACTGAAGTCAAAGAGGATGCCGGACCAATGAAGATAAAATTTCTTGGTACCTTTGTATAAAAACAAAGGAGATATACAAAATTGTGTTAATTGCAGAGGAATTAAATTAACGAGTTATACTATGAAACTATGGAAACGAGTAATAGAAAGAAGAGTAAGACGAGAGACTAGCATCTTAGAGAATCAATTTGAATTCATGTCAGGGCGGTCGACCATGGAAGCTATACATCTCTTGAGGAGACTCATTGACAACTATCGAGAAAGAAAACAAGATTTGCATATGATATTTATCGATCTTGAGAAGGCTTATGATAGGGTTCCAGGAGATATCTTATGGAGAGTCTTAAAAATGAAAGGTGTAAATGTATCATACATTGACATAATCAAAGATATGTATACAAATTCAGTGGCGAGGGTGAGGACATCCGGAGGATTAACACAGGAATTCCCTATCACTGTTGGCTTACATCAAGGTTCAACTTTAAGCCCTTATCTTTTTACCCTTATCTTAGATGAGCTCGCCAGACATATCCAACAAGCAATACCTTGGTGTTTATTGTTTGCGGATGATATCGTTTTGGTCGTTGAGACGCTCGAGGTTGTAAATGCCAAACTTGAATCTTGGCGAGACACTTTAGAAAGAAGGGTTTTAGGTTGAGCAGGGCAAATACAGTATATGTAGCTTAAATTTAGCAGTGCAAGAAGGACGGATGACTTCATTATTAAGTTGGGTGATCAAGATATTTCCCGTAGTGAGTGCTTTAAATATCTTGGATCGATAGTTCAAAAAGATGGAGGTGTTGATAAAGATGTGATACATAGAATCCAAGCAGGTTGGTTGAAGTGGAGAGGCGCGCCAGGGATCTTATGTGATCGTAAAGTACCATTAAAACTTAAAGGCAAGTTTTACCGTATTGCAATTTGACCAGCAATGCTCTATGGTTCTGAGTGTTGGGTAGTTAATTGTGTACATGAGCAAAAAATGGGAGTTGCGGAGATGAGAATGCTTAGGTGGATGTGTGGACACATGAGACGGGATAAAATTAGGAATGAATGCATCAGGGATACGACATGAGTGACACCAATTGCAGAGAAGATGCGAGAAGCTTGAGTAAGATGGTTTGGGCACGTACAAAGTAGACCATTAGAGGCACATGTTAGGCGTTGTGAGAGTTTAGTCACTAGGCATGTTAAACGGGGGAGGGGTTGACCAATAATGACTTGGAATGAAACTATAAGGAAAGACATGATGTACTTAGGCATTAGAAAGATTATGACTAAAGATAGGGCACAATGGCGACAAAGGATCTATATAACCGACTCCACTATAGTGGGATAAAGGCTTGAGTGTTGTTGTTGTAGTTCTCGACTGTGTTAATGCACTATTTGGTTGTGGCTTCGGAATTTCCGAGGGGCAGTTGGATGCCCTAGCTGATGTCGGCCTACTCGTGATATAGTATTAACGCTCATGGTGTGGCTAAAAGATTCTCAATCCTGGTAATGAGTGTAGTGAGGCCCACCTAATTTATATTTCTGCCTCCTGATGTCTCTTCTCGACGGCTGCCTGATTCGACATGAACTTCCTTAAAATCTTTATTCTTTATCTTAATTAAGTAATGGAATCTCCCATTGCTCCTGGGATCGGAGGGAAGGATAATAGCAGATTTTGGGAAGCACTAGCGCAAGAGGGACCAATGAAAGAAGATGTAAGTAGCGTTGGTAGCCCTATTCTGGTGCAATAGAAATGTGCAGCACTATTGTAGCGATGGAGTTTAGGAAATTGACTGTGGAGAACTAGGCCATCATTCCCAGAAGATCGTCGTGCATCAATTTTGTCATTGGTTGCATTAAGGTCATCTACGATAGGAGATGGATGCTAGCAGATTTTTTGTGGAAACAATCAAGAGGAAACAATAATTAGCGTTCCTCTTTGTACAACCCTCATATTTTCCGAGTCGGTGTGACCCGACCCGGATGAGATCGAGACAGCAAGATTAGCTGAGGCGAGTAGAGTAACCGCTCAGAGGTGACCGGAGCCGGTCGAGGCAGGAGAGCGGAAGAAGGAATCAGCGGGGTCAGAGGGAGGGCGGAGTCCCCCCCCCCCCCTGACCCGCCTCCTGGGCGAGTGGGGGATCTCCCCACTCGCCCGCCTCCTGGGCGAGTGGGGGGTTCCCCACTCGCCCGCCTCCTGGGCGAGTGGGGGGTTCCCCACTCGCCCGCCTCCTGGGCGAGTGGGGTTCTCCCCACTCGCCCGCCTCCTGGGCGAGTGGGGGGTTCCCCACTCGCCCGCCTCCTGGGCGAGTGGGGTTCTCCCCACTCGCCCGCCTCCTGGGCGAGTGGGGTTCTCCCCACTCGCCCGCCTCCTGGGCGAGTGGGGTTCTCCCCACTCGCCCGCCTCCTGAGCGAGTGGGGGGTTTCCCACTCGCCCGCCTCCTGGGCGAGTGGGGTTCCCCACTCGCCCGCCTCCTGGGCGAGTGGGGGATTCCCCCCACTCGCCCTCTTCCTGGGCGAGTGGGGATCCCCCCTCGCCCGCCTCTTAGGCATCTGCTCAACCTGTCAGGCCAGCAAGTGGACGATGTCCATTCGCCCAGGCATGGTGAGCTCGGTTCACTTGGCTATCCGCAGTCCAATTTCTGCTATTCGCAGTCCATTTTTGGGAAGTCTATAAATAGACCCCCATGGGCACCTTGGGAAGGGTTGGTCTCTACCCCCCTCCCTCGCGTGTGCGTTGTGAGCAAGCACTACCCCTCCCCTTCCCCTTGTCATGTAAGGTGGACGGTGAGGTGATCCTTAGTGCCCTCCAAGGTGCCCAGGCTCAGCATTGGCTTGGGAGGGGAAGCGCTCTAAGATCTTCCGGGTATGTGGTGGGACCTCCGCGCTGCAGCTTAAGGGTTCCATTTGTGAATTCAAGTGTTCATCAAGTCCAAGTCTTCCAGTTCCTAGTGACCGGTCAAGGGTCTAGGCTTAGGTCAAGTAAGGGTTAGTCGCAACCCCCTTTCGAACGCTGAGACCGGGAAACTGGTTTCAACATTCTGGTGCGGTGAGCGTGGAAGCGACTAGTTCGGAAAGCTCTGAGCCATGTCTCATGGCTGGAAGCGACGAGTTGGGAGACTCGCCTCCGGCATGCAAGTATGTAAAGAAGGGCGACGTCGATGAGTTCAGCAAAGGGATCCTGGAGCTCCTGCAGGTCGCATCCTTCACTCGCGGCGAATGCTCGACACCACCTGCAGGGAGGCGATAAGAACGCCCCCGTCCAACCAGGGGGGAGTAACTTCACCTGGAAGGGCCAAGAAGGAGTTGCGGAGACAGAAGAAGTGGCGAAGAAGATGACCAAGGAGCGTGCGGCCAAGTGAGGTGCCCAGGAAGGGCGAGATGTAAGTGAAGTGCCCAGGAAGGACGAGATGTAAGTGAAGTGCCCAAGAAGGGCGAGGTGTAATAAAGTGCCCTGCAAGGGCGTAGGGTAGTGAAGTTGTAATAGACGAACTAGGAATGAAAAAGGGTTCTGGGGTAATACCCCGATCTAAGATCCCTGACTGGAGATCCCCCGCCGGGCTCAGTCATGCCGGTAGATGGGGGACTCGTCAGGTCGACTCGCGGTCCAACAACCGATTGGGAAGGCGTTGAGCTCCTCTGCCTCCAGGTGAAGGTAAGCACCAAGGACGCGGATGGGTACTTCCACCTCCAATCGTTAAAGGGATCAGGAGTGCGTTGAGTCCCTCCACCCCGGTCGAGCTAAGACTCCCAGGATCTGGATGGGCACTACCACCTCCAGTTAGATCAGGAGTGCGTTGAGTCCCTCCACCCCGGTTGAGCTAAGACTCCCAGGACCTGGATGGGCACTACCACCTCCAGTTAGATCAGGAGTGCGTTGAGTCCCTCCACCCCGGTTGAGCTAAGACTCCTAGGACCTGGACGGGCACTACCACCTCTAGTTAGATCAGGAGTGCATTGAGTCCCTCCACCCCGGTTGAGCTAAGACTCCCAGGACCTGGATGGGCACTACCACCTCCAGTTAGATCAGGAGTGCGTTGAGTCCCTCCACCCCGGTTGAGCTAAGACTCCCAGGACCTGGATGGGCACTACCACCTCCAGTTAGATCAGGAGTGCGTTGAGTCCCTCCACCCCGGTTGAGCTAAGACTCCCAGGACCTGGATGGGCACTACCACCTCCAGTTAGATCAGGAGTGCGTTGGGTCCCTCCACCCCGGTTGAGCTAAGACTCCCAGGACCTGGATGGGTACTACCACCTCCAGTTAGATCAGGAGTGCGTTGAGTCCCTCCACCCCGGTTGAGCTAAGACTCCCAAGACCTGGATGGGCACTACCACCTCCAGTTAAATCAGGAGTGCGTTGAGTCCCTCCACCCCGGTTGAGCTAAGACTCCCAGGACCTGGATGGGCACTACTACCTCCAGTTAGATCAGGAGTGCAGTGAGTCCCTCCACCCCGGTTGAGCTAAGACTCCCAGGACCTGGATGGGCACTTCCACCTCTAGTCAGATTTGGAAGGCGTGGAGTTCCCTCCCCCTCCAGGTGAGCTCGGCTCCCTGTTAGGTGTTGAGTTCTTCCACCTCCAGGTGAGCTCGGCTCCCTGTTAGGTGTGGAGTTTCCTCCACCTTCAGGTGAGCTCGGCTCCCTGTTAGGTGTTGAGTTCTTCCACCTCTAGGTGAGCTCGGCTCCCTGTTAGGTGTGGAGTTTCCTCCACCTCCAGGTGAGCACGGCTCCCTGTTAGGTGTTGAGTTCTTCCACCTCCAGGTGAGCTCGGCTCCCTGTTAGGTGTGGAGTTTCCTCCACCTCCAGGTGAGCTCCGCTCCCTGTTAGGTGTTGAGTTCTTCCACCTCCAGGTGAGCTCGGTTCCCTGTTAGGTGTGGAGTTTCCTCCACCTCCAGGTGAGCTCGGCTCCCTGTTAGGTTTTGAGTTCTTCCACCTCCAGGTGAGCTCGGCTCCCTGTTAGGTGTGGAGTTTCCTCCACCTCCAGGTGAGCTCGGCTCCCTGTTAGGTGTTGAGTTTTTTCCACCTCCAGGTGAGCTCGGCTCCCTGTTAGGTGTGGAGCTTCTTCCACCTCCAGGTGAGCTCGGCTCCCTGTTAGGTGTGGGGTTTCCTCCACCTCCAGGTGAGCTCGGCTCCCTGTTAGGTGTTGAGTTCTTCCACCTCCAGGTGAGCTCGGCTCCCTGTTAGGTGTGGAGTTTCTTCCACCTCCAGGTGAGCTCGGCTCCCTGTTAGGTGTGGAGTTTCCTCCACCTTCAGGTGAGCTCGGCTCCCTGTTAGGTGTTGAGTTCTTCCACCTCCAGGTGAGCTCGGCTCCCTGTTAGGCGTGGAGTTTCCTCCACCTCCAGGTGAGCTCGGCTCCCTGTTAGGTGTTGAGTTCTTCCACCTCCAGGTGAGCTCGGCTCCCTGTTAGGTGTGGAGTTTCCTCCACCTCCAGGTGAGCTCGGCTCCCTGTTAGGTGTTGAGTTCTTCCACCTCCAGGTGAGCTCGGTTCCCTGTTAGGTGTGGAGTTTCCTCCACCTCCAGGTGAGCTCGGCTCCCTGTTAGGTGTTGAGTTCTTCCACCTCCAAGTGAGCTCGGCTCCCTGTTAGGTGTGGAGTTTCCTCCACCTCCCGGTGAGCTCGGCTCCCTGTTAGGTGTTGAGTTCTTCCACCTCCAGGTGAGCTCGGCTCCCTGTTAGGTGTGAAGTTTCCTCCACCTCCAGGTGAGCTCGGCTCCCTGTTAGGTGTTGAGTTCTTCCACCTCCAGGTGAGCTCGGTTCCCTGTTAGGTGTGGAGTTTCCTCCACCTCCAGGTGAGCTCGGCTCCCTGTTAGGTGTTGAGTTCTTCCACCTCCAAGTGAGCTCGGCTCCCTGTTAGGTGTGGAGTTTCCTCCACCTCCAGGTGAGCTCGGCTCCCTGTTAGGTGTTGAGTTCTTCCACCTCCAGGTGAGCTCGGCTCCCTGTTAGGTGTGGAGTTTCCTCCACCTCCAGGTGAGCTCGGCTCCCTGTTAGGTGTTGAGTTCTTCCACCTCCAGGTGAGCTCGGCTCACTGTTAGGTGCGGAGTTTCCTCCACCTCCAGGTGAGCTCGGCTCCCTGTTAGGTGTTGAGTTCTTCCACCTCCAGGTGAGCTCGGCTCCCTGTTAGGTGTGGAGTTTCCTCCACCTCCAGGTGAGCTCCGCTCCCTGTTAGGTGTTGAGTTCTTCCACCTCCAGGTGAGCTCGGTTCCCTGTTAGGTGTGGAGTTTCCTCCACCTCCAGGTGAGCTCGGCTCCCTGTTAGGTGTTGAGTTCTTCCACCTCCAGGTGAGCTCGGCTCCCTGTTAGGTGTGGAGTTTCCTCCACCTCCAGGTGAGCTCGGCTCCCTGTTAGGTGTTGAGTTCTTCCACCTCCAGGTGAGCTCGGCTCCCTGTTAGGTGTGGAGTTTCTTCCACCTCCAGGTGAGCTCGGCTCCCTGTTAGGTACGGAGTTTTCTCCACCTCCGGGTGAGCTCGGCTCTCTGTTAGGTGTTGAGTTCTTCCACCTCCAGGTGAGCTCGGCTCCTTGTTAGGTGTGGAGTTTCCTCCACCTCCAGGTGAGCTCGGCTCCCTGTTAGGTGTTGAGTTCTTCCACCTCCAGGTGAGCTCGGCTCCCTGTTAGGTGTGGAGTTTCCTCCACCTCCAGGTGAGCTCGGCTCCCTGTTAGGTGTTGAGTTCCTCCACCTCCAGGTGAGCTCGGCTCCCTGTTAGGTGTTGAGTTCTTCCACCTCCAGGTGAACTCGGCTCCCTGTTAGGTGTGGAGTTTCCTCCACCTCCAGGTGAGCTCGGCTCCCTGTTAGGTGTTGAGTTCTTCCACCTCCAGGTGAGCTCGGCTCCCTGTTAGGTGTGGAGTTTCTTCCACCTTCATGTGAGCTCGGCTCCCTGTTAGGTGTGGAGTTTCCTCCACCTCCAGGTGAGCTCGGCTCCCTGTTAGGTGTTGAGTTCTTCCACCTCCAGGTGAGCTCGGCTCCCTGTTAGGTGTGGAGTTTCCTCCACCTCCAGGTGAGCTCGGCTCCCTGTTAGGTGTTGAGTTCTTCCACCTCCAGGTGAGCTCGGCTCCCTGTTAGGTGTGGAGTTTCCTCCACCTCCAGGTGAGCTCCGCTCCCTGTTAGGTGTTGAGTTCTTCCACCTCCAGGTGAGCTCGGTTCCCTGTTAGGTGTGGAGTTTCCTCCACCTACAGGTGAGCTCGGCTCCCTGTTAGGTGTTGAGTTCTTCCACCTCCAGGTGAGCTCGGCTCCCTGTTAGGTGTGGAGTTTCCTCCACCTCCAGGTGAGCTCGGCTCCCTGTTAGGTGTTGAGTTTTTCCACCTCCAGGTGAGCTCGGCTCCCTGTTAGGTGTGGAGCTTCTTCCACCTCCAGGTGAGCTCGGCTCCCTGTTAGGTGTGGGGTTTCCTCCACCTCCAGGTGAGCTCGGCTCCTTGTTAGGTGTTGAGTTCTTCCACCTCCAGGTGAGCTCGGCTCCCTGTTAGGTGTGGAGTTTCTTCCACCTCCAGGTGAGCTCGGCTCCCTGTTAGGTGTGGAGTTTCCTCCACCTTCAGGTGAGCTCGGCTCCCTGTTAGGTGTTGAGTTCTTCCACCTCCAGGTGAGCTCGGCTCCCTGTTAGGCGTGGAGTTTCCTCCACCTCCAGGTGAGCTCGGCTCCCTGTTAGGTGTTGAGTTCTTCCACCTCCAGGTGAGCTCGGCTCCCTGTTAGGTGTTGAGTTCTTCCACCTCCAGGTGAGCTCGGCTCCCTGTTAGGTGTGGAGTTTCCTCCACCTCCAGGTGAGCTCCGCTCCCTGTTAGGTGTTGAGTTCTTCCACCTCCAGGTGAGCTCGGTTCCCTGTTAGGTGTGGAGTTTCCTCCACCTCCAGGTGAGCTCGGCTTCCTGTTAGGTGTTGAGTTCTTCCACCTCCAAGTGAGCTCGGCTCCCTGTTAGGTGTGGAGTTTCCTCCACCTCCAGGTGAGCTCGGCTCCCTGTTAGGTGTTGAGTTCTTCCACCTCCAGGTTAGCTCGGCTCCCTGTTAGGTGTGGAGTTTCCTCCACCTCCAGGTGATCTCGGCTCCCTGTTAGGTGTTGAGTTCTTCCACCTCCAGGTGAGCTCGGTTCCCTGTCAGGTGTGGAGTTTCCTCCACCTCCAGGTGAGCTCGGCTCCCTGTTAGGTGTTGAGTTCTTCCACCTCCAGGTGAGCTCGGCTCCCTGTTAGGTGTGGAGTTTCCTCCACCTCCAGGTGAGCTCGGCTCCCTGTTAGGTGTTGAGTTCTTTCACCTCCAGGTGAGCTCGGCTCCCTGTTAGGTGTGGAGTTTCCTCCACCTCCAGGTGAGCTCGGCTCCCTGTTAGGTGTTGAGTTCTTCCACCTCCAGGTGAGCTCGGCTCACTGTTAGGTGTGGAGTTTCCTCCACCTCCAGGTGAGCTCGGCTCCCTGTTAGGTGTTGAGTTCTTCCACCTCCAGGTGAGTTCGGCTCCCTGTTAGGTGTGGAGTTTCCTCCACCTCCAGGTGAGCTCGGCTCCCTGTTAGGTGTTGAGTTCTTCCACCTCCAGGTGAGCTCGGTTCCCTGTTAGGTGTGGAGTTTCCTCCACCTCCAGGTGAGCTCCGCTCCCTGTTAGGTGTTGAGTTCTTCCACCTCCAGGTGAGCTCGGCTCCCTGTTAGGTGTGGAGTTTCCTCCACCTCCAGGTGAGCTCGGCTCCCTGTTAGGTGTTGAGTTCTTCCACCTCCAGGTGAGCTCGGCTCCCTGTTAGGTGTGGAGTTTCTTCCACCTCCAGGTGAGCTCGGCTCCCTGTTAGGTGCGGAGTTTCCTCCACCTCCAGGTGAGTTCGACTCCCTGTTAGGTGTTGAGTTCTTCCACCTCCAGGTGAGCTCGGCTCCTTGTTAGGTGTGGAGTTTCCTCCACCTCCAGGTGAGCTCGGCTCCCTGTTAGGTGTTGAGTTCTTCCACCTCCGGGTGAGCTCGGCTCCCTGTTAGGTGTGGAGTTTCCTCCACCTCCAGGTGAGCTCGGCTCCCTGTTAGGTGTTGAGTTCCTCCACCTCCAGGTGAGCTCGGCTCCCTGTTAGGTGTTGAGTTCTTCCACCTCCAGGTGAGCTCGGCTCCCTGTTAGGTGTGGAGTTTCCTCCACCTCCAGGTGAGCTCGGCTCCCTGTTAGGTGTTGAGTTCTTCCACCTCCAGGTGAGCTCGGCTCCCTGTTAGGTGTGGAGTTTCTTCCACCTCCAGGTGAGCTCGGCTCCCTGTTAGGTGTGGAGTTTCCTCCACCTCCAGGTGAGCTCGGCTCCCTGTTAGGTGTTGAGTTCTTCCACCTCCAGGTGAGCTCGGCTCCCAGTTAGGTGTGGAGTTTCCTCCACCTCCATGTGAGCTCGGCTCCCTGTTAGGTGTGGAGTTTCCTCCACCTCCAGGTGAGCTCGGCTCCCTGTTAGGTGTTGAGTTCTTCCACCTCCAGGTGAGCTCGGCTCCCTGTTAGGTGTTGAGTTTCCTCCTCCTCCAGGTGAGCTCCGCTCCCTGTTAGGTGTTGAGTTCTTCCACCTCCAGGTGAGCTCGGCTCCCTGTTAGGTGTAGAGTTTCCTCCACCTCCAGTTGCGCTCGGCTCACAGGAGGGGTGTCTAGTGGAGAAAGGTTTTCCTCCCACCTCAGGTCGAGCTCGGCTCGACTAGAGGTGCTGAGTGTTTCCTCCACCTCAGATCGAAGTTAATTCGATCTAAGGTATAGAGCTTTCTCCACCTCCAGTTGAGCTCGGCTCATAGGAGGGGTGTTTAGTGGAGAAAGGTTCACCTTCCGTCTCAAGTCAGGATCAACCGAAAGGCTGGGCAGAGGTTCCCCGATGACGGATCCTTTCGTGGATTCCCCTAAGGTCCCACCTACTCGTCAAATAGGTGGGTTGGACTTTCTTTCCGAGCTTGGGACAAGCTCGCAAAGAGCGGGGATTGTGTACAACCCTCATATTTCCCGAGTCGGTGTGACCCGACCCGGATGAGATCGAGACAGCAAGATTAGCTGAGGCGAGTAGAGTAACCGCTCAGAGGTGACCGGAGCCGGTCGAGGCAGGAGAGCGGAAGAAGGAATCAGCGGGGTCAGAGGGAGGGCGGAGTCCCCCCCCCCCCCCCCCCCCCCCCCCCCCCTGACCCGCCTCCTGGGCGAGTGGGGGATCTCCCCACTCGCCCGCCTCCTGGGCGAGTGGGGGGTTCCCCACTCGCCCGCCTCCTGGGCGAGTGGGGTTCTCCCCACTCGCCCGCCTCCTGGGCGAGTGGGGGGTTCCCCACTCGCCCGCCTCCTGGGCGAGTGGGGGAATCCCCCACTCGCCCTCTTCCTGGGCGAGTGGGGATCCCCCCTCGCCCGCCTCTTAGGCATCTGCTCAACCTGTCAGGCCAGCAAGTGGACGATGTCCATTCGCCCAGGCATGGTGAGCTCGGTTCATTTGGCTATCCGCAGTCCAATTTCTGCTATTCGCAGTCCATTTTTGGGAAGTCTATTTGAGAAACTAGAGTTCGTCGATGCTCGATCTCGTAGAGCTCTTCCGGAGAGATTTTCGTATTATTACGATGATCATCATCATGCTCAACCCCTCATTTATAGGAATCACCGCCCTTTAGCCACTTCAGCAAAAAGTAAAATCAACAGGCAACTGAGTCTTGAACTCGAAGAGATATGAAGTTGAACGAGCGATCACTCGAATTCGATGTCTCGCAGAAAAAGACAGGCGAACGACAATATATATGTTCCTGTTCTTCTCGCTGTTCGTTAATAATAGTAAAAAAGGAATAGCAGTGTTCTCTCTGTTCAATTGATCTTGTTTCCAGATCAGTGTCTGTCTGATACTATTTTTTTCCTTCCCTTTTTCTTTGTTCAGAAACAACTGTGAAGGCAATTGAAGACGCTTTCAAGGAGTTTACAAGCAAGGATGACATCGCAATTGTTCTGATTTCTCAATATGTAAGTTTCTTCAAAACATTTCTTAGCAGTGATAGAATTTTTATTAGTTATTGAAATACTTAATTTTATTACTTTTTGGGATAAAGAGATCACACTGTGTGGGGTAATTAGGGAAATCCAAAAGATGGAGGGGATTTAGGGAAATCCAAAAAGGCGGGGGTGTACCTAGGGAAATCCAAAGGGGGAGCGGGGGGGGGGGGGGGGGGATCCCAAAAAATGGGGTGTGTTATGGGAAATTCAAAAAATTGGGGCATTATGGGAAATTAAAAAATGGGTGTATAATGTATTACAGGAAATCCAAAAATGGGGGTATTTAGGGAAATCCAAAAAATGGAGGGTATTTTGGGAAATCAAAAAATGGGGGGTATTATGGTAAATCTTTGGACAGTTGGTGCTTAAAATCAGGTCTAATTTCAAATAGGTTAGGGAATGTTTTACTTAAATTCACCTGTAATAGTTTTTCTCCCCTTGGCATATTTTCGCGAAATCTTTGGAAAGTTTAAGGATTTCTTTACAAACCCGAAATATTATCATAAGATCCCATAAACTCGTAATATAACAGCTTCAACTACTTAATACCTTATAAATTGTGCTGCTCAGGTTGCGAATATGATAAGGTTTCTTGTGGATAGCTACAACAAACCTGTGCCTGCAATTCTCGAGATTCCCTCCAAGGATCATCCCTATGATCCGGCGCACGATTCCGTGCTCTCTCGCGTCAAGTACTTGTTCTCCGCCGAGTCCGTGGCTTCGGGGAGGCGCTGAAACCCGCTGCTTTTTAACTTCTTCCACTGCTTGTGCCTGTGAAGTTTTTTTTTTATTATCAGGAATGAAGTTTTCATGTTGATGAATAAGTGACAGAGCAATTCTAATTCTCTTGTTGTTATTTTCTTTCTGCTGTGTAGAATTCTTCACAGCTGTGTAAAATTATATATATATCTATATTCTATAAGTAAAAACTTTTTGTACCAGTGAGGCTGAATTTGGACCATCCCTTCAATATTAGTCGTTCATTTGATAGTATATCCATACCCATCCATCCGATCAAAACACCCTCCTCCTCCTTAAAATCCCGCAACCCTCCTCCTCCTTAAAATCCCGCAACCCTCCTCCTTAAAATCCCTCAACCCTCCTCCTTAAAATCCCGCAACCCTACTTCTTCAAATCCCAGCCGCAACCTTTCTGCTAATCCCGGAATGCTCCCTCCGTTGAAGCTCCCTCACGCTGAAGTCCCTCACGCTGAAGCTCCCGCTGAAGCTCTTTCCACTCTGCCGCTGAAGCCCCTTCCGCTGAAGCCCCTTCCGCTGAAGCCCCGTCCGCTGAAGCCCCTCCGTTGAAGCCCCGTCCGCTGAAGCCCCTCCGCTGAAGCCCCTCCGCTGAAGCCCCTTCCGCTGAAGCCCCTCCGCTGAAGCCCCTTCCGCTGAAGCCCCTTCCGCTGAAGCCCCTCCGCTGAAGCCCCCTCCGCTGAAGCTCACTATCGCGCCCCTTCCCCTGCAGTTCCCTCTCACGCCCCTAACTCTGAAGGTCCCTCTCGCGCCCCTCCCGCTGAAGCTCACTCTCGCGCCCCTCCTGCTGAAGCTCCTTCGCATCCTCTGCTCGGGCCGGCGCCTACACATCTACTTCACATCAGCAAAGGTACTCCTCAACCTTCTTGCACATTCACCGAATACCTGCAACATGAAACCTTTCTCCAGCTTCTCCATAAATGTTGGTATACCTTGGTACCTAGACTAACTGTGATATTTACAGCACTGTGATATTTAGATTTAGCAAAAAATTCTCAAGCTTCTCCACATCTAACTCAATTTAAATCTTTCCCAAGTTTGATATATCTTAATGTGTATTACCTTATGCTGGTATATCTTGGTATCTAGATGTTGGTTGTCTTGATTTGATGTGCTGGCACAGAAATGTGGGGATGCTTATCTTACAATTGCAAATATATAGTTTCCATGATTATGCTGATGTTAATTTGCACAAAGAGTCCACTGTTTTTGTGAGGAGTAGATTCTTAAAAATGCCCATTATCTCATCCATTTTCTACTAAAAACAAGAATCTATCCCACTCAATGTTAAGCCTATGCCATTTCAATTTGCTGCACATCCTTTTATTACCTTCCAGTTCATAAAGTTTTACACATTTGTAAAGATCAAACTTCCAGATAAGCTCAGCATAAATTTTTGCAACCAATAATGGTGTCATATTGAGTCTTTTTTGTCCATTTGTTTGCCCAGTTGATCAATTGTGTTTCACTTCCAGATAAGCTCAAATATCAACTTATTATGCAACTACAAACATATACGCAATGCCAACATCCCAACAACGAGAACAACGCAGAACTCCGTCATCTCCGTGAAGATGCTCTACGCCATCAACTAAACACACAAGAACCTCCAACCCATACAACAATTGCACTTCACACGAGAGGCAGACGACCACAACAGATTTCGGTCTTCAAAATATTATTCTACTTTACAAGAAAAAATCATCCTCACTTTTTATTTTATTTTCTATGTATTGTATGTGTGATTTGAGATATTTGTCATGCATTAACTTGAGACCCGTCGTTGCCCTAGCGGAATGTCATTGCACTTGCAGAATGCCGGGAGCGGGCGAAGCCCGTCCGGGGCGGGCATGGTACTGTCGCGCGGGGCACGGGGGGCCCCCGTGCACTATCACCTAAATTTTTCTATATATATAGAAATAATTACCCGTACCTCCCCTGTAAGTTAGTATAATTACTGAGAGCACCCCTCTTATTTTCGAAATTACAAAAACCTCCCCTGAACTTTTCATTTCATAACATCATGAACAAAAATTCAGGATTTTTTTGTAATGAAATTGTGCACCGATGGGGTTTTTTGTAATGACATTAAAACTTCAAGGGAAGTTTTTGTAACTATGCTAACTTATAGTAGAGTTTTTTGTAATTTCAAAAATAAGAGGGGTGCTCTTAGTAATTTAGCAAAGTTAGAGGGGTGGTCCCGGTAAATGACCCTATCTATTTATAGATATATGTTATGTATGATATTCATAAATTGCTATCTTAATTTGTTTTCTCACTCATATTGATACTCAATTCTACAATATTAGAGGTCCTGCTTTATCCACTTCCTCAGCATACTTTTTATCCCATAGTAGCGAAGACAATTATTTTATCTATTTTAATTAGGGGTGTGCACGGTGCGGTTTGGACCCAAAGTGCAACCGCACTGCAAGGGTGCGGTTTTGGCCCGAGCATAATCGCACTGCAAAAAAAACGTGTTGCGGTTTCCGCACAGCGCAGTTTTTACAGTGCGTGTTCACGAGTGATAATAGTACCCGTCTGCCGCTCAATGTCTTGGTGATATTTGTGGCGAAAAACGCTGCACTCATGGGAGATGACTTTTACGACGAAAAAACAAGGGAATAAGCGAAAGTAGTGAGGATAAAAATTAGAAAAATTAATGTTTTACAGGAGAGAAATTTTCTCTTTGACTTGGATATAAAATTTGTTTTAACAAATTTTTTTTAAAATACATGAAAAATATTTATTTATTCTCGCACAGGACGAAAATCGGCCGCCAAGGTGCGTAAAGCTGTGTAAAGGATACATGTGGGAAGTGTATCCTCCCCATTTGGCCCCAAGATAAACTCATCCATTCCACGGTTCAGATGAAAAAGAAGCCCGTTCTAGCGGATGAGATATACCACGGCAGAATTTATTTTCTCTCGATTTTTTCCTTTTTTGCGCTCGACTTTGCATCTCGCCTGCCGGACGGGACTGTGAAATGGGTTGGGGGCAATGGAGAGAATTCACCCATATCATAATAGATCACCATGCGGGAGCAAATACAAGAGTATGATCCATGATTTCAACGGTGTAGATTGTTTGTGAAAATATACGGCCGTATTGAAAAGCGATCGTATTTTAGATGAATCATGCACAGAAATTCATGCTGGCAGAAATATACATCGGGGTTGGGAGTCGCGCATTGTGATCTAAGGTGAGTTGCACGCACCAACATTTTTTTCTATCTCTGAGGCAGTGCGATTTTTCATTGCAAGGGCAATTTAAAGTCTATAATAACACTTAAATGCTGAGATATTTCATATAAAATCCCCTCAATCATATCTAATTAAAATTACAATGGATGGTACGGCCTCAGCGAAAATTCAAAATTATAATATTTTGATGGCGTCGATAGCGGAGGTCTTATCGTGACATGGTCCGCCAAAACAGCTATTTTCTAGTTCGTTGTTTTATAAACTATTCTGTTCATTTATATTTGCGTGTACGAGTCCGATCGACCAAACTGTTCGGCGGTGACGGACTACTCTTGATTCTATGCATTTTTTTGGCTAAACATTTGGATTATTGAGAACTTCACTTAAGGAGTATATATATACTCCTATGTTTTGGCAAAAGACCTAATGAAAAACAATTTTAATTTTGAAAAGGACTAATCGGCGCTAGGGCGCGACGCCCTCGATCCCCCCCGATCCCAGCGACGACCTCCCGCTCGGTGCGACGCCGGCAGCCTCCCTCCTCCACTCGGTGTGACGCCGACCTCCCCACCTCCGTTCGGTGTGACGCCGACCTCCCTGCCTGCGCTCGGTGTGACGCCGACTCCCTTCCGCCTCCGCCCGGTGCGACTTCGGCACTCCGCCCCCGTCCAGATCCGGTTAGAGGAGGAACTCGTCCGTTCGTGTTGCGGTTTCAACCTCACCCCGGCGCCTCCGTCCATCTCGCGAGATCTCTCGCTTGGGTATCGTCTCCTCTACTCCCCTCTTGTGCGATTCGTCTACCTTGTGTTCTTGCGGTGGTGACAGATTTGGTGTGTGATCGGACAACGTCGGATAAACCGTAGTTAAGGCTTTGCGTCGCCGCCGCCCGACCAATTGGTCGGGAAAGGGCAGCCGTCCGATAGCGAGTGTTCTTGCTGGAATTGACCATCACTCGATCGAATCTCTCCGCTAAAAAATATTGCTTCCGCTATGTGTAGCGCTAGTGGATTGGGGCGCGCGTAACTGACATTGTCATTCTCACGATCGGAAGCGTTGTCACGCTATTCGCGCGCAAGGTGTTGAATACTGTGCCTAGGTAGCACGTGCGTTGGTTAATTGTGCCCCTTAAGGGGGACCCGTATCCCCTGGAGTTCCTGCGGGAACTCCAGGGGTGGAGTTCCCTATGCGGGAACTATAGGCTTGACGAGAGCTCCCCATGAAGAATAAATGGAAGCGGGGCCCACCATTTTATTTACTCTATGCGAGAAAGAAGAAATGGGGCCCACCACTGTTAGAAAGGACGGAGCAAGCCCTGCCCTTGGATTTAATCCAAGGGCTATTGCAGCGAGAACTCCACCCCTGGAGTTCCCGCAGGAACTCCAGGGGATCCGGGTCCCCCTAAGGGTTGCATTGTTTATTTCGCGCTTCTCCGATTTATTTCGCCATTATTTTTGCATATTCATCCGGATCGGGTAGGTCCCTTTCTCTTGGTCGGACATGAGCCCATAGCCCTTGTATGACCTCTAGAGGTTTAGCGAACCTTCGCATTGGCGTGTGAATTTTTGTTTTTTCATCGCAAATAGATTTGTCCGTGTGTTTGGTGCGCAATCCAGTGTGTACTACATCAATTTGGTATCATACTTCGGCGCAAAGATTTCTTAATCTTTGTCGGTCCTCTTGTTTCACTTTTATGCACACACGGTCGGGGAACGACTATTCCCGGACCTCATCCACGTCCGATTTTAATGGATATTAATCCTGATAATCGGGAGGTTACACAAGCACAACTAGCGACCGTCCAACGTGATTTGACCGATCAAATCGCTCAATTCACCGCCGCATTTGCCACCTTGATGCAAACAATTCAAACCGGCTTTCAACCCCCCCCCCCCCCCCCCCCCCAAAAAAAAAAAAAAACCCCCCTCCTCGCAACCCTCCACGCGCACATGCAAATGCGTTCGACCATGCCCCGCATGCAGATTGGAACAATGATCTAACACGGCGCATTAAAATTGTTGCCCCAACTTACGATGACTTGGGTGACCCGAAGCATTTTCGGGATTGGCTGATCAAAATGGAACGCTATTTTGAGTGGCAACGGTTGGATGATGACCAAAAGGTTATCGTCACTCGCATGAAATTAGAGGGGCGCGCTCAAGTGTTTTGGTTAAATGAAGAGCGTCGCATAGGTGGAATAGCTCACACGTGGCCCCAAATGCGTAACTTACTCACCGCTCACTTCGTTCCCGCCTACCACCACACTAATATGTTTGATGAGTTCACTTCTTTACGCCAAGGTATTCGTTCAGTGAGCGAATATATGGGAGAACTCAACGAGTTAATGATTCGTTCTGAGATCCAAGAGATGCCAGAACTTACCGTTTCGCGCTTCCGTAAGGGCCTTTGCACGGAAATCCAAACCCAAATCCGGCGCTATGATCACCATGATCTCAACACCGCCATGAGTGCCTCACTTGATATTGAGAAGCATATTTCGATGACCACCATCCCGCGGGCACCCGCCTCCAAAGGATTTTTCCAATCCAAATCCACCTCCACGCGCTATAATAACTCTAAGGGGAAGAATACCTTACAAGATAATCCCAAATCCGTTATCATCACCGCTAGGAAAGCAAATGACCCGTCGGGCGAACGCATACCCATAGGCACAACTAGCAAAGCTCATGTGACGTGCTACGCGTGTAATCAACCCGGCCACTATGTCGTTGAATGTCCCACTCGTCGCAAGTTAGTTACCTTAATCGAACTCACGGCTGATAACGACGATATAGTATACGAGGAGCATAGTGATGTTGAGGAATCCGATATTCCTAGCGACATGGAAGAGGATTACGCCTCCAACAATCTCTCGGTCATGCGTTGCATCTTGACTACCCCACGTAGTAGCCAAGATTGGAAGCGCTCTAGCATTTTTTCCTTGTATTTCCGAAGCGGTGAGAAGTCTTGCAAGCTCATTATTGATAGTGGGAGTTGCATGAACGTAGTTTCCGAAGCCGCGGTTCTTCGAATGAAATTAACTCCTGAACCACACCCCGCTCCTTACCAAGTAGCTTGGGTCAATAAGACCTTTATTCCGGTCACCAAACATTGCTTAGTGCCCCCTTGTCATTAAGGACTACGTCTACCAAGTTTGGTGTGATGTTATTGCCATGGACGCATATCATGTCCTCCTAGGCCGCCCTTGGCTCTATGAATACAACTTTACTCACTTTGGTCGTGCTAACACATATGAATTTAAATTCAAAGACCGACGCATCACTTTGCGCCCCACTGCGCCTAAGGACCTTAACACCAAGGACACGACCGTTCCCGCCGCCAAGCAACCACTCACTTTGATGCATCCTAAAGTATTTGAAAAGACTAGCTTTTCCGGTGGTATACTCTATGCGTTAGTGTTACTTCAAGCTAACGGCATTCCCCTCCCCATGTCATCCTTGCCCGCCGATATTGTGACTTTACTTGAGGAGTTTAAGGATGTCCACCCCGAGGAACTCCCCTTCGAATTACCACCCCTTAGGAGTATCCAACACGCCATTGATTTTATTCCAGGCTCCTCTTAATCCTAGTGCCCACGCGGAGCTTCAGGCCCAAATCTCCGATTTACTTTCCAAAGGCCTTTTACGGCATAGTTTGAGTCCATGTGCGGTGCCGACACTTCTTGCCCCGAAAAAGGATGGCTCTTGGAGAATGTGCGTCGATAGTCGAGCAATAAATAAAATCACGATTAAATACCGCTTTCCAATTCCTCGACTAGACGACTTATTGGACATGCTTAGTGGTGCCATCATCTTTTCCAAACATGATCTTAGAAGTGGCTACCACCAAATTAGAATTAGAGAAGGGGACGAATGGAAAACCGCGTTTAAATCTAAGGAGGACTTGTATGAATGGTTGGTTATGCCGTTTGGGCTCTCCAATGCCCCAAGCACCTTCTCCCGCATGATGACTCAACTCTTTAATACTTTCATTGGAAAATTCTTAGTGAATTTTGATGATTTATTAATCTATAGCGTGTCCGCACATGATCACATTAACCATTTAAGACAAATCTTCGAAGTCCTCCGGAAAGAAAAACTTTTTATCAATCTCAAGAAGTGTCACTTTATGGATTCTTCCGTCTCCTTTTTAGGCTATATATTGTTAGTGCGGATGGTATAAAAGTCGACTCCACAAAAATTCAATCAATTATTGATTGGCCGGAACCCAAATCTATTCGGGATGTTAGAAGTTTTCATGGCTTGACCACATTTTATCGACGTTTCATTCGTGATTTTAGCACAATTATGGCTCCCATAACTGAATGCATGAAACTTGGAGAATTTAAGTGGTCTAAATCCGCATCTTTTGCTTTTACGAAGATCAAAACACTGATGAACGAGGCACCGGTTCTCCGGTTACCTGATTTCAATAAAGTTTCTGAGGTTTCTTGTGACGCCTCCGGTGCGGGTATAGGTGCCGTGTTAAGTCAAGAAGGTCACCCGGTCGGATTCTTTAGCGAGAAATTAAGTGGGGCCAAACTTAATTATTCAAACTACGAACGAGAGTTTTATGCGCTTGTCCAAAGCCTACGTCATTGGCGTCACTACCTTTTGCGCAAAGAATTTATTCTCCTATCGGATCATGACGCCTTACGGTATATTCATTCGCAACAGAAGCTAAGCCCACGCCAAGCCAAATGGGTCTCTTTCCTTCAAGAGTACACGTTTGTGATCAAACATTGCAAAGACAAACATAACCGTGTTGCCGATGCGCTTAGGCGCATTAGCTTACTTCTACATACCCTTGACGTTAAGGTCCTTGGCTTTGAACGCGTCCGTCGTGAGTATGCCGAATGCAAGGATTTTAAAGAGATCTTTCACTCACTACAAGCGCAATCCCCACACACTATTTCCGAATACTTCATACGTGATGGGTACTTATTTAAGGGATCACGCTTGTGTATTCTAGATTCCTCCCTCCGACTTTTTCTAATTGGGGAGATGCACGGCGGCGACTTGGGTGATCATTTTGACCGTGGCAAAACCATCTCGTTGGTCGAAGACAAGTTCTTTTGGCCCGGGTTAAAACGCATGGTTAACCAAGTCGTGAATAGTTGTAGGACGTGTCAACTCGCTAAGGGGAACAAAAATAACTCAGGTTTATATACTCCACTTCCCATTCCTTCGGTACCATGGGACGACGTTAGCATGGATTTCATTTTGGGACTTCCACTAACACAACACAAACACGACTCTATCCTCGTGGTCGTTGATCTTTTTTCGAAAATGGCGTATTTCATTTCTTGCAACCGAACAAACGATGCATCTCATATTGCTAAAATATATTTTAAAGAAGTCGTTAGCCATCGGGGACTCCCTAAAACTATAGTCTCCGATAGGGATGTTAAGTTCACTTCATATTTTTGAAAAACACTATGGATGTTAGTGGGCACCAAACACCTCTTTTCCGCGGCTTACCACCCCCAAACGGATGGTCAAACCGAGGTAGTCAATCGGAGTTTGGGTAATTTACTACGTTGTTTGGTGGGCGATCACAAAGGGAATTGAGATCTTATCCTACCCCAAGCCCAACTTGCGTATAATAATTCAAAAAATCGTTCCACGGGTCTCTCACCAAATGAAATTGTGCACGGTTACAACGCACGTGTGCCCATTGACTTGATTCCGCTACTTCCCGCGTATAAATCAAGTCAATTTGCCACTGACTTTGCTCACCATTTACATGTGTTGCACCACGAGATCCGCCACCGATTAGCCACTACATACGACGCTTACTAATCTCAGGCGAATGTACACAAGCGGGCTCACACTTTTGCTGTTGGAGATTTAGTCCTAGTGAAATTAATTCCTGAACGGTTAACTTCGGGTTCCATAAAGAAATTAGCCAATCGGCGCGGCGGCCCTTTTAAGATTTTAAAGAAGTTGGGCGACAATGCGTACGTACTTGACCTACCTACCGGTTGGGGCATATACCCTGTGTTTAATGTTTCCGATCTTACACTTTTTCATGAAACACTGCACGAATTACTTCGCCCCTCTTCTTCTTCTCCTTACGGCCATTCTCTTGGGTTTGGGAGTGAAACAACATCCCCACATGTTTCTACCCTGGAGCTAACCCCCCTCACCTACTAGTGAGGCTTCGGGTGATACTATGCTTGTTCCTAATGTGTTTTTCAGGTTTCGAAGGTTCTTTTTGTTCCGGATCAGTTTTTTGATGACGAAGTCATTGCTTCCACTAATGGAGGCGTGCATCGCTACTTGGTTCGTTGGAAGGACCGCCATGTTTGTGATGCCACTTGGGTGACCGCTGAGGAGATGGAGCGTCTTGATGATGATATGCTACACCGTTACCACTTGGACCACTCACCGGTGACGAGTGGTTTTGAGCGGAGGACTGATGAAGTCGACCCGGCACCACCTGACGACGTGGCGCAACACTACAACCTCCGACCCAACACGCGGATGTCTTATCACGACATGGTTTGCTAAAACAGCTATTTTCTAGTTCGTTATTTTATAAACTATTCTCTTCATTTATATTTGCGTGTGCGAGTCCGATCGACCAAGCTGTTAGGCGGTCACGGACTACTCTTGATTTTATGCATTTTTTTGGCTAAACATTTTGATGGTTGAGATTAGATCTAGGATATGTGTAGCTAGGAGAACTCCACTTGAGGAGTATATATATACTCCTATGTTTTGGCAAAGACCTAATGAAAAACAATTTTAATTTTGAGAAGAGTCGGACTCTTGTTCTAATCGGCGCCCTCGACCCCCCCCCCCCCCCCCCCCCGATCCCAGCGACGACCTCCCGCTCGGTGCGACGCCGATAGCCTCCCTCCTCCACTCGGTGTGACGCCGACCTCCCTGTCTCCGCTCGGTGTGACGCCGACCTCCCCGTCTCCGCTCGGTGTGACGCCGGCCTCCCCGCCTCCGCTTGGTGTGACGCCGACTCCCTTCCGCCTCCGCTCGGTGCGACTTCGGCACTCCGCCCCCGTCCAGATCCGGTTAGAGGAGGAACTCGCCCGTTCGCGTTGCGGTTTCAACCTCACCCCGGCTCCTCCGTCCATCTCGCGAGATCTCTCGCTTGGGGTATCGTCTCCTCTACCCCCCTTTGATGCGATTCGTCTACCTTGTGTTCTTGCGGTGGTGACAGATTTGGTGTGTGATCGGACAACGTCGGACAAATCGTAGTTAAGGCTTTGCGTCGCCGCCGCCCAACCAATTGGTCGGGAAAGGGCTGCCGTCCGATAGCGAGTGTTCTTGCTGGAATTGACCCTCACTCGATCGAATCTCTCCGCTAAAAATATTGCTTCCGCTGGGTGTAGCGCTAGTGGATTGGGGCGCGCGTAACTGACATTGTCATTCTCACGATCGGAAGCGTTGTCACGCTATTCGCGCGCAAGGTGTTGAAGTAATGTGCCTAGGTAGCACGTGCGTTGGTTAATTGTAGATGCTGCATTATTTATTTCGTGCTTCTCCGGTTTATTTCGCCATTATTTTTGCATATTTGTCCGGATCGGGTAGGTCCCTTTCGCTTGATCAGACATGGGCCCATAGCCGTTGTATGACCTCTAGAGGTTTAGCGAACCTTCGCATTGGCGTGTGAATTTTTCATTTTTTCATCGCAAATAGATTTGTCCGTGTGTTACTTTGGTGCGCAATCCGGTGTGTACTGCATCATATTTTTCCCAAAATGCGATGGAGTAAGTTTATAGTAAAACAAAAATCATGTAAAACCTAAACATTAAGACATTTATGTAGGGTGCCCTTCAAATAGACCTTTGCCACCGCCAATTATTCGACAAGTCTCGGCCTAAGTATTCATTGCCGTATTCACATGCAAGATTTCTTTACAAGTAAGAGTGTGTTGGAGCTTTTTTTTTTGTCATGGAGCTCGCGTTCGAGGCCAATAGAAATACAGAGTTAGGTTGTATCGGAGTAGGGTCGGCGCTGAGGCCATGACAGCTCGCGTACACGACCCGGATACAAGATTTTCATGTGCAGATTTTTTTTCTATCTGGGCCGTCGACGACAGCTCGCGTACACGACCAATTGAAATACATGATTAATCATACTATCGTAGGGGCTAAAAATCAAGTTGTAAAAGGAAAGAGAGTAAAAATTATGACTACCCTTAAATCTAACAATTCATGACTAATTGATTTTAAATTTGATATTTAAAAAATGCTAGTTGTAAAAGGAAAGAGGGTAAAATCATATAAGTTTACGAGGTTTCAATCTAATGTCAAATTAGTCGTTAAAATTTTAGTTGTCAAAATAGAACTTAAACTTGGTGATTGTTATGTGCAAATCATTTTTTGGATATGTGCAGACCATTTTCTATGAGTTATTACGCGCCTTTTGAAAATACCCTGCACATGAAAATGCATGTACAAATCGGATTTTAAAAAATTCGCTATAGTTACGATCAGGGCGACAATACGCCTTGTGCGCGCATTTTTAGGAAAAATGTTCAACATGAAAGTTGTAGATCTCGACGAGATCTACAATTTTCGTGTTGAGCACTTTTCCTAAAAATGCATGTACACATTTTCAAAAGGCGCGTAATAACTCATAGAAATTGGTTTGCACATATCCAAAAATGATTTGCACATAGCAATAACCTTAAACTTTTCATCTATTGACCCTTTTAGCCCTTAAATTGCACTCAAAATGAAACCGAATACTGGTCAAAAAAATACGAAAATGACGCAACTTAAAAATTAAGTGATCAAATCAACATTAAGTAATTATATTTAATACAGTATTCTTATCTCTTTTATAATATTTTGCCAAAATACATATATCTAATATCTTAACATTAAATTAATTAAATTAGAATAAAAATAGTTATTATAACATAAAAGAAAGAGTTTAATTCCAATATTATATCATAATAATAAGCCAATAGTAGTAATTATATATCCTCAAATATTATTTTTTATATTAAACAGCATCAGTCGGTCTTTAAAGTACTTTTCCAACGGTCAAATCCGGCTTCCCCTAAAAACCCTCCAACGGCCAATTCTTCAAAAAACACAGCATAAAACAAATTCAAAAAGGCCAAACAGAACTATCCGTTGCTCCAAAAGCACAGAGAGGAGATCCGGTTTCATTTATTGCTAAGATCTTCACCCTCTCATCTCACAATTTCCATATAATCTTCTCATTCTTTCTCCATTTGCCCCACTAAAAACACTGCACCCATTTCAGCAATCATGGCGGCCGCAAGATCTCCTTCCCGCAGTCCTTCCAGGCCCACAAATCTCAACCCTAATACCCTAGAGAGCAGCGGCGCGCTTCGAAAAAGCGGCACCTTCAATCTCTCCAAGTCCGGCGGCGTCTCAGGTAATCGGATTGTCCTTCTTCCTTCTCTCATGGTTTCGTTCTCGCCTCTTCTCTAAAGTTTTCTTGACGATCTCAATCTGCTTGTAGAAATTTCTCAAAGGAAGTTTCCATCTCCACGCGCTTCGTTTGAGCAGAAGGAGAACGAGAAGGAAGTCAACTGTTCCAAGCAGGAAAGAACGAGGTCAAATCCTTCCAAGGGCATGAAAAGCTTTATGGCTCCAACAATCTCCGCGTCTTCTAAAATCTCTGCAACGCCGAGGAAGAAGATTCTTGCAGAGAGAAACCATGTAAGCACACTCTGTTCTTAATACTTGTTTTTTTCTTCAAAAATGGGGGATTTTCTGATGGAGACTGAGTTATTTTCTGCACTTAGGTGGTTCGGGAGAGTACAGAGAACAACATTGTTTCAACAGAAAGAGTGAAAGAGGAGATAGGGAGAAAATATGAAATTGGGAGTGATTCTGAAGAAATTTCTGCTCAAAGTAGATCAAGAAAGCTGGATTTTAGCAATTCTTCGAAAGATCATCATCACCAGGTAGTGATCACTGATCCTCAGGACGCTGATCCGTCGCTTCCTCCTTATGATCCTATGAAAAACTATCTCTCACCGAGGCCCCAATTCCTTCATTACAAACCCAACCCAAGAATAGAACAGCATCAGGAGTTAAAGGAAGATTTTCTTTATTCGGATAATGCGAGGAGGCTCGAAGACAGCTTCTCTGACTCTGAGGATTCTGAGAATTGCAGCGGAACAGTTGAAGATGACGCTGTTCCTGAAGAAATCCATGTCTCTAAATCTAAACCTAGGTTGATTGGAAGGTTTAAGCTAATATCATTTGTTTTGGCGTTGACCATAGTTTCATTTTGCATCCCCTTGACTGATTCACCAGTTCTGACTCTTCTCAAGATGAATGATCAGCCGTTTGCTGGCCTTCAAGCTCTGCCCTTTCTTACAGCCCTTCAAGATATTCATTTCTACGATTATTTAGATGTTGCAGGCAGAAATTTGCAGAGATTATCCACTGGGATGAAGGAACGGTCGATCAATTCCATTGAAATTCTCACCTCTCTTGGTTATTTTTCGAAGGAATTAGACATTCCTCATTCTTTTAACATGACTATCTCATCGTCCATGGTTCAGAATGCAGATTTGGGTTTTTGCTATAACTCCGACTTGGAGTTTGCCGAGAAGGAGAATATAGTTAACGGCCAAATTGATGGGGATGACACAGATATTCAGCATACGACTGATGGAGAGGCCGCCACGGGTAATGATATAGATGTTTCTGAGAAGATCAATGCCGAGTTCTCCGACGCAAGTTTTGATCCATTCAGCTTCAGCGAGCCCGTAATTGCATTCGAAACCATGAACAAAAATGATGAATCTGAGAAGATCGAGTCCGCCATATCCGAAGAGATTGATGAAGAAATTTATCCTGAAAAGGTTGAGGAACAAGTTCTAGCAGAGTTGGGAAAAGATCAGAGTGGCCCCATAATTGCATTCGAAACCATGAACAAAAATGATGAATTTGAGAAGATCGAGCCCGCCATATCCGAAGTGATTGATGAAGAAATTTATCCTGATGAGGTTGAAGAACAAGTTCTAGCAGAGTTGGGAAAAGATCAGAGTGGCCCCATACCCCAGGAAGACGTTGACTCCTCTGCTTATCCTGCAGTAGAGTCACAAATTTCAAACTTCAGCAACTATGAAGCCGTTCTTCTGAATCTCCTGTCTGCATTACAAGTTTTTATGGCGAGCGAGAAGAATTTGATTCTTGCAGTTGCAGGAATTATATCTACTGCCTCATTGACCTTTCTTCTTATAAAGAAACGGCTGTCTGCTCCTGCTTCTGTCCACAAAAATACATCCACAAAAACTGAAGCTGTTGATTCTGCCATTAACGGCTGCGGACATGCTAAAGGTGATCTCTATTGTGGCCAGCGTGGATTCATGGAGATGGTGAGCGATTCCGGTCCAACGGAAATGAGTTCCAGTTTTAACAACATCAACTTGAGCTTGAGTAAGCAGGGGAGGAGAGAGAAAGTGCATCGTCGGGTGACTCCAAGCCCTGAAATTATGCAGAGGAGAGACTCAGGGGTGTCTTCTTCCGTCTCTTACGGAAGTTTCACTTCCTTTGAGAAGTGCTCTTCAAGGAAGGTGAGTTTTTGTTCAATTATGTAACATTTCATGTGCTTTTTAGGGTGTGATTTTAAGTTATTTTTAATGATTTGTTCAGGGATTTAATGAGGACGAAGTGGTGACTCCAGTCAGGAGATCGAGCAGGCTTCGAAATTTGACTTGATAAAGCTGCTGCTGCTGCTGCTGCTGCAAAACTTTTATTTTATTTTTGATTTTTTTTTAGGATTCTGACTTAGTCGTGACTTTGCTGATTGCTATTTTTTTTCATGTTAGAATTATATTCGTTTGCTGAAACGACAGTGCTCTGAAGTTTAACTTGATGAAGAATCGCCATTTCTTTCTATAACTAGTTGTTTGTTTGGGCGTTTTTGCTCATCGCCAATGCTAAAACTGTGTTTGGTAAACACTCCAATTCTCACCGCCGAAACAAACAGACCGCGAGCTAATTCTTAACTGGTTAGAAATTTCTCTGCAAGCATATAGACTCAAGAAGAACTATTGACTTGTATATTTATTTTGGTTTTTATTTTAATGTAATGTCCATAGAAATTTTCATATTGGGTATACTGATTAATAAATCTCCCTCTGGCTTTGAAATGAAATTTTGTTGGAGTTTTTGATCTCCTGTGCCCGTTTGATATTTTAGATTGGTGAGCATACATTGATGGACGGTCAGATGATCACCATTGATCATCTTTGAACTGGCCAAATAAATTTATGTTAATGCGGGTAAATTGTGGGTGTATTTTATTATTATATATATTTTTCAAAGACAACTTTTTGTCTCATGTTATCTAGAAATTTCTTTAACCTTGTTTTTAAGTGAAGTGATGATATGTGCATGTCTGCCCCCCACCATAGTTTGGAAACTTGGAGTTGTAAGTTCGACGCTATGAACCAATTCCATCACCACCTAGTTTCTAGGTTTTTTGGGCGGTTCTACGGCTATTCTCAATTCTAAAAATACTTAAATTCATTGAACTGCGAATATCAATGCACTGCGTTTAGCCATAATAGAACTGCTTATAACATTGCACCTGTTTTTAAAAAGAAAAAACTCACATGCTTGAGATTCCGCGCGCAAGTATATATTTCTCCTTATTCGTCGACGTTCTCATCGTCGTCTTCCTCGCCGTCGACGAACTCACCGCCGACCTCCTCATAATCCTTCTCAAGAGCGGCGACGTCCTCCCGCGCCTCGGAGAACTCCCCCTCCTCCATCCCCTCGCCGACGTACCAGTGCACGAAGGCCCGCTTGGCGTACATGAGATCGAACTTGTGGTCGATGCGGGAGAACACCTCCGCCACGCTGGTGGAGTTGGAGATCATGCAAACGGCCCGCTGCACCTTGGCCAGATCTCCGCCGGGCACCGCCGTCGGCGGCTGGTAGTTAATGCCGCACTTGAAGCCGGTGGGGGACCAGTCGACGAACTGGATGGTGCGCTTGGTCTTTATGGTGCCGACGGCGGCGTTGACGTCCTTGGGGACGACGTCGCCGCGGTACATCAAGCAGCAGGCCATGTACTTGCCGTGGCGCGGGTCGCACTTGGCCATCATGGAGGAGGGCTCGAAGGCGCTGTTGGTGATCTCGGCGACGGTGAGCTGCTCGTGGTAGGCCTTCTCGACGGAGATCACCGGAGCGTAGGAAGAGAGCATGAAGTGAATTCTTGGGTAGGGGACCAAGTTGGTCTGGAACTCCGTCACGTCCACGTTCAGGGCGCCGTCGAACCTCAGGGAGGCTGTCAGCGACGAGATCACCTGCATGCAATTAATAATTCAATTCAATCAACAAACTAACACCATTTAATTTTTACAGTAAACTCTTATCTTTCCATTTCGCCCTACAGCTCAAAATTAATAGCTTATAGTTTTGGCTCATAATTACAGGGACTCGGCTTTCGTTCATGATCGTCCGACCTCACCTAAAAATTTCATGCATTTTATGCACAAAACTAGTTTATTTTTTTGGTAGTGGTCATAACATTTGTCATGATAATGATGTTTTTGACCAAACTCATTGGAGCAAATAAGCTGCGCCAAACGAAGCCTTAGGCTCCATTTGTTTGGGCGTTTTTGGCCACAATGCTCTCCTATATATTTCCACCGCCACCGCTCTAACTTTCACCGCCAAAAGAAACAGGCCTTTATGCTATGTTTGTTTGGGCATTTTTACTCCATTTTCATTGGGGATAAAACAGCATAGTCACCGTTCCAAAATATCATTTTTTCTAAGAAACAAAATGGCTAAAAAAACTAGCAGTAATTTCATTGAATCAACATCGCACAGTATTTAAAAGAGCTTCTAACGGTCCTTTTAATGATACCGACAGTTGTCTGTTTATGTATTTCATTATAGAATATACAAATGAGTTTACTACACGCGATCACCACCCTCCATTTATTTCCCACCGCTCTCATTCCCACAGTATCGATTCTGACCGCGAAAACAAACATACCCACCCTTAAAATCTCAATCCCTAATTAAGCTAAAGAAGATAGGGAGTGGCTGTTACAAACTAACCTGCGAGACGAGGCGATTAAGGTTGGTGTAGTTGGGGCGCTCAATGTCGAGAGAGCGTCTGCAGATATCATAGATGGCCTCGTTGTCCAGCAGAACCACGACGTCGGCGTGCTCGAGAAGAGAGTGGGTGGAGAGGACGCTGTTGTACGGCTCCACCACCGAGGTTGACACCTGCGGCGACGGGTACACCGTGAATCCGAGCTTTGACTTTTTGCCGTAGTCAACGGAGAGCCTCTCCAGGAGAAGAGAGCCGAGCCCGGAGCCGGTCCCCCCGCCGACGGCGTTGAACACGAGGAAGCCCTGGAGGCCGGTGCAGTTGTCCGCCAGCTTCCTGATGCGGTCAAGGCAAAGGTCAACGATCTCCTTGCCAACTGCAACCATACAATCATAGTTATTATGTAAATATAATTAGCAGCAACATAAATTAAGTCAAAGAAATATTATTATTTTAATCGGCCGAAGATACCACTGCCTGCACAGTCATCTAAGGGCATGCTCACTCATCAGGCAAATACCAATGATAATTATTGAAGAACAAATTGTTGGGGTCCAACCCCTAAAGTCGAGTCTCAATGACTTGTAGATAAAAGATCAAAAATTCTATTTTTCTGGAGCTGCATGTCGACTTGAAGGTTGGAGCATATCGACTAGAAGCTGAGGCATGTCGACTAGAAGCTGGTCTTGTCGATTGGATGCAAAGAAATGTCGGCTAGACTTGGCAGCATGTCGACGAGACGGGTTGGGCTTGTCGACTGGATGCTGGTCTTGTCGACTGGATGCAAATCCATGTCGATGAGACGGGTTCCTGGGCGGAAACCTGTGCTTTCTGGATTGTTTAATCCGGTTCTTTCAGGTCGTTGGATTTTCTTTTACTCAATCAGATGGTTGCGAGAGGTGCGCTTGTGTCTTAATGGGGGGGGGGGGGGGGGGGGGGGGATTTAAGGGGAAGTGGATTTAAATCAAAACCCTAAGTCTAATTCAACAGTCGGTCGTCCGCGAACCGAAGAAGCCGCAAGTCGCCGTTCGGAAGTCGCAATTTGTTGAAGCCGATCGCAAGTTCTTCGGGAGAGAAGAACAGGAGATTCACAGCTCGGTGCTATCGTCTTCGCCTTAAAGGAGTTCCGTCTTCGTTGTCGTGAGTGCTTGAAGAGAAGTGAATGTGATTTTCTTCCTTGAATTGTTTTTGTTCACCGTGGGCTTGTGAGGAGGGATTCGGTCTGTCGAATCCAGTGGGTTTTAGGTTGGGTAAACCTAGTTCATTTTTGTAATATAATCCTTATTTGTTTATAGTGAATTTTTGTGTCTAGCCCTATGATTTTTACCCTTATTCAAGTTGAAAGGGTTTTTCACGTATATCTCTGTGTTTGTGATTGTTGTTCTTGCTTAATTATCTTGCTTGTGTGCCCAAGCTCAAGTGGGTCATTTCCCATCACAAATAACACTGAGGAGAATTGATTTGGAGAATACTCAAAACACAAGTTTACAAAAGGATTGCTAGTATTATTGTCACGACAGTTTTACATCAAAGGTTGGGCTTTTATAAGGCCCAGCAAGGATATACATTTATACAGATAAGTATCATATATACTTAAACAAGTGTTACATTTATATTAATTTACATTTTGTCATTTTACAGGTGTCAGCTCCATACGCTGCAGTAGATCACCAGCTTTAGTCATCCACTATCCCGATGTGAGCCCAGTGAAGAAATACAGCAGCTGCTTCGGCTTAGGTCATCTAAACGACCGGAGGCGGCATTTTTGCTCCGGTGAGTTTGGACAAAAACACCACCCTGGTAGAATGTATGTTTGGCATGACATGGGTTAATGACCGCCACTAAGAAAAAAAAAAACTAGTTTTGAACATAAAAGGGGATGAAGTTGTTTATGTGAGGTCGGGGAACGACTGCTCATAACCAGAGCATTGTTTATAACTACCGCGACCGCCGCGCCAAATGGAGCATAAGATAAAATTATCTCAGAGTAGGTTTCACTTTTGTATGGCAATAGACTTTTGGGATGCTTTGACTTGTCAGATAATGGATAGAATTAGATATTGGAAAAACAAAAAAGAAACAAGTAGTATCACTATTTTGAGGAATATTTAAGGAGATATATTCATTCTTCATTTTTTGCTCATTCCAAATCCATCTACAGGGCATACAGTCTATATGCTGCAAAGGTTCGTAGCATTTTCTTGATAGCAGTTCCAATGAGATGGGGACAAGGATCCCCAAGTCTCCTTGGATCCCCACAGTTCATATTTATTTAACCACCTAATAGTTAATATTAGGCGGTTGTTATTCACAAATCGCATTGGTCTATTCGCATATTTTGTCTATTCATATCTCTAAAGGAAGTCAAATTTGTTATTCACAGATATTTTTGTCATCCACATATTAGTAAAGAAAATTTACAACAACAACAACACTCAAGCCTTTATCCCACCATAGTGGGGTCGGCTATATGGATCCTCTGTCGCCATTGCGCCCTATCTTTAATCATAGTCTCACTAATTCCTAAGTACATCATGTCTTTCATTATAGTTTCATTCCAAGTCTTTTTTGGTCTACCCCTCCCCCGTTTAACATGTCTAGTGACTAAACTCTCACAACGCCTAACATGTGTCTCTAATGGTCTCCTATGTACATGTCTGAACCATCTTAAACGAGCTTCTCACATCTTCTCTACAATTGGCGTCACTCCTGTCTTATTCCTGATACATTCATTCCTAATTTTATCCAATCTCGTGTGACCACACATCCACCTAAGCATTCTCATCTCCGCAACTCCCATTTTTTGCTCATGTACACCATTCACTGCCCAACACTCAGAACATTAGAGCATTGTTGGCCTAATTGCAGTACGGTAAAACTTGCCTTTAAGTTTTAATGGTACTTTACGATCACATAAGATCCCAGACGCGTCTCTCCACTTCAACCAACCTGCTTGGATTCTATGTATCACATCTTTATATACACCTCCATCTTTTTGAATTATCGATCACAGATATTTAAAGCACTCACTGCGGGAAATATCTTGGTCATCCAATTTAATGACGGAGCCATCCGACCTTCTTGCACTACTAAATTTAAGTTCTATATACTCCGTCTTTGTCCTGCTCAACCTAAAACCCTTCTTTTCTAAAGTGTCTCGCCAAGATTCAAGTTTCGCGTTTACACCCTCGCGCGTCTCATCGACCAAAACAATATCATCTGCAAATAATAAACACCAAGGTATTGCATGTTGGATATGCCCAGTGAGCTTATCTAAGATAAAGGTAAAGAGATAAGGACTTAAAGCTGACCCTTGATGTAAGCCAACAGCGATAGAGAATTCCCGTGTTAATCCTCCAGATGTCCTCACCCTGGTCACTGAATTTGTATACATATCTTTGATTACGTCAATGTATGATACATTTACACCTTTCTTTTCTAAGACTCTCCACAAGACCTCTCTTGGAACCTTATCATAAGCTTTCTACATATCGATAAACAGCATAGCAAATATTTTTGTCTTTCCCGATAGTTGTCAACGAGTCTCCTCAAGAGATGTATAGCTTTCATGGTTGACCTCCCTGACATGAATCCAAATTGATTCTCTGATATGCTAGTCTCTCGTCTAACTCTTCTCCTTTATTACTCGCTCCCATAGTGTAATAGAGAGAAAAGTTAGAAAATTAAAAAAAAAATTGGTCGTCCTCTTCGCCTCCCTCATCACATGGAGAGAGTAGCCATAGCTATCTAAATCTTCCCAAACAAACTGAAATTGCATGAACAACGAAGAAATCGTCTTTCTTCCTCAACTTCACTCCCTATCCGCGCATTCATTTTATGAATCACGATCTTTGCACACATTGAAGTGCTCAGAAGGTCGTCGGAGATGTTCCTTCGTTGTCAGGCCCTGCTCAGGAGAACGAAGACATCGACTGCTCAAGTTTAAAATTGGTTTGCGGATAATAATTTGTACTCAAATAAAGTGGAAAAAAGTTGATCTGCGGATAGACATTTATGGTATGCAAATAACAATCGTCTAATATTATATTTGATTTTTGAAAGGACTACACGTTATCACTTCAATATTAAAAGCTTGTATGTTATATCATAGAGAGGGTTCCACTCAACCGTATAATAATAGAACTTGGGCATGT
The DNA here is from genome assembly GCA_033032865.1 of Dactylorhiza incarnata. Taxonomy (NCBI): domain Eukaryota; kingdom Viridiplantae; phylum Streptophyta; class Magnoliopsida; order Asparagales; family Orchidaceae; genus Dactylorhiza; species Dactylorhiza incarnata. The sequence goes on from JAWHQI010000451.1 coordinate 1,391,551, forward strand.
ATTGCTTGCAAGGGTGAAAAATATAGTCTTATAATAATCCTCAAGCCAAGAAAGAAGTAATCCTCTTAGATCTCCCTCCCTATTTCTGTTAGATTGTGGAGCCTGAGTCACTGTCTGACTTGGAAGTACTGGATACTCGTCTCAACTTTCGCCGGTCGAGCGGCCTTTCCCAACAAAGGTGCCGATTTTCGGCCTAGGGTCTGTGATTTCTTTTTCTGGGAAGAAATACGAAAGAAGGGAGAGGCGGCTCCAAAAAAGGTGTATTGCTTGTACTCTGAATTTTCTTCATAGTGGTTTTGTGGCGCGGGTGGATCGTGGTTTTTTTTCAGATATGGGGTTTTTCCACGTTAAAATCTTCTTGTTTCTCTATTTTATACGATTCTTGTGTGTGTGGTTCGTGTTTGCTCCGCGTGTTTTTCCCAACAATTTCTCCTTTCAACTTCCTCTCTCACACTAAATTCATCACTTCACCCAAAATTCCACTGTCATCTCTTTTTATCCTCATGATTTACTCTCTTCACCATCTCGAGGTCTTGAATGCTTTGAAGCACTTCTTAAATAACAAGAGCACGATGTAACGGCCAAAATATAATAATCCTATGAGAGCTGACAAAAGTGAAGCTACGAGGGGTGAGCAAAGAGGAGAGACGAAATGATGAAAGAAGAAGAGAGGAAACTTAAGCAAGGTATACATTTAGTGCATGATTAACCCATATTACAGCACTAAGCCTCTATTTACAGGCTAAATAAGCCAATTATAACCCCAAAACAAAGTCTAATTGCTGCATCTTGGTCTATAGGAGTAAAATTAAATTAAGGGAGATGAAATTACCGGTATAGTGTCCACGGGCAAAGTTGTTAGCTGCGTCTTCCTTGCCGCTGATGAGCTGCTCGGGGTGGAAGAGTTGGCGGTAGGCGCCAGTCCTAACTTCATCGATGACGGTGGGTTCGAGATCTACAAAAACAGCGCGAGGGACATGCTTCCCGGCACCAGTCTCGCTGAAGAAGGTGTTGAAAGCATCATCTCCTCCGCCGATAGTCTTGTCACTCGGCATCTGACCATCCGGCTGCAAGAAAACAGTTGAAATTTTGTTGGTCAGGCAAGAATGTTGGCTGATCACACTAATGTAATTTAGATCAATCGAGAATGTTGTCGACTAAGATTTTGTTGAAATTTAGTCACCAACAATCTTTGCTGATCCAGAATTGTTTTTCATAAATGTGTGATTCAGAGTTACATTATTACTATTAAAGACTGATAGTTGATAACAATTGATACTAGAAATGAAGCTTATAGAGTTCAATGATTCAAAGAAAGAGTCAAAGCAAATGAGGAAGTTGAGCTATTGGCACACATTTTTTTTCTTATTAAAGGCTGATAGTTGATAACAATTTATACTAAAATAAGCAAGTTATATAGGTTCTGTTTGGCACGGCAATATGTCGCCATAATGAAATATATATTTGACATGACAACACCAATGACCGCCTCCGAGAAAAAAAAAACTAATTTTGAACATAAAAATGGATTAGTTCCTTAGGTGAGATCATGCGTTCACAACCGCTGCCACCGTGCCAAACTGATCCATAGTCCTTTGATATAAATGATGTTGAACAGAGGAATATAAGTGTGCTCTTGCTCTTCTCTTTCTAACAATGAATTCAACATCTAATATGGTGATTACTGTTGGAGTTGGGGAACACTTCCGGCGCTCTTGTTTCTCACATCGGGTTAGCCCACGTGAGCTTAGAGACGTCGGAGCGTGACTCTCTCCGATGATTGAAGTACCAGCGAACGCGGGGGTCCGGGGGCGGTGAGCCCCCGGAGGCCGGTCAGCGGGTGGGGGTTCGGGGGCAACGCCCCCGAGCCAAATTTCGGTTTGTGATATCCGGGTGTGCGTATGTCCGGATTTCGGTTCCGTGGCCTATTTAATGGTGTGTAACCTGGATCTAGGGTTAAGGATTTCTTCTCAGCGGTTTTCGGCTGAGGGTTTTGGAGGCGTCTACGAGGAGTTTCGTGGAGAGGCGTTTCCGGCGGTGGTTCCTCCATTTCTTGTCCAAAGAGAGGGGTGCAAGGTAGGATCGGTTTTGATCTTTGTAACCTTGTGTGTTTTGTAATCTTTTTGGTGAATACAAGAAGGTGAAGCGGAGGCGGGATAGGGGACGTAGCCCGGTTTTGGGTGAACCTCTTAAATCTGTGTGTTCTTTGTGTTTTTATCTTTTGTTTTGCGTTCGAATCTCTCTTCTCGGCATCCCACGGTTTTCTACAATTACAGGTTTTTGCATTCCAACTCAACAAAGATTCTAGCTGATGTAGAAAAAACATTGGCTGATTACAGAGACCGGCTGGATTGTCAAAAGCTCGATCGGTTAAGTCGAGCGCATTGAGAATACAAGATAACGTTCTGATAGTCATAACTTTGGATCTCTGAGGAATCAAAACGGGGAACCCCATATCGAAAAGGGCATCCAAAGATTTATAATTGATGTTTGTGAAGTTATGGGCCCCCAAAATTAATGAGATTTTTAATTAATTTATGTTTGTGTTTGTGAGTGGATGAGGTTTAAAATCCTTGAGTTGACTAGGGCTCCGTTTGGCACGGTGGTGACGGTCGTAAACACATGAGTTAAACCGTCATTCGTTAAGTGTCACCTAACAAAAATCATCCGTTTAAACATAAAAGTGAATGAAGTTCCTTAGGTGGGCATTAACGAATGACAATTTAACTTGTATGTTTATGTGTTTCACCAATGCTCTGGATGCTGAATGAAGGAAACATGGTTATGTGCACATAAATCAAAATGGATTCTTGGGTCTGCCCTCTCTGATGTCTTTGGCTTTGATTTGAGGGCATGATTCCGCAGCAAACGCGACGGTATGGGGGGCCACTATTTCAGTGGTACTCTGTGAGCAGCCACTTTGTGCATTTATTGTCAAAGGTTAGGTCTTTCTCCTCTGAGAGAAGCCACTTTGTTCATAGTGCCAAAGATTAGGTCTGTTTCCAATCTTCCCCCGCCCATACCCCCAATGATTGGGGACTATATGGGTTCTGTTGTTGTTCATGACTGCCACCACCGTGCCAAACGGAGCCTAGGACTCCTTTTGGTGCAAAAGGGAGATCAATGGTTGCAACATCAGAGGAGGTGATGGCTTTCATTGTTCTCGGAGCAGCGGGGGTGGTTAGCAGCGACAACAATGCGTGAGGAACAATCGCTATGTGTTTAGCGTCTTTAGTGGGGTTTGAGGATGAGGATGGGGCGAGAGTGGTGAGCAAACAAGAGCCATTGGGGATTCAAGTAAGATGCTTGTAGAGTGGTGAGTGCATAATTTTTTTTTGCGCACACGCACAATAGTTTAGATATTTGACCTCTATTATGGAGATTAAACCAAATGGTTACTGTTGGTATTATAAGAGATGAAGAGAATATGGCCGTTTACCGTGACCCCCTATAAGTGGGAGATTTTTGGGGACATGGCCCATCACCAAAATTAGAAAACAGGGTCGTCCTAATCACCCCACTTGTAAAGACGCTTTTAAAAAATGGGAGAAGACAAGTAATTTTCGCGGGGAGTAATTTTGATCTCCCGGGAGATCAAAATTGCTGTATACGGAAACTGAGAGAGCATAAATGATCTCCCAATCTCCCGGGAGATCAAAATTGCTCTCCGTGGAAACATGGAGAGCATAAATGAAAGCAGGGAGAGCATAAATTATCTCCCCGGAGATCATTGATCTCCAAGTGATAAAAATGGGTGTAAAGAATCTCGATGATGATCTCCCAAAAAATTTATGGGAGATCATTGGAATCATTTATCATCTCTCGAAGATCAAAACTGTTCTTGGCGGAAAGTAATTGTCCTCTCCTATTTTTAAAAGAGGTCTGAGTTTACACTTCATTTCAAAAGAGAGATAGATAGATGCAACATGTAATTATTCAAACTCCTAGGAAAAATTTGAGTAATTAATAAAAAGAAAACAATTACCACAAGCAGAAGAGGGACAAGAAAACCACAAACAACTGCAAATGATTAAACCAGATCAAATTCCTTGTTCGCTGAAGAGGACGATTCATTTGTTAGATGGAATCTCGGCAGTAAAATAACTAAGTCATTTTATCCAATTGGGACGCGTACAGATCTATTATCAGCCACCAGGGCAGCATGTGATTGTCTTAAATTCGTTATCTCGGTGATAGACTGATGCGAAGGGCACACTAATGCGCCGCCATAAATCCCCCAAAAAAGTTTAAATACTCAATCATCGAGCAAGAAATTAGAAAATCCGGCATGCCAGAATAGGATCGAAGCGTGTTCCACAGAGAAGATCCTCTTCAAATAATTCAAAATCCGAAACATTCCATTTCAGTTTCTAATTTTATCGCACTAATAGAGCATTCTACGTAAATCCAAGCTTCCAAAACTCAATCGAAATAGATTATCATCCCATCTACTACACAATCAGGCGTAAAAAGCAGAAATCGAGGAAAAACTGAGCACGAGCCGACGAATTCCCAGAGACAGACGATCTTCTTCAAATAATGCAAAATCCTAATCATTCCATTCCAGTTTCTAATTATATCGTACTAATATAGCATCCTACTGTAAATCCACGCTTCCAAAACTCAATCGAAATAGATTATCATCCTATCTACTACACAATCAGCCGTACAAAAGCAGAACCCGAGGAAAAACTGAATGATCCGACGAATTCTCAGAGACAGACGATCTTCTTCAAATAATGCAAAATCCTAATCATTCCATTCCAGTTTCTAATTATATCGCACTAATATAGCAACCTACTGTAAATCCACGCTTCCAAAACTCAATCGAAATAGATTATTATCCTATCTACTACACAATCAGGCGTAAAGAGCAGAGATCTAGGGAAACACTGAATGATCTGATGAATTCCCAGGGACGTGCCAAGAATCAGGAATCAAACATCCTAGAACACGAGAAATGCAGATCCGAAGAACGTAATGAGTACCTGAATGCCATGCTCGAGGCAGTAAAGCTCCCAGCAGGAATTGCCGACCTGGATACCAGCCTGGCCGATGTGAATCGAGATGCACTCTCTCATTTTCGATCGGTGATTAGAGAGAATCAAGTCGCGCGACGAGGAATGTCAGAGGATGAATTAGGAGCTCAACGTGATCAATGGCGCCTTCCGGTATCTCCGGCCGCTGGGCTCGTGACTCTTTAATGGCGGGGAGGATCTGCGAGGAGGGGTTCTGCGGTTGTATGCCTGAGCCAAGCTTAATTAGGAATCTGGAAACAGATGGCCACCAGAGCCAGCGAGGGAAGCCATTGATCGTGCTTGAAAAGAAACCGCCAACAAACCATGTTTAGTTGTACGGCCACCTAAAATTTGATTTGTTAAACAAAGAAGGCTCGATGTTTACAGATATTACGATAGTGCCATTTAAAGAAAATTAAGGGATGCTGGTCGGTAGCCAACCAAACGAGAGATATTTAGGTATGTGTAACTCACAGTACCTAATTATTTGTGCAGATATAGGCGTAATATTGTCGTCTTGAAATACTGTCGTATTTTAGATCAATCACACTGAAAAAGTCATGCTCGCGAAAACAACGATGTGATAGCGCATCTCACACAATGATCTTTGGTAGTTACACGCAGCAACAATTTTCTCCTGCCAAACAAGGCCTAGAACATTTGGTACATACGACGTGATTCCAAATAAATAATTATATAAAAAAAATATTACAAATTATTAGTAGCATGTTACATTATCATTACATTAAATCATTATATAAAAATATTAGATATTACGTGTCGCATGCAGGACTCTTCGAATCATGCCGATAAAACTGCGCAGAGGTAAAACCAACTGACTCAGTTTCGGTTTGGGATCAAACCGCTTATAGTTTTAAAAGTTTGTCATGAGCCGTCTTTCTCTGGGTTTACTGTTTCGAAGATACCCTCTGGTCTCATTAGATTCATGATGGTACGTGTCCACCAATCAGTTTGTTAGGGTGTACATTATGCGGCTCGGGCCCAAATCGTAATCCCACCGTTAACGTGCGGTTTTGTCATGGGAAAACAACACTGAAAATATGTGGTTCGGTGAAGTGAAGATGGGGTTCTCCAAAAGATAAACTAAGGCATAAACCCTATACTATCTATTATCATAAATTTCATTTTTTTTTCTTATTTAGCTTATGTTTGGAATAACAACGACTCAATGTCGTTTTAAAAAAGGTGCAGTTTTAAAACTGAGAAACTGTATTTTTAAAATTGAGAATGTGTTTAGGTTATTTTAAGTGTCGAGTTTTAAAACTGTACGCAGCCTTAAGGCTTTACATGACTTTCAAATAGAGTAAAAGTAAAACTCAAGAAAAAACCAAGAAAAGAGAGAAGAGACATCAATCTCCTCAGCATCAATTGGGCTTCGGCCCACTACACACCACTACGAACTACACCACCTGAAACCAAGAACAAATTGGTGGCAAATGAACGTCAACATGAAGCTGACCAACACAACGTAACAACCCCTACTCCCGACCATCCTAGCGGACCCCGTGGCGAGTACATCACTCTCCTGCAAGTACACACGAAACACCAAAACATCCAAAGCGAATAATAAAGGGGTGCACTAAGCGTCACCTTCCAAACCATTATACATGGGTCGTGGACACACCAGAATTGCACGATCTAAGCTCTAAAGATAAACACAATAGTATAACCGCGATACGAGACATGAGATCGCTTTTCGTTAACAATCGTAGCGATAGGAGGGACAAAACCTACAACTGCCCTACAAGGAGTGACAAAGGTCTAGTTTACCCCACACTTTCAAACGTAGCGACATGAGGGTCAAACCTACAACCATCAAAGCAAACGTGACAGGGGGGCCTACTTAACTTGCGTCCTCGAACGTAGCAATAGAGGGGGACTCATAATCTCACGCCATTGAGCGTAACAACGAATGGGGGCTTATAACCCACGTCTTCCAACGTAACAACGAAGGGGGACTCATAACCCACGTCTTACAACGTAACAACGAAGGGGGACTCATAACCCACGTTTTCCAACGTAACAAAGAAGGGGGACTCATAAACCGCCTTCCAACGTAACAACGAAGGGGGACTCATAACCCACGTTGTTGAAACCGAGATCTCGGCTTCTGTGGAGTTCGGGGCCCTCAGCAAGCTGAGGGGCAACCAACACTTACTCCCCACCCAAGGGAGAGCTCTAGGATGAAGGTTGAGAAACTATGAACTGGACCAAGGGCTTAGTGGGGAGATCCCGCCACATACCCAGAAGTTCCCAAGGAACTTCCCCTCCCAAGCCACTACTAAGCTTGAGCACCACTGGAGGCTCTCCTCACCCACTAGAGAGACTTGGGGAGGGAGAGAGAGGGAGAGAGCTAGCCTAAAAACCCCGGATCTCCCAAATGGTGCCCCCTTGGTCTTATTTATAGGATTTTCGGATCTGGACTGCGAATAGCCAAAACTGGAATGCGAATAGCCAAATCCCGCTGTTCTGAAGCACTAAACGCAGACCACTGGACTACGAATAGCCAAAACTGGGCTGCGAATAGACTAAACTGGACGAAAGGGAAGCCTCAAAGCGGGGCGAGAGGGGGGGGCGAACCGCCCTCCCCCTCCTCGCCTCATAGCTGGGCGGGGGGGGGGGGGGGGGGGGGGGGGGGGGGGGGGGGGGGGGGGGGGGGGGGGGGGGGGGGGGGGGGGGGGGGGGGGGGGGGGGGGGGGGGGGGGGGGGGGGGGGGGGGGGGGGGGGGGGGGGGGGGGGGGGGGGGGGGGGGGGGGGGGGGGGGGGGGGGGGGGGGGGGGGGGGGGGGGGGGGGGGGGGGGGGGGGGGGGGGGGGGGGGGGGGGGGGGGGGGGGGGGGGGGGGGGGGGGGGGGGGGGGGGGGGGGGGGGGGGGGGGGGGGGGGGGGGGGGGGGGGGGGGGGGGGGGGGGGGGGGGGGGGGGGGGGGTTGGGTGGGGGGGGTGGGGGGGGGGGAGGGGGGGGGGGGGAAGGGGGGGGGGGGGGGGGGGGGTGGGGGGGGGGGGGGGGGGGGGGGGGGCGGGGGGGGGGGGGGAGGGGGGGGGGGGGGGGCGGGGGGGGGGGGGGGGGGGGGGGGGGGGGGGGGGGGGGGGGGGGGGGGGGGGGGGGGGGGGGGGGGGGGGGGGGGCGGGGGGTGGGGGGGGGGGGGGGGGGGGGGGGGGGGGGGGGGGGGGGGGGGGGGGGGGGGGGGGGGGGGGGTGGGGGTGGGGGGGGGGGGGGGGGAGGGGGGGGGGGGGGGGGGGGGGGGGGGGGGGGGGGGGGGGGGGGGGGTGGGGGGGGGGGGGGGGGGGGGGGGGGGGGGGGGGGGGGGGGGGGGGGGGGGGGGGGGGGGGGGGGGGGGGGGGGTGGGGGGGGGGGGGGGGGGGGGGGGGGGGGGGGGGGGGGGGGGGGGGGGGGGGGGGGGGTGGGGGGGGGGGGGGGGGGGG